>JAWWMK010000032.1:8178041-8220535 GCA_035047105.1 Galeopsomyia nigrocyanea | reverse complement strand
TATATATGAGAGAAGAGCCTGAGCAAAGTATGCTTTTTTACCCTCATCCAAAAGTATATTCATCTTGGAAAAAAAAAATATTACTGTCAAATGTTTGGGTTGGGATGATGCCATAAATCATAATTCAATTTTCCGAGTAGACCCATCAAAATTTTCAACAAAAAAAAGCCTCAAAATTCTTCTACGTATACAAACATTTAATTCAGCTGCAAACGACGTACGTATAATAGCATTGCCGCGCGCGTAGGCAGTGTTGCAAATGCAGACGACGCGAACGCCCGCAAGAGAAAGGAATTACGCACGTAACTGAATAACATCAAGCGAAGAGTAACGGGCAAAGCAAAAATCGTACGCGGTCTAATCGGCTTTCCACGATGAAGAGAGACACATACACAAACACAAACTCTCATTCTCGTCGTACGCGCGTATATAGTGTGTATCTCTCTCGTGTATGTCGCGTGGTACGAAAGAGCAAGTTTTTTGTTCGACGACGACGAGAACAACGCAGATTACGTTTGTGTATTTTACATTCGTACGTGGATTTTCTTTTAATTAATTAGTTGCTCGTATATCTTGAAAAATTTATTAATTTAACGCATGTAACGTGGATAATTTTTGAAATTAATTACCATGGCAATATGAGCGAATAAAAAAAAATAACAAGCGATAGTAGAGTAAAAAATAAAAGACGAAGCTTTCGGGAGAAAAAACTAAATCCCCCGAAGCGGTTTGCCGCAGAAGCGTATAGTTAGTAACCGGGTATCGCGAGCGAAGCTGCGCACGGTCCAGCACCTTCGCGGTCCGCGGGACAATGTTATTTTACGGCGCGCTGCGTTTGAGCCTCTTTCATCCGGATCTCTCCGCTCTGCGCTGCGCAGGGCCGAGGCAAGCACATCCGTATCGCCGCCACCGCCGCCGCCGCATTCTGTGTAAGCTGATCAAACGCAGATTATATCGGACCCACTACCCCATCCTTCTCTCGCTTTGCCACGACACCCTTATTATTCGTTTCGTATAGAGTCCATCATGAAGCAGAGCGAGGAGTGATGGCTAAAAACTTTGGCCGAGAGCACACAGCTGTAAAAGGCGTAAGAGCTTTATTGCTTGATGGCGAGAGCTTTCTCGCCCAGATTCTTCTTATTTTGGCTGCGGCAATTTCGGGCTTGGCTGGAGAACTGAGATTGCGGATAGATTGTTGGTTAGTGCCTTTTCGAATTTTTGAAAAAAAAAAAACAATTTTTACAAAGCGCACATGTAGATTTTGTAAATTGCTTTTTAAATTATTTGTCAAAGAAAAAGTTTTAGATTTGTTTAATGTAATTGAAATATAAAACGAGTGAAAGATGAAGAATACACGAAGAGAAAAGGACCTTCATCCGTTTATTAGATGAAACGGTCTGTAACCAAGCTGCACGTTCGAGTTGACTCGGTCACTCGGCTGCTGTCCGAGCGAATAAATGTCTCGCTACTTTATTCTCGTTTCTCTCTCTCTCTCTCTCTCTCTCTCTCTCTCTCTCTCACCAACCTTCTTGGATTATACGTACATATGAACTAGATTCTGTCGTAAGCATTATATCCACGTCATCGTTTCCACATACCACGTATGCTTTAACAACCTTACATTTTCATAATTTTTAAAATACCTCGGGAATCGCCATTTTTTTTCCGCACAGCAAAATAAAGTAATAAGCGAACGCTTGTTGGTTCGGTCCTTGACTTTTACGATAATAGCCCTGCAGCTATCTGGCACTTCATAAAAAAATAGTCATGGCCGTATTCGCGGCCAAAAACAAGTGCGACGAATAGGAAGATGTTCGCGTGAGCTTAATGGATATACGACATTGGGGATGGAGAGGTGAAAGGGTGGGAGATAGAAAATGACTTTAGGACCGCGACGTCAATCGAGCATCACGCTATATATAGTGTATAACGCCACTAAAGGCGAGTATATGGCCTTTGGCCGCTTATTGCCAGGGCGGACGTCGCCAGCGCGAAATTTGATTTTTCCTTCCATCTGAGAAGCTGAAAGTGTCTTTTTCTCCCAGGAGATCGCGCGTTTTGCCAACGGCTAGTCAATAAGGCAATTCACTTCCTCGGCTATATACGACGCGACGACTCCGTCTTAAACTTTTAAAAGTGATGATGAGAGGGAAAAAGAGAGAGAGAGACGTCGTCTCTATTATATTTTATCGCGTGGTTGGGCTGCCACACAGCTCTGAAGATAACGCTTGATCTATGGAAGCCCAGCGAGAGCCGCTGAAAAATCACTCGACGCTCTAAACGTAAGTTACTACTGAGCATAAGCTTGAGCTTAGGTGGGAATGTGTGCTGATGATTTTTTTTTTCTCTCTTCACTTTCGAGTCTGTGCGCAACTCTACTCTCTCTTTCTCTCTCTCTCGCTCTGTCTGTTGGGGTGTGGGGAGATCGTTATCTGGCCGTAAAATAAAATAAATCCTATCGTCGCGGTCGCGCGCGTTCGAGCGCTACAAAAAAAAAATACTTTATGAGCTGCTTATACGTTTGAGCGGTCACCCCGCGAATCCAATTTTCCCGATAGCATCTTTAGGAGGGATCAGGTGTTGGCGGAAAAGAGAGCAGCGCCACCATCCGCACACAGAGATACTTACTTGTCTCTTCTTCTTCTTTCGGCTTCTCTCTATCTCTCGCTACCCCGTTTTTTTTTCTAGTCCCGCACAGCTTTGCTCGAGACCCTTATTCTCTGGTTACCTTTTTTTTCTGACTGGTTTTTTTTGCTGTTGAAGGCACTGTAGTAACACTTTTTTTTCGATGGAAAATTGCAGATTTCTTCGTCGACAGACTGACCAACTCTATTTTGCGCGTTTTGGAAGGATAGAACATTGTCACATCTTTGTTATGAGCAAAAGAATATAATATAAAAAATTTAAATATTTTATTAGACAAAGCATCAAGTGAATGGAAATTTATATCACGCTCTGATGAGTTTTTTGAGCGTTACTAAAAGTGGTAATGAAAAGAAGGTAAATTAAAAATTAAGAAGTACAAAGAAGCAAACTAGATGGGGTCGTAAGTTTACATAGAAATTGACAAGCAATTGAATGATAAATGATAAATGTTCCATTTTATTGCATTATTAAGTTTATTCAGGAAAATATAAGCCATATAATCAATAGATACGTATTAATCATAATTATTAATCTAACATGTAGCACCCATTCAAAGAATTCAAAATAAAGATTATATTCAGTTCCGAATTTGTAATTGTAGATTCAACCACGTTGTAAAACAAATAACTTCCTTCGATAAAAAAAATAATCTTAAACAAGAAAAAAACCTGATATCTTATTCATAAAAGATTCACTTTCCACGCTCGACTCGGTTATATATTTCAGCTAGAGATTAGTTCGTGGAAATGGAGCACCAAAGATTTCTCTTTCTCGCTCTCTGGCGCGAATCGTTACAAGACATCCACTTGAAATAAAAGAAATGATAAATTCCCGCAGAAGCGCAAGGTATATATACGAAGGAGGAGGCTTCCGACGACTCCACTCCACGCGCGCACGCTTACTCGTATAACTCTTGCACAACTTGTCTTTCTTTTTCCTTCGCCAGCCATTAGATAACTGCGCGAGATAACAAGAAACAACCCTTTCTTTATCTCGGGAGGCTCGCTAAGAGAATAATGCGCGGAAATCAAGGGTTAATTCCTGCCCCCTTGTCGTAAAGCATTTTATCTGCGAGTCGCCTTTCTCTCTCTCTCTCTCACTGTCTCTCCTCCACGGAAACATGAAATATGGTAATAAGTCGGAGAACGGAAGTTGTTATGCCGATTCGCTTAGTTAACGTCGCGTAATTTACTCCGACCATTGTTCTATTAATTTATCAAAACGACTGAATACCTTTATCTCTTTCGCTGTATAACTAAATCTGCATTTAATTTCTGCAACGCACATGCGGCTCAGTAGTAGAAAGGTGTGAATAAGCAATTGAAAGGCGAATATATAGGAGGGAGAGAGACTTGAAAATGCCAGATGCAAAATGGTCTTATTCGAATTGGCTTTGCACGTGTTGAAAGCAATAGGCCCTCACCGCTGACGCGTGTAATATTTCACACAAGTGGATCATTTCAAGCTTGAGGCGGTCCTTTCATTAAGGTTTTCTATAATCGCATATCGGACCCACTCTCGCTCCCTCAAAACTTCACGGAAGCGTGAAGAATTAATCCCTTAATGCAACATTTCAACAACTCGCGAGTTTTTGAATATACACGCGCAGTTCGCTTACATATCCGCCACGGAACAGCGTATAAAAGCGTGACACGAAGAGGAGATAAATCGAGAGACAGCAGTAGCGGTTGCACAAACGAAAAAAAAAGCTTCGCGGCAAGTTTTGCACACGGGAAAAGCGGATGACGCGTTTCTCTCTGGTGATGCTGCTGCAAGCGCCAGTGCTTTCTCTCGTTCTCTCTCTCTGATCCGCGCATATACGTACAGGTATAACATTCGGGATATTAAACCGCTTTTAAATCGGCTTAGCGTTAACTAGTGGCACTTTAAGCTGGCCGCTGAAATGATTATCGGGCTTTGCCACTCTATATATCCGCGCGCGCGCGACGTACGAGAGAGAGAGAGAGAGCGAGAGCGCGAAGCTCTGTTATCGCGCGTTGATTAATTGTTATGCAATATGACGTCACGTCCTGCCTGCGAGAGGATTAGAACAGCCGCCGCAGCAGCAGCATCGCAAGTCTCACTTGGCTAATCCCTACGCCGAATTCGAGTCCACCGAACATGAGGACGCTGATGAATATTGATACGCGCGCGTAGACGACGATCTCTATAGCGCTCCTCATGCTGTCTATGGCGACGTAGTATATATATGTAGGATCAGTGAACCTACGCCACGCCAGCATGCTGCGTATGTGTGGTACTTGTATTTGCCTGCTGCTGCTCAACTCAAGATGCGATATGTTCAGCGCTGATCTGGTAGTTGGAACTGATATTGTAATTGATTATGTGTATCTATTGATCTATACCCATTTAAATTCAAAACATGGTAAAAGCTATAAAAAGAATTTTTTTTCTTCACAAAGGACCGTGACCATAACTCACTCTGTCATTCATAAATAAGAGATTCTTCTCCAATTAGTACACATAACACAATGGGCCATCTACATTTCCCTCGCCAAACTCAAATTTATAAAAGTACAAACACTTGATTAGCCGAGTACATAGGCATTGTTCCCCATTATCCGTTGATCCTCTCAACAAATTACCCGTGCACCTGTCGTGGTCAGCAATTGAGATCGGCGAAGTACAAGAGAGAGTGAGAGAGAGAGAGAGAGAGAGAGAGAGCCAAGTTGCTTGGTAACAACATCTCGCGATACCGAGAGCCGAGATTAAGCATCCGACAGGTTGGGAGAATTGAATGCCCCAATGAAAGGGTACCTCATGCATCGCTCGTATCGTATGTATGTGTATAACGTGCCCCGTGGCACTAATAAGCCCTGGCAGCGGCCACATGCTGATGCATAATGCGTCGCCCCATACACATGGAAAGAGAGAGTGAGCACATGCGCGAAGTTAAGTGTGTGTATTTGGCCGACCCTTCGTTTGATCATCCACCCTTACTCTATATACGTACAAAGCGGAAAAACCTTGCTTGCCTATGTGTATATGGTGTACAGTGGCCGACTGTGTGCGGCGGGTGTTGGGCATGTATTTTTTGACACTACTAACTCGCAGTTGCTCTTTGATCATGCAGTGGTGCGTTGGGTGGGCCAAACTAAAATCAATATATGTACCGCTTGTCAAAGACCAACCATATGCTATGAGGAAATTCGAGAAGACGCTTTATCTTGATGCTGAGGCAAGTGTCGTTTTATGTATCAGTTGCTGTTCTTTTGAGGCGCTCGCCACGTGCGTGGAAATTGAGTTTTGCACAGTTGGCTATTAGACGTTTTTTTTTAACTTCTTCGCCGCGATTTCAATGGAAGCATAAAATTAATATTCAAAGGAGCGATATTTTGATGATTGGAATGATCGCGTCATGCTATGTTAAAGTGACAGTAATATCGTCAAATTTTGTAAAAAGTTTTTTACGTGAGCGTCTGAATACTTGATTTCTATATAATTTCTTTTATGAAAAGAAGCATTGTTCTAAGCTCACTAAAAGCAAATGAAAAGTAACAGCTTCGCATGTTGCAACTTCATATGTCACTGATCAAAACTCCATACGCGTAAAGCATTGTTTTCCGTCATCATTCGCGTCCGCCTTTTTTTCCTCTTGCTTTTGTAAAACGTGATCGGGGGTAATAACTCCTGGCAAAGCAGGCAGCATTTTCGCGAAACGCTGATTGAGGACAGATGCACGAGTCCAATACGTATATATAAGGGGGGGAGGTGACGCGTTATACAAGAGCAAGTGAGACGAGGGTTACATACGCCTGAATGTGACCCCGAAACTGCAACACAATAGGCTACGCGCATGGTTTCCGTCTTACTCCTCTCTCTTTGCGCGCACACACCCCCTGTTCTTCCTTCGTGTTTTTCATCGCTTGCTGAGCCGACCACTTCAGCATCATCCACGGAAATCTGTTCGTTTGACGACAAAGAGACATGTTCGTGCTGCCACAAATATATCCTATCAATAGCGAAGATATAATTTTTATTGGTAGATTTGATTGTCTCTTGGATTTAATTAGCACATTGAGCGCTAGGTGATCAGCATTAGATTATGATTTATTTTATGTTTGTAGATTCTCGTTTCTCATACCTTTTCGTTTTGCAGGATTTAAAAATAGTTAAACCTCGTCAGAATTCACTCTATTATAATTTTATTTTTGATACCAATAAGAAAAATACAGAATACAATGCTCTTAAAATTCATCATGTTAATCAGACTTTTCAAGTGTTCATTGAAAAGCTGAACAAATGAATAAAATACTTACGTATATATGTAATGCCATCGTGCGGCCAACGGTGTAGAAAATATATACACGCTCTGTATTGGTCAATATTGACATCCATGTGGATAAATACCAATAATTTGTATTAATATTCTATCGACATTTATCGAATCTTTTTCTTTTACTTTTTTGCGTGTATAGTTACAAAATTTTTAACATGAGAGCATTCAAATTAAATATATAAATTTAAATGTGGAAATAGTAACACATATTGCAACTAATACCCCGTCATCAGAGACACGTAAAAGGCATTTCATTTAATACGGAGAATTCAATTTTTCTAAAAGGACACTCAGTATTCATTAGGCTTAATGGATCTGCCATTGATCCAGAGAGCGAGCGAGCGAGAGAGAGAGAGAGAGAGAGAGAGAGAGAGAGAGAGAGAGAGAGAGAGATTTGTTGTCGGCGTGCATATATACAGTAGCGCAGTTGTTATACTGTCTGTTGGGAATCTGTTGATCGGGCGAAATCCTAATTAAAGCTTACGGCGCGGGCTGTGTATATCGATGAAATTTCGAATTGATGAATCTCGGATTGTGGAAGCGTGACATAGGCCGCAAAACACGCTTAATCCCAGCCGATAATATCGATTGAATTCGCGCCCGCGCGCGGAGTTAATTAAATTAAAATACTGGTATAATAGCCCGCCAGATGGCCGTGTATGTGCCGCCGAAATATACAACGCGGCGGTGACGGACGAGGGTGCTTCAATGATACTCGCGTACATGTGCGGGGGAAAGGATGGAGTATAGTCGACGCTGCACAATACGTAACTCATTTAGTTGTGCAGGTTGACAAAAAAAAAGTTTGTGTGCAAGCGGTCTCTCTCTCTCTCTCTCTCTCTCTCTCTCTCTCTCTCTCTCTTTCTTTCTCTTGTGTACTCACCGAGACACTGTATGGTCTTAGTATTTTAGAGCGTTAAGCTCCTTATATTGTCTTGCCTTTCTCTCTGTGCTTTTAGACTTACCTCCTTGTTTCGCTCTTATTTTTATCGATCCAGACTTTTTTTACGAAACTCGTGGACGGGTCTTGTACGGAGAAAATATTGTGCAAATAGAAGTCTACGGTTACCGCGCGAATATTACATTGTGTTCAACAAATAGAAATCAATTACTCGTAATAAAATGATGCAAAATAAATTAGAGATGAATATTGGATAATGAAAAAGGAATATTGGAAACAATAAAAGACTGGTAAATAACAGGTTGCAATAAAAATGTCAAAAAACATATGAATAGTTAAATGGTTGATTATCACAGGTGCCGCACTTCCCCCACTTTACCGAAAGAAAATAATGGTTTTCTCCAGGCGATCATTGTCAATGACAATCGTATGGTTAGTCATTGTCCATAGGGGAAAGAGATATACGAAAGAGAGAGCGAGAGAGAGAGAGAGAGAAAGCAGGACGAGAAATGAACCGCAGTTTAGCATGTCGGGGGCCTAAAGCAGATCGTTAGTGGCGCGAGGTAACATATGCGCGGGCAGCCTCCATATGGGGCATCACCACCCTTCGCAGCTCTCTTGGGCCGAAGAGAGAACCACCACACTTTAGACGCGCAGGCACATATATACATACAACCACCGCACCGATCAATATGTGCGCTAGCGATTTGGCTTGTTGATCGAGCTGCTCGAAAGAGAAAGAGCGAGAGAGACAGAAAGAGGGAGCTAAGTATTTTTGTATTGCACTCTGCCTGTATGCCTCCGGGCGTACACCCGCGCGTACGCGCAGGGTGACTCGTGCCGCCGTCGCCGCAGACAGAAGGACCAATGTAATATTCATGGTACTGCTGTTTAGTCACGCTCTTCAAGGGGAGACGCGGTAAATAAGTTTTTTTTCTCTCTCTCTCTTATTAGCAATGCGTAAATTAGATGTTGTACTGCGACGCCTATGGAAATTGGAGGATTTTTATTCTTTTGGGTTATATTTATTTAGAAATTTGATTAGTTAATATTTCAAATTCGATTGCGTTGTAATACTAAGAATTACTAATGTGATTAATTTGAGTATCTCTTTAGATGCATATTTGAATATTTATGGAATGCTTTTCATGCTGTGAGGATGCTTTAGCTTCAATCAATGTGAAATATTTTTAAGAAAATGATTAAAAAAGGGTAAGAAAAGCACACAGTGATAGTATTCTCGTTACTTCTCAATTTTTATGTTAACGATATCACATTCACGTTAAATTTCTATTATGCACTTATTTATTTTATTGATGGAAAATAAGGAATAACATTGTCGCTCTTGTGTTACAATGTGGTACTATTAAAGAATCATTGATAAAATATTCATAGTATTTATAATTTAATCAAAGGAAATATAATTTTATCACAAGATCAAGCAAGAATCTATAAGTCACTCAATAATGTGCTTTAAATCTTCAAAATAATAGAATTTTTAATCTTCTTGCTTGATTGCTTTTAAAATACAAATAAACGAGTTCAACGAAGTCATGAATGACAATAACCAACGAGAGCAAGTCAACCCACCACCCGAAAGAAAAAAAAAGAATTCGAAGCGTTCGGTCGAAGCGTTCAGTGTCGCAGCACAACAGAACCAACAAGTGCATAGTGCACACGAATCGAAGCGTATGCGCGAAAGCCAGATATCGCAAAAGAAGGGGGGAGACGGTCTATGGTTGGCACATCATACGGGCTTTGGTAACAGGGTTTCTCTAGCAGGTTGACTGTATAGGGCGAGTAAGTATTGTTCGTTGATGACTGGTGGGGGCCGACGCTGGCTATGGCACAGATGGGCTGCTAATCTCATTGAAAACTCATGAGGACACTTGCCGCTCTGCTCTGCTCTCTGTATGCGAGATCGTATCCCCGGAAAAAAGGAGTCTCCACTCTTTGCCAGCAACCATATGTCCCGCGTACGCGTAACGTGCTGCACGTGGAAGACCTACAGGGGCCGCTCCAATATTTTCGCGGCCGGCGCACACCCCATCCTCTTATTTTCCGACGAGATAAGCCGGCCATGCGCGAAATGTGTATTTAACTTCCGAGGACAGGCTTATCGGCCTCGAGGATCGGCGAGGATACCATCGATTTTACCACTCCGCACGGAAGGAATCTCGTTTGGCCGATCTTCAGGCTCTTCTGTTAATTTGCTTAGCGTCCATTATTCCGTGCGAGAACTTCAGATTTTTTTTCACGATATTTCGTTACGTGCTTTTGTTCGTGATTTATGTATTGTACATGTGATTTTTAATAACGTAACAGGCAATATATGCGTTTTAGTTTTTAAAAAAGAGCTATAAAAAACTACCTAATTAAAGTGATTCTAATAACAAATTTCTTTTATAGTACGTTTAAAATAATAACGATTAATTATTAGTTGACAAGTAGTTTAGTAATGTTTTATGCAGTTAATATTTAAAACTGATGAGTGGGACCGATTTCCAGTTCTTGATAAGAGTCAGATGCAAAAGGGGAGCACGATGCTCTTAAAATTCATCATGTTAATCAGTATTTTAAAGAGATTATTTAACAGCTGAAATACTAATAAAATACTTACGTATATACAACGCCATCGTGTGGCCAACGATGCAGAAAATCATACACGCGCAGTACTGGTCAATATTGACATTCATGTGGCGACTTCACCAAATATTAATAATTTGTATTAATATTCTACCGATATTCATCGAATATTTCACAAATCTTTATTTTATTTGCGTAGGTTATATTTGTGCGGTATTAAAACGATTCCTTCAGTCTTATTAATATGATTATGAACATTGTTTATTATCGGATTCCTTCATAATAAAACTAGTATATTCCAGAAGTGACGCTGATTCCAGAGACTACAAAACAAATTTCATTAGAACAACTACTCTAAATGATCGAAAGTTATCTCAAAATAATTGCTATTACGATGTTTAACAAAATTTATGTTTAGACAAAAAAGAGGTCAAGTGCTAAAAAAAAAACTTTCCCGTCAGCGTCAATCTGTCAAGTAATTTATCCATCTTTCCGAAAGCCATCAGCAACTTCCTAACAATCGCTCAAGCCCGCAACAACGCCCTTACGAATAAACACACAGCCACAATGTACCTCAACCGCGTACTCAACTTACTAGTCCGCCATTAAGATCAGCGTAGCATAACTCTGCTCTCACGACTCATGCATATTCCTTTCTCTCTCTCTCTCTCTCTCTCTCTCTCTCTCTCTCTCTCTTTCTCTCTTTCTCTCTCTCTTGGTGACTCTTCACGAGACACGCTGCTGCTTGTATGTGTGCGAGTGCGGCGGTATACAAAGCAGTATACTCCGGACATACGGGGTTGCTTTACGAGCGGACAACTAAGGTATGCTCTGATTGTGCGCTCTCTTTTCCGGTCGCCCTCCGCTGCCGCCGCCTCGCCAACAACTCCGCACGCGCGTTGCTTCTATCCTCGTTCTTTCGCCGCGGAGAGCGAGCTTTTCGCATCGCCGTCGTCGTCGTCGTCGTTGTCGTCGCCGCGCAACGGCTCAGAGATTTTATGTTCCGGCTTGCACGCGTACCGTGACCAAAGTTTCTCTCTCTCTCTTTCTCTTTTCCCCTTATAGCAGTATTACCCAGCTCTATTCCTTTAGCGCGCTCTCTGTCTCTCTTTCTGTTGTATATAAATTAAGTGGCTGAAACTCGCGAAATCTTGCTGCGAGGATGGATTTTACGGGATGCGACTTTCCAAAAAGTATAAATACCCTCTCTCTTCCTGCATATTGCGTGCTTGTTTGCGAGATTCGGTTGAGTGTACGCTACGAAACGTATGCGGAATTTGCTATGCAACTGGGTATTTCATTACTGGTTTGTAATTATTTTGGATATTTTTTGTCTCTATATATCGTCTAATTAACCATTTCGGCGTGAAATGTATAGAGTGTCTAAAAGTAGTTTTGACTGATAGAAAAAGTTCGGTCAATCAAATTTATTCAATGGGATAAGCTGTTTTTCTTCGAAAACTGACAGGATAATACGTTAAAGGAAAAGCTCAGGTGGCGATTCGTTTCGCACGTCGTATAACAATGTCGAAGATGGAGAATCGAATTCACGACAAATTACAGGCGAGCACTTAATCTACGACACTTCCTCGTGGGGATTCCGCTAGCTAGAGAGAGAGAGAGAGAGAGAGAGAGAGAGAGAGAGAGAGAGAGAGAGAGAGAGAAAGAAATCAAAGTCACATCTGTGATTCTTAGCTTCGGCCGTCGTCTATGCTTGGGAAGCTGCGAGCTATAAGATCGATGAGGTGTCGCCGTCTTTTCGGTTTCTTTCGCTCGCCCACTAATCTTTTCTTGTTTGCCGGTACAGTCTCGACGTATTCGTTAACTCAGATATAATTTACTTATGTTTTTCATATCATGATGAACTAAACAATAAATAATTACATCAACAATATTTAAGTGCACGTACAACAATGGTATTGAAAAATATAGTCTATTTCAGCAAAAATCAGCAAAGCGGCAAACCATACAGATGGCTATTTTTCGCAGTCACGACAGGCATGACGCGATATCGCATCGATATTTCAAGCAATATTCGGCCTTGCTCGAACCAGTCGACATTGATCGACGCGTTCCAGCGGAATATCGCGCGATGGCGAGTATATATAGCGGCGCGGGTTACACACACGTACGTACGTGCGCGTATGTATATACAGTGAACACGCGGGAATTTGCATTCGAGCATTGTTCGTCTTTTCCTCTTGCCTCGAGCGAGGAGGAGGCGATGAATCGCGAGCGCGCCAGTTTTGGCTTCGAGACGCGGAGAGCGAGCGCGAGCTAAGTGCGGGATTATGCAAAGCAGCGGCCATACAGTAGAAAAATACGGAGCGTCTCCACGCCATCTTTTCCGGACCATTCTAATAACTTTGCCACTTCCTCTTTGCCGCTCTCTCTTTCTCTCTCTCTCTCTCTCTCTCTCTCTCTCTCTCTCTCTCTCTCTCTCTCTCTCTCTCTCTCTCTCTCTCTCTCGCTCTCGCTCTCGCTCTCGCTCTCGCCCTCGACGACGATACTCTCGGTGCGCGCAGTTTTTCCCTCCGTCTGTGCACGTTTGGATCCGCCAGCGCCTGGTTCCGCACGTACATTCCGCTTCTTCTTCTTCTTCGTCTTTTTTTTTATTTTTTAAAGAGCTGAAAAAGAGTCTGGGGTTTTAAAAGCGCGCTCGAGAGAAAGAAAAAAAAGGAGGGTAAGTATGACGGAAGATATCTTGGGCGTAAAAACGTGGGCTTGCAAATTTTTAATGCTCTGACTACAATTTTTTTATGAGGTAAGTGGCCTTACACTTTCTGCACTTTTAAAGGGGGGTATTATTCCTCTTCGCATTTGCTTTTATAACTTTCAACATTTCTCAAAGGATTGTTCAATCTTTTGTCGCGCTAAAAAAGTTTACTACTTTACATCGTTACACCACAATCCAGAAAAAATTTCTTCGACGCCCTCGACAATCACAGCTGCATTCGATCAGCCGCAGCGTAGAAATAAATCGAATCAGCCTGCAGTGCTTAAATACGATCAAATCTCAAAACAGAAGGAGGTCCGCTGCTATCGACTAACGAGGGAGTAGAGTCAGCGTCAATCGCTATGGTGGTCGTTGCGCTCCGCACGCACAATCGAAACGCTCGAGTGCGTAGTGGTGCTTCGCGTGTGTA
Source organism: Galeopsomyia nigrocyanea (assembly GCA_035047105.1). Classification (NCBI taxonomy): domain Eukaryota; kingdom Metazoa; phylum Arthropoda; class Insecta; order Hymenoptera; family Eulophidae; genus Galeopsomyia; species Galeopsomyia nigrocyanea. The sequence continues at coordinate 8,206,956 of JAWWMK010000032.1, read as the reverse complement.
CTACTACTACTACTGCCAGTCATCGCCGGTGATGGATGGAGTATGCCTATTTAGACGCGTCGTTAACTCGGCGCGAACGGGCGTATTTGTCATTCTCCGGGCGCCGTAATAGCTCCAACGCGCAGCCGACCTACTGTTTAGGATACGGAAGGACTACCAATCCTATCGTTATTCAAGCAGCACTTGAATTTCCACTTGGCCTCGCGGATACACCAGTTAACTGATTCGAGAGCGCTAATACGCAAATACTGTTCGTTGTAATGATACGAGAAATTTTATTCGCTCAATAATAACGGCACGGTTAGAAAATAGCAATTACAAAGTAAAGCCAGTAGTATATCATCGAAACGTCGACGAATTTATACAATAAACAATTGTTACTCTAATTTGGATATATGAGTTCATTCTCTTCTTCCTTCACAAATTTAAAATCAGTAGTAAAAAGTCAGTTCGGTCAGACATAAAAAGAATATTCTTGATTCACGTAAATTACTTCAGAATTATACGTCGAAATAACGGCACTAGAGAGTTAAACCACAGCCATCTTTTACGACAAGACACATTGTTCCCTTATAAGCGAGCGCGCTATGCATACAAAACGCCGTAAAATTTTCAAGCTCGCTCTCGAAATAATTCACAGAAATATGTATAATGGCAGCTATAAAGTATTCATTTGGCTTATTTGCCAATGATCGTTATCTCTCTCTACGAGTTATACATTCCTCGAGAGGTAAGATGCTACCGCGAGCGAGCGCGTTATCTCTGTGCACACGGTGGAGTGCGCGGCAAGCAGAGTATAGTGTGCGCGAGCGGAGTGTGTCGCTTATGTGTTACGTGAATATCTTACTGAAAACGCCCGCTACCGCCGCCACGTGCAGCCTGTATAACTTATATCGTTGTTTTAGGTGGAGCAAATGCTTGCCGGCGGATACATTCGTAACGCAAATTTGACTGTTTAGGGGGGCGCCGAGTGTAGCTTGCCGTTTTGTGTTTGGTATAATTGTAGTAGTAGTAGTAGTCGTGTCGCTTGTGTGTGCGTAATTGCTTATCGTTTCCGCGCTGTATGCTTATTATCAATTGAAAAATAATATCTAAATAATAAATTCATGATTTTTTTGAAGAAAAAGAATGTGTATTTTGGTGCAGGGTTGAGAAAATTAGTAACATAAAACCAAGTTTCCTTATTTCAGCCATTCTGTAAGGTCATCACGCGTACAATTTGTCAGCGACTCAAGTGGAAGATTCTGTTTCATTTTCCGCGAGCGTTCCAGCATGCAAGCGTAATATTTTACTTAAATATGCATAAGAAAAGGTTATATCTATATGCGCTATGTGCAAGTGTAGAGTATTCCGAAGGAAAAAGTGAAAAATGAAAATTTCATGAAATATTGCAACGTCATAAAGGAACGAGGAGCTTGGAAATTTTAAATTAAGATCTCATGAAAAAGCAGCGCGGCGCTTGTACGTATGCAAAGTATTAAGGGAAAAGCCGTTTATCAAATATGCATTAACGCGTCGTTGATTAATGATCTCCACTTGCTGAACAAGTAGAAACTATCTATTTCTCACGGACCGCTGCCTTATTTCCCTTCGAGAAATGAAATGTGGTGCCGGATACTTCCTTCGTGCGGAAATGAGGAATTAAAAAAAATATTAAAAGAAGCTCGTTATAAAAAACTGCAATCGACGTGATATTTATTTCCAAGATACCTTCGATTCTTGGTATATTGTATTATTTAATAAACAGGTTCAAGCTCCCCAAGGTAAAATCAGAGTACATATAGCTAGAGAGAGAAAGAGAGCGAGTGTTGAGCCACTCAAAAAGTCATTACAAGTTTTTGCCGATCCTATCAAGAACTTAATGTCCTTGGAGCCTTGGCGGAGCAGCCCCAGAAGGATTCCGCTGCAGGAATCGCAAGCTCCGCATGAAAAAGTCGACGGCTCTCACATGCCCAGAAAAATAGATAGCTTGCGGCCAGCTAGGCGGCTTATGATTGATCACCTATTGGTTTCACTCACATAATGCTTCTGTGATTTTTCTGCGGCTTTTGTATATCCTTTTTCGGATACTCTTATTTCTCATTGCCTTATGTCGTAAGACTTTTAGAGATCAAATATCAGAAAAAAATATAGTTTTTGACTATTTTTTCGAAATATTTATTGTTGTCTGAAAAATAAAGTGAAACAAAATCACGTTTTAAAATAATTGAACTATTTAAATAGTTTTTCGATGATTTTAATATAACGATTATGAGGAATAGTTTTAAAAAAATATGCTTGAAATATTGATCCATAATTTTGCAATTTAAAAAAATTTGTCAGAATTATTTCATATGCCGTCGCAATCAGATGAAAATTATAAAAAAAGAATTTTTCATAACTAAAAAAAAGCAATAAAAACTGAATGATGGAGAGGCGGAACCCCAGCACATAAAAAAAAGAAGCTCAGTCAATATCGAAGCCCAGGTAGAAATTGTCCGGGGATCGCGTTGGAGCGAGCGATATACAGGTCGAGCGCGAGCATCAGGGGTGTCGTAGGTGTTCGACAGGCCAAGGACCAAGTCCATAGGGTCGAGAGCGAGGGCGAGCTGCGCGCGCGCGAGCCACATGTGTCGAACCTTAAAATATGTAGGCGTGGCCATAGCCCAATCCAGCAGACGCGCCGCCGCGGACGAATATGTTCGCCCCCTCCGTTGGTGGCGCTACGACGCTCCACCCCCGCGACTATCCTATTGGCTCGACAGACTCGTCTCCACCTGCCAGCTCTAAGTTAACCCCCTAAATACAAAGCCAAACGAGCTCGCTCGCTCATTCGGACGTGGACCACCGCTCGTGCTGCTACAACTGCTGCTGCTGCTGCTGCTGCTGCTTCTGCTGTGCTTGAACGCGCGAGTGTGTTTGATCAAGTTTTTAAGTGGTACCAGTCGACGGATAGTCGGCCGTACTGAGGGACACGTGAGGGCAGACGACAGTGGTCTTAACTTTTTCTTGTGCAGTTGCAGTGATTATACGCATTTGGATGTTCTATCTTCTATAATAGAGGAGCTGTCATTGAATGGTGAGTAATTTGTAGATTAATTTCTATAAATATAGTTGCGCGAATTTTTTTTATTTTGATAATAATTGGTGAATATAAACTGACTCGAATATTCAATGTACTTTTACTTGATTGAACGTCGACTTATTACTTTAATTAACTTTAAATTCGATGATAAAAAAGAGTATTATTATTTTATTTAGCGACGGTTTTCTTGCGATAGAGTCTAATTTGAACGAATTGTTGTTAACAGGCATAAGTGCAGAGACGTTGCCAAAGCGATAACTGCGCGGGAAACACGGCCAAGGCTTATCGCCAGCACAATGACAATGGAAGAACGATCCAGCGGCATCGAAGATGGCGCTCCAGTTATCTCAACCGGCGCTTCGATCACTTCCTCCAACGGCCCGAGTAATTTGAAAACAAAAGCATGCGAGATAACCACCGACGCGTCGTATCCTATTCAGCGAACCAACAAGCGTTCGTTCGATGTGGCATTCCTCGTGGCTCCCGATGAAAAATTAATCAAACGCCAAGCGGAAAAATTAATAAATTTGCAGTTCAGCAATACTCGTTTGATGAATGATTTAGTTCGCCATCACGAGAGGCAATCAGTAGCAGTCGACGATTACAACGACGACTCCCGAGATTACGAGCAGAACGACAGAATACCGCAAAACATGACGATCAAACATTTCGAAAGTTTGGAGGCTTCGCAAAAGTACAAAATGAGGCGCACCGAGGATATACAAGCAGCCGTACCGTCGTACATATCGCCCAAACGGAGGCTAACCCCAACGTCGCCCGAACCACTTGTTCACCCATATGCCGCTTCATTACGCAGACAAAAGACTCCTAGCCCACCGACTGTGTTTCAGCAGAGTTTGCAAGCTCGAAAAATCTACAGCGAGGAGAATAGCGTCGACCACTCGATTGACCAGGCTCTCAGGTTAGCGGCATCGCGCAGTAAGACTAATTGCGACAGCATTTCCTGCGCCGACAGACTACAAGGAGACTCGAGAAGCGCTTTTACCAAAGTCAACTTATCCGTGCAGAGGAGCAGTTTGATCGGGGTTAGTCCTAGTTCCAGTAGCGTTAATTACGAGGACGGCGGCACATCATCACCAAGGTCATCAGTATCACCGGACGTCGTTACTTATCAAAACAGCCTCAGCCCGCCAATTGGATCTCCGTCCGGCGGTAACAGCGTGAGTCCTTTCAACAACAAGTATCCAACCAACTTCCCCGCGAAGATGCCCTATCCCTTCCTCCTCGCTCCGGAAACGCAGCAAAGCGCTTTGCTGGACAATCTCAAATTGACTCAACAGCTGGCCTCATCTCAACCAGTCCCGAAATTACCCAGTCCGAAAGTCCCCGCTGCAACTTTTCGACCCGAACTCCCAGCGGCAGTCTACCCTAATTTACCATACAATCCCCTGTCGGCTGTCTTCCCACCCCTCGCCGAAGCTCGACCTCGTTTCCTCGCAACTGGCATTCTACCATCTTCCTTCGCTGCACTCGGTCTGGCGGCTCAAAACGTCTGCGCCAAGTGCAACCTGACGTTCCGCATGACGTCGGATCTCGTCTACCACATGCGCTCTCACCACAAGAGCGAGACCGCGGGCGAGGTGGCGCGTCGACGACGGGAGGAAAAACTACGCTGCCCCGTGTGCGACGAGAGCTTCCGCGAGAGGCATCATCTCACTCGACACATGACCGCCCATCAAGACAAGGAGAGCGACGCTGTTGCGGATCAGGTTGGACTCAAGAGGCAGTCGACTCTGTTACAGAGCAAGTGACGCAGCCGCAAGGGACACGGCCTTTTTGCCGGGTTTGACAGGTTCGCCGAGGGCGATCACGCATTCGGTAACTGAACACTGTGCTGTGGCAAAGCTGACGGATATCGCGTTATTGGGTTAGCAAGTAGAATTTTTTTTCTTTATATATTAGAAATGAGATATATTTATTATGTTTTAAGTTATAATCAACGAATTTTCTTTTAACGTTTTGGCTATTATAATATCTATTGCGTTCAACAATCATTTTTTTTAAATTTTGTTTTATTTAAAGAAATTTATTATCCTTTAAAAATATTTTTTGTTTGAATTTGTTGAAGTATTATTAGATCATATAAAATAGTTTTAAATATAAATAATAACTATAACTAAGACGATTTTGAAACAAATGCTCTTTCCAAAAGAGCACGACCCCGTCTAGTCAATATTAGATTTAAGTGAGCGACAAAAATTGTACATAATTCTTACGAAGGTATTTCAGGAAATATGCTGGAAAGTGATATAATACTTTTAAGAATATAATCTACGGCATTCGCGATTTCGAAAGAAAAATAATCGTATAATTAATATTTTGAATGTGCTTATCCGAGTATAAAAGAACTTCTCGAAGTCAACGTAAAATAAATTGATATTTTTAATTTTCATGCACGAGTGTATCGAAACGAGATAAATATGATAAAATGGAATTACTTGCAAATCGCTGTAACACTAAATTTGCCATAAATGGAATTTCAAAAGCGAATGAGGCCAAAACTCCACCCGGCGAATGGATAGTTAGCAGCATAGGAGAGAGGACGAATCTGGGCGCAGTGAGAGAGAATACGTGTGGCGATGGGAGGGATGGGCTGAAACACGGTGTAAACCGTCGGATCGCGCGGGCGCGCAGAAGCAATAAATAGATCGTAAACCATAGCTCGGGATCACGCGCTTGCGGAGGTTTGCGTGCGCGAGGCCGTCGGAGCGCGCATAATGGTAGGAAACAATGAATGCCGTAATCGGAAACAGTGCTGGTTTGTTATCTGCCATTTACACTCCATTTAACTTCAAACCCTCGAATCAGACGGCGCGCGGCGCACAGCAGCGCCGGCGGACAGCGTTGAGTTTTAAATAGGTGTGCTGCTGTGCCGTCGCATCCCCCTCTCCCTCATCCGACGGAATGAGAGAGAGAGACGTTATGCCTGATGCTTTGCTATCTGGCAACCACGGCAATAAGGTCTCTTATTTGTATTAATGTCGTAAGACCTTTTTTTTTTATCTCCACTCTTTCTCTCGGAGACGATTCATGCGATCGCTTGGAAATTGTAATGTTGCCAATCTGCGTCGGATTGTTGATGGCCTCTATCTTTTCGCTGAGGTTTTACTTCTTCTCTCCTCGTTTTTAATATCACTCGGGTGTATTAAAGAATGAATTTGCACCGTGTAAATATAATGCAAAAACTTTGATGATTAATGAATGTTTAGGACACTTTCTGCACAAACATGAAGCGAATATTTATGAAGCACATTTGTATCACTAAATAAATGTGACCAAAAAGTATATAAATATACGTCATACATTCTCATTGTTATAAAGATTTTTGCTCGGACATGAAGTATTATGTATAAGCCATAGTTGTAGAACAAACATTGTACTATAAATATTTAGCAGCACTTTTAAAAAAGTCTCCGAGGATGAAAATGAACTCTGTTTCGTTTGAGAAAAAAAAATTTATGATTTCTTTCAACTGTTAATACTTCAATATAGGTATATAAATATTGTTATATCGCATCGATTTACATGTAAATAATGTACTTGTATATAATATTTCATTATAACTGTACTGTATGAATACGAACCTGTTGTTATTATTCAATAAATGATGTCAAAACTCAAATTTATAATGTCATTTTTTTTGTATGGATACCCCATCCTGCAATTTTATTTTCATTATTTAGTCGAAAAATTTTGTTCGATTTTTATTTTATATTTTAATCAAAGTTTTTAGTTTTGCGGAGGAAAAGTGTTTGCTGAGTTGATTAGATGGAAACTTTAGTTCATTTTAGATTACTACTTTAGAACTAAAGAAGTTCGCATAGCTTCCAACTTTTTTGCTTTCGAAGTAAAACAATAATCGAATTAAACGATGAAATGGCTTTTCTCAACGCATACATCCTAATTTGATGCCTCGGCAGTATGGTCGCGTAGCGATAAAACTTTTCGAGCGCCAGGATTGATTCATCCGCGATACTTCTTTTCCCGTTTGCGGACATCTTCTGTCCTTCTTGCGGGCGATCGGTCGTAAATCAAGTAAATCCGATTACGAGCCAACCGATTAATTTCTACAGAGCGTGCGCGCGCGCCGCGCCGAAGAGTGGAGTGTGCACGTCGCTCTTCTCCCTTACGCTCGCTGTTGGGTATCTTTAGCGCTCATGATATATACGCATTAAGAATATCATCGCACCCGTGGGTCGCGCGTGTCACGTGCCTGTGAAACGAGAAAACACAACTCTTTATATAGATTTTTATTGCGTCTGGTTCGGTTGATAAACCTAGAGAAATATTTAATTTGATTTGATGAAAATTTTATGGGCGATAATGAAAAATGTGATTCACTTTAGAATTTTGATTTCAAAACATTTATATGCAATTTCTAGAAATAAATAAAGAATAAAATCTGTTGCTACTCTCTCTTGATAAATCTTTTAATATTCTAAATGTGCATCTGATCATCGGATATATCAAATAGCACAATTTCCTAACGTGACAGATAAATAGTTTTTTCCTCTGAAAATTGATGATGACTTAAAAAAAAAGCAAATTATGTAGAAACTTGCATTTTACAAATCAGACAACTTTTTTTCATCACCCTCTAACCCACTTTCATCAGTTTTTGAAATTTTCATTTTCATATGTATAAGATCAGACTGTATTCATTATTATACTTGAACAAGCAAAATTTTCATCCTCAATAATACTCAGAACCATATTCCCTGGGTGAAAAAGAAAGCATAAGAAAATTGAAATAATCAGAGCAGAGTAGGCAGAAAGCCATTCATTAGGTCAGATCAGGAGCGTTGATGTTATCGTCCTGTGTGCGTAAGTGAAATCACGCTCGGTCTCTCTCTCTCTCTCTCTCTCTCTCTCTCTTTATCTGGATAAAGCGCGAAAGGAGTCGCTGCTCCCCTCCCCAATCCTTAAACGGATAATACGTAAGCCTTGGCGCTCTGGAACCGCAGCCAATACGACAAACAATCTCTTACCGCGCCCTCGACGGCTTAAGTTCGCCCCCGGGCGAATAAGTGTACTTACCCTCTGCCCGAGGTCCATAAAGATAAATAACATGAAGCACCCGGTGCAGCCGCCTCTATACTACGCTACAATCACGACCCTCGATGCTGAGCCACGCTGCTGCTGCTTCTCGCGAATCTCTTTCTCTCTTTCTCTATCCTTCTTTCTCACTCGAGAAGGCTCTCATATTCGCTTTCTTTTCTATCTCTTCGTTTTCTTCTTTTCTCTCGTTCTCCAGCGTCATATTTATTTTAAGCCGCTCATCATTTTTGCTATCTATTCCTTCTTCTAATTGGGAAGGGGTTCATATTGTCCGACGTGAGATAGAATAAGCAAGAGGAAAATCGTAGTATAGTAAAAACCAATGAAAAAATTGTAAATATACTCAAAGTTGAAATTGTTGCGCCGGTTGAAACTTAAACTATACTACTTGTTTTCCAGTAACCACATTATTCTACTCAAGGCTTTGTGAGTTCACCCACACAACATTGTTTCAAAAAAATGAGTTTCTATATATTTTGAAAGTTGTGGTAAGCAAAAAATTGTAGAAATCGTTTTTACCAACATAGTTATGTATTCGGAAAAAAGATAAATTAGAACAAGAATAGTTAAATCGACATTCAAAATTGTATAAAAATCGTACACCGAGAGAAAAATATAGTTTCAGTTACTATATAATATAGCGTAAAATCGTTCCAACTATAAAAAAATATTCTTTTTTACTAACTGAAATATAGTATCATTTACTATAAAAATAGGTAAACGTTACTATAAACTTTAACTATTTCAATTTAGTCCGATTTACCATTCGAGTATAGCATGAAAATATGTCGTAACTGTAATATAACTGAAATAGAAAAATATAAAAAATACAAATAATAAAAATATAAAATATACAAATAATACCGCGAAAATTGAAAAATTAAAAATTAAAAGCATAAGTAAGTTTATTTTCACCTCTAGCTTTCATAGGCATCACAAAGAACTCGAAAAAGCTTGAAAAGGTTAATACCATAAGTAAGGAGACTAGAGAAACACGTTGCCGGAAAACAAGAAACACGTTTTAGCCTAATTAAATTTTCGTAAAACCTCATGTTGCTCTCACGAGAGCCTCGGAAAAGATTTGCTAATTGCTCAAGACGCGTAAAGCGCACCGTAGCAACGGGGCCTCGAAAATCCCATGATTGTTTTTATCATCCTTAGCGGTGTGAATCCCCGTAATCCCTTCAGTCTTCTTCTTTCCACCCTCGTTAGCAGCAAACGCCGCCACCGCGCGCCCGCGAGCGAGACAAGGCACACCAAGTAGTAGGGTGAGTTTCTGTTGGCGCGCATGCTTACTACAACTCGCCGTCAGCCAAATAATGACATCGTCATATATAGCTGCCTCGCGCGATTCGCTACGGCCACGACTCCACGTGGGCGACGATTGGACGCGGACATGCTAATATGGCGTCCGTTCCAAGACATTAACTTCGAATCTCGGGCGATCCCTTCCTTCTTTCTCTTCCTTTTTTTTTTTGGCCGTAGTGCCGATCGAGATATAGATGTCGGCTCAAGAATTGCTACCGTACGTCAGCCTCAAGCTTTTTTTAATGGCTCATGCCTCGTGAATTTATTGAAATAAGTTTTCCTTGAGCTCGGCGACTATGTGAGGGGATTTCGATGCGATTTCAGAGAAGGATGCCGTCAAATGTAAATTTTACCAAGTTTACGCTTGAGATTTATGAGCGCGTCTAGATTCTATTGCAATTTTTCGATAACAATGAGATATTGATCCGGAATGAAAATATACTTATTCATTCGTTTCGCAGAAGTATAAAAATACTAATACCAATAAAACGGGTTTATACCTAACCGAAAAAATCCTCAAAATAAAAAAATATTCGAGTTAAATAACAAAAATATATTTCGTGCATAGTATATGTACCGAAACTGTGAATAATTGACACATATGTATTACTCATTGTCCCAAAACTTTCCCCGAAAAAAAAAATACACCATAAAAATAGCTCTGAACGCTGGCATACTTTGTATATGTACTGTTGCACGGACACAGACACACACACGCACGATAGCTAAACTAGAGCTCGCGTCGCGTGCATGCGACCCCGAAAAAGGCGATTCGTCTCGGTCTTCGCGGGGACGACGGTGGTCGCTTAGTCAAAGAGACTCGACTGCGAACAAGCGGCTAACAACGGTCTCACGATAATCCCCCGCGTATAAAGAATCCTGCGCTGACAACGAGGCGTCGCTAATGCTTATAACGCTCTACTCCTGTCGTGTCGAATTTTCGCGGCGATCGCTCTTTTGGATTTGTACATCGAATTTTAATGGCGCTTTCTCTCGGGGCTCTTCTTATATGGCAGCGAATTGCATATGCTTAGTCACAATTGAAATACACAAAGTTAGTCTGTGAATTGAGTTGTCAGTGTTATTGATTATTTCTTGAGAACAATGCAGAAAGTTTTGGTGATATAAAATGAAAAATGTTTCAACGGTTTTTCAGAGCTTTTTGGAAAATATAATGTCCAATAAAAATTACAAACACTTCGTTGTGAACACAATAGCTTATTTTCATTCGACATAATCTGCTTGGCGGAGACACAACACACAAGCACCTTTCGCCGAGGGAGCTTCCGGTGTATACGCGAGCCACAATAAATAATGTCGCGATCCGAGGTGCGCTGCGCGTGAAAAGAGCGAGACGACAAAAGAGCCGTGAAAATAGTTGCCGCGACGACTCATAATAACGTTAAAAAGTGGTACGGGGAGGACGCTAATAACAAAAAAAAAAAGAGAGATTGTCACTGACCGCAGACGAGTCTATAGAAAAACTCGGCTGGGTTTGGCGGCTTCGCGCTGCAATAATTCGAAAGGAAGTGTCGAGCGACAGCGCGCCATTGTCGCGCGAGGCTTGGCCTCGACGAAATATCGCCCAGTAAATCAAGCTGCTGCTGCTGTTGCTGCTGCTACTGTTGCGTTATTCTGCGAACAGGCCAACTCACTCTCTCGCTTTGGTGAGCGCTTCTTCCGCGGCTTTAATCACCCGCACCGTGAAACTCGTAAATAGCAAAAGCGCCAAGCTCTCGCATGGCCGAGTCGAGTCGCGCTATTTCCTTTACCGGCTGAGCATGTGCGTGACTCACAAACACCTGCGCGATACTATTACATGTTTTGGAGCTTGATTTGTCATGATATTTTTATATTATCTACAAGAAGATATTAGTTCATAATTATTTATATAGAAAAATTAATAGACAGATGGAGAAAAAATTCTTCTTTACAATGTTGTGTCGGGACCAACTAAATCCAAGAAGAAAAAAATATCATTGAAAGCCTCTATCATTTGTTGAATCAATTAAAAAAACTATTAAGATGGATTTTAAAAAATTCCATGATACGTTATCATTGCCGTGGAAGATTGAAATATTATTATGGAGTGAATTATAAAAGAGTTTCGATAACTTACTTGAAGAGCTTTCATAATAAAATTATCTAATACATGGATACTTAACGTGACGTATGTTCAAAGAGCATTTGAATAAGATAACTGAAAAACCGCACGCACAATTGGTTAACCGTTACCAGATAAATCAATAGGTTAACCGTTACCAGATAAATCTTTGATCATAATTTATTCTTTGTCAATAACACTTGCCCAAACAAATTATATAGGAAATTCGGTATTTTAAATTTTTCCTACTTGGATCAGATCTCTATAAATTTTTTTTTCAAAGTTAATATTTTCAGAAGTTTAGTTATTTTTGTTGAAAAAAAAAAAACATGTTTTCGTAAAACTAAATCAGCAATAAATTCTGTATCTTAATGTTATCGAAGCCCAATCATACGAAATGTCGGATAGTGGGCAAAAAAAAAAAAACCCAACAGGCCATACGCGTGAAAAATCGGTTCCTCCGCAGTTCGATACGATATCCATCGCTGGTTAAAAAGTTTAAACGGGACACGTTCAGTGGGGTGGCAACCCTACTTAAATATGTTGAACTGGCTGGCAATAAAATAACTTTATCTCACCCGCACCATTATCCCACCGCGATTTCTAAAGAGCAAAGCGTGGGGTTCGCGACGTATAGCAGCGACCAATTTACATTCCTATCGGGAGCTTCGAAAAGATAAGTCCATTTAAATAAATTAGTAATTCTTATCTGCGAATAGAAGGAGGTTTCGCGAACGCCTATAGCATTCAGATTAAATAACGTTTTATCAATTTTCATGACGATTCGTCGTGCACGCGCCGACCACTTTATCCCGCTGCGTTTCATTAAAGCGGTGTATGAAAAATCGCGCTTCATTTTCTTAGTTATTTTTAAATAGAACAGCTGTACTAATAATTAATAGAAACATGCTTAATTATCAATTCCCTTCCTACGCATAAATTAGTTGACCCGACAACCGACCATTAAATCCGACAACCTTAGTATCATTTGTAAGTTTTACAAATACATGTTTTCAAAAATATAATAAGTTTCTCTTCTAGGCAGTATAACAACAAAATAGTATACAGTAAAAAACATTCAATTTAATTAGTCAAAGTAAAATTTTTTTATTTAGAAAAAAGATAAGATTTTCTTCTACTTCAATATTTGACTAATACATGACTAATTCTTATTTCAAATAAATTCCTAATTAGATAGATTTTAGTTGTAGTAGAGTTATTTTTTTCTAATTTTCAGAAAAAAACTATGAAAATTCGAACTACCAGTTTATTTTCTATTAAAGTTAATGATTCTCACGATATTCATACAAGCGCAATTTGAAATGCAATCGATCGATTTGCCAATAGTTATAGTTTAATGATTTATTTTAATTACAAAATTATTATGATAGTATAAAATCAGATTATTTTTTTATAAATGTCGATCATTTTGTATATTATCGACAGAATTAAAGGTTGCTAATAATATGAATGTACTTACATAAAAGTATTTGAAATAGCATATGAAGAATACTTGAATAAATGATAAAATGTACATTCTAAGATAATTTTTGTTTCTGGATGAAAATGATGAAAGTTGATAAAACATAACAATAAACAGTATAATAATTTACAATTTGGCATAATAGTTAGTAGAGTACAACATTCCCATTTGTTTTTTGAATAACCAATAATTTTCCGACATCTATACGATGTCGATCTTTTGCGTAACCATCAGGATATTGGCAATATGGTTCTCCCATTGCGGGTACATTTCTGTCGTAAACGTGACGACATAATTCTGGAACATGGCGGTGGTTTAGAGAACCAAACTGACTCGCGACATAATTAAAGACTGTTAAGGAAAATAACAATGCTACATATAAGGTAATCCTGAAAAAAGTGCTATTTTACAAAACCTGAAAATAATCGGAGCTTAATGAAATGTATAAAATATATTTATATTAATGGTTATCGTGTAACCATCAGATTCGATAGCCCACGCAAAAACTGGGCTAGGTAGCTTCAAACTAACTATGCCATTCATAGGCAAATTGAAAAAAAATTATCCGTGTTTTTTCTTTTGTCATTTGCAATTGTTTATAAAAAGTTATTTAAACAAATTTTATTCTGCAAAAAAGCACCATTTGATTCTACGACAAAATTGAAGACGAATACCTATATGATGTTTTTTTGCCAAACTCTATTTTGTTAGTGTAAAGTCGTTATAAATAATTGAAAAATTTTTAAATTTTATGATTTTTAAAAACTAATTACACCATTCGATTTTATGGAAAAAATGATGAAAAAAACCTATTTGGCGTTTTTTCATCAGTATTAATTTTGTTGGTGTACAATTGTTTTAAAAAAATTTCTACTCGAGTAGTGATTCTTGAGCAGCGATTGTTTGAAATAATATCACACCAACAAAATGAATTTATTATAAAAACTAAAATCTAAGCATATAATAAAAAAACAAAAACTTCGAAAATAACGCTAAATAGAATCCACTTCAACTTCGTACCTATAAAGAGAAGGTGCTTTGAATTAAGAAAACACAAACTAGGTATTATCAAGCTTATTAAGAAACAATAATGCTGGTGAAATTGAATGATTTTTATTTGATAAAAAAATTCATCGCTTATTGAAATATAAAAAATCCTCTTATCTCCAAGGAAGCAATCCGTCAGAGCAGGTGGTAGCGTTTTTTTTAATTATCATTGGTTACACGATCTGCTATGTCAACTATTCCACTTTTCAGTTAACCTACTGACTAGACAAACATTGATTTACTTTTTAACAATAGTTCAATGGATTTTTTCGGAATTTTTCTGGACACTGGGATATCCTGAACCAAAAATAATGACAAAATACCTGCTTCATTATTAAAAGAAAGAGTAACCTTATAATTCTATGCATATATCTGACATAAATAGTTAAAGAACATTTTTAATTCTAGATATAAACATGACATTACACGTGTTTGAAACGTATCATTTGTGGAATGGAACTTCTGCGAATACGTCTTGAAATAATTGACGAATATCAGCTATCATCTTGGGAGTTATTCAAACGTCGTTTATTAAATATGTTGTGTATATTGTTTAGTAGTAAAAATGATATGTAGATTTTCTTAAATAACGACTCAACTTTGACATTTATTCTCTCATATTAAAATATATTTTACAACGTTACATTTATGAATTTTCCAACAAAATCTTGCATAAAATGAAAGCTTCTGTAGCGGTCACTGTATCTAACGAAAAGCTTGCCTTGTATTCGGTCGAGTGCGGGACAAAGTAATGGGACATAACATCAGTGTTAACACGCTGCCGACCTTTCCCAGATATAACCCAAGACCCTCTTCAAATGATTTACATGTTTGCTAATTACTAAAAATTAATGTCCGAGGCGGCTGTTTCAGCAAGCTACGCAATTAAGAGTGAGTTTTTACGCGTGCGTGTACCTGAGCATAACATCTGATTTTTTAGCGCTAATAAATAAGATTCCGCGAAACTTTTTTAGCTCAATTTATTATTTCAAGATAACCTCTTGCTTGGCACTAAGTATTAAATATTCGAAATGGAATCAATTGTAATAATATGGAAACCTTAGTCGATTAGGCATCCTGGTGAGGTATTCGATAAAATCCAAGAGACTTCAATTGGCTACATATCAACATAGTCTATGTAAAATGAAATGAATAAAATGTGAGCAATTACAAGAAGAAATAGAAGAATTATAGCAGTAATTGGAACTTTTCGGAAAAATAGTAAGTATTGCAACGAAAAAGTTAACGCGTATTCGTTAAATCAACACTGGAAATGACTTAAGTTTCCAAATGTCGATAAAACTTTGTTTCATCCAGTTCGAAAGAAAAAGTCTTTCGAAAAGTGATTTATAATAGCAGAATAATTATAGCGTAATCAAAGTCGACATGCGGAGGTATAAAGCGGTCGTGGCGAAATCCGTACTCGCGATCGCACTCGAGTAGATAGTTTAATGTGAATTTATTGCCATCTAGATTGGATAGTCAGGAAAGTGCAGAAGCGCACGTCTAGCGTGTGGCGCTGAACTGATACTGCGGTTCCGAATGTAAAAATCGAAGCGACCTCTCCTCCCCCCCCCCCCCTCTTTCTCTCTCTACTCTCCCATTTTCCCAACCGCGTCGGAGTATGCTTCCACTCCGCGTCGAAATGGCATTTTTCACGTACATACGTATACATATACGCGGGCACAAGTTACTCTCTTGCTTCCTGATAAACGAACATCTCTTTCGTTATTGCTAAAAAAGCTTTGTACCGTTGATTCTTTTGTGCTTGGTAAAATGTAACTTCCGTTTTTCGCGATTGGTTATTATTGTTCCTGTGTAACTTATGTAGAGTACGGCAAAGCGGATATTAATTTTGCAGCAGACAATATTCAAATGCAAATTGCAGAAAGTGCGGAGTTATTTTACCTCGCTATCGATATGTATATTTGTTTCGAATATTTCATCGGTGAAACAGAAAATACAGGTGCGTAAATCATGAAACGGAATATCGAATCGATCGAGTGCTTTCCTATTATGCATTGTAAATGTTATGAAAAATATCTCTTTTTGAATCTTATAATAATAAAATATAAGAGTAGAATTTTTTTCGCCACTAATTGTCATGCCGACAAAAATTCAATTCGACTAACGTTTCCGTCGGATTGCGATTCGAATTGATATATCTTAACAAAACAAAATTCCGAATGACAGTCCGAAATTTATGATCCTCGGGGCATTGTGATTTTTCTTGATTTCCTCAAAAACCACGAGGTGACTATGATACGTATTCCTCGCGCCGTATTTCATATTACTTTAATTCATATGGTAATGCGAGCGCGCGGGCCGCTCGAAAACTTTTGGAACAATACGAGGGACAATGCTGGAACGAGACGGGCCGCTCGGTGCGAATGCGATATTGAATTCGCCCCCGTATTCACGCGCGAAAGAGAACGAGAGCGAGAGAGAGATAGAGACATCCCCGTTATCGACAATGTCCGACCGCTCGACCGGAAGCCATTTAGCTGAGTACTGTGACGAAATTTATGAAACTTTTCAAAAGCGCTCCACGGTATAATTATCGAGAACTCATTGCTCCTGACCGATGACTTCGTCGCTCGCGCGCGTGTACGCTCGGCCAATCTTGATATGCTACGATGTGCCGAATCCGCAACAATGGACGACCGACTCCCTTTTTTTTCTCTCGCTTCATTCGAACGTCGAGCGCCACGACATACTGCAAATGAAAAGCTGTCAGTGATCTGCTTGATAAATGCGTTGCAATACTGCACGGGATAACGAGTTCGTAAGCATAGCGCATGATGTTGTGATTTAATGTGTCGATCGTTAATCATTGGAAAACCACGTCGTGGTCGTTATTGAGTCATGGCTTTCCATGTCTTCTTTAAATACTTCATTCAAATACCACACATCTTTATATAAATCCAATCGATGAATAAAAAGTTGATGAATATTAGAATATGCCGTAAGTAGTTATGAGCCGATTTAGTCAGACATAAATACTCAAAAAATACAACACAAACTATTTCAAGAAAAAATATGGTTTTATGTTCGATTTACGAGGACAATATCGAAAGCAAAGTTCAGAATAGGGCTTATGCCACAAAAGATGGCTACATAAGTTACAGCTTGGAGAACAATCGTAAAATGCACATCGTCGAAACTCGCAAAATATGCATCCCAAACAGTCATGACAATAAAACGCTGCAAGCTCGCTACAAAAACACCCCACACACACACAGACATCGAAAGATATTCCAAACAGAAACTCGAAGAGTTTTGAACTTTGCCCTCTCGCGAGCAATATTTTCCATTCGCACAACAAGCAACAGCAGCAGCAGAGCAGCAGCCGAGCAGCGTCTTAGCCAAACAAGACAGCAACAGTACACTTTGGTAAAGGCGTGCGCTCAACTCCTTAGCGTAAGTGTTTTCCTCGTATCCTTATGCTCCTCACTTGCTCGCGTTCCTTTCCCTTTCTTGCACTTATGCGGTCGAGCCACTTGGCGGGCGTTCGCCATATTTTTCACTTGACTTTCCCTCTCGCGTGCGAATCGGCCTTGACAATATTGGCTCTGTTATGCTGCGCACATATATGTATACATATATCCATCGCGAAGTGATATGATATATATACAGAACGCGGTCGCCTTTTCATACATTCCATTGTTTCCAAGTTTCCGGATCCATTTGTAAGATTAAATTTGTAATGCGTGCGAGCTCGAAGTATCAGCGAAGCCACGCGGGAGACCAGACGCATATGGCTGCAAGTATAGGAAGCCAGATTTCCTCGGATATATATGCAGCTAAATATTACGATATTCTTTGCTTTCGGAGTGGAAAGGGAGATAACATTTTTCCGGGCTTGTGGTCACTATTGCCGGATTATGCGAGACATCGTCCGTTCGCTGTCTCTTTCACGTATTATTTCAACTTAGTCTTTTGTAACCCTCTTTCGTTTTATATTTTCTTTCGCCGTATGTGCGTCCGATACATTTTTTCTTTCGCCGCAAAGTATATTGAATGAGATTGGTATAAATTTATGTGTCCTTTGTAAGATTATTAATTTTTGTTTCAATTTACAAAAAAAATTATGCACTATCTGTAATACTTTCTGAGAACAAAAATAAGCTGAAGTTTTATTCGTAAAAATGTATTTCATAACCTAAGTAAAAATTCAAAGCTCAGCACGAATAAATCTCAAAACTCAAGTCAACATTGCGTAGCTCGAAGAGACACAATAAGACAAATAAATCAGAATCAACGCGCACGAGCCATCTAAATTAAACTCGCACAATAGCACATCGTACTTCCTATCCCTTATCGGATGTCACATAGATCGTCGAAAATTTCCTAGCTCGCGCGAGTTCACATTGGGCGCGCGCTCATAGTATACACTCGGTCCCCTATATACACGCATATCATAGAGCTAACTTGGAGAGATTTTGGGGAAAAGTGACGCGTACATACGCGCGCGCGCGTGTGCAGGAGCGCAAAAGAGAGTCGGAAAGCTCGGCAACGCGCTCGTGGAATGGGAGGGCGGAGCATACAGATTAGCATAAATATGGCGTCTTAGAGCGGCATCGTTTGTCATCGTTAGCAAAGCACACGCTTCCGCGGCTGAGAGACTTCTATTTCGCGCGCTCGACCGGAGAGCGCCGAAGGAAGGAAATGGCCCCGTGGTATAATAACGTTAGCTAGGAAACCTTAAAACACTCGCGCACGCACACAAGTGTCTAGATATAGTTATTTGCGCGCGAGTACATTATTGTATACCTACGTGTAAATAAAGCCAGGTTGGAAGGTACGTATAGTTGCGGTGAAAGAGCGCGAGATATTTAAGCGAGTCGCGCGAGGGTGTGTGTTGTCTAAATCAACGTCGAGACAGAGAATGGGTAAGAATCGTAAGCAAGTTACAGGAAATACATGCCTATGTCGTGGCAATTATAATTGTATATGGTTCCGTTAGGTCGTAATAAATTATGACATGCGAGGGTGTATTTAAATTATGTAACCACAACTTTCGATATAGTTAATCTACAAAATTAAATCTTTGTACTTTCGTTATCGACACTTCGGATATTTTTCGCACTGGTAATCTCATTAAAACGCGAATGCAATAAGCAATATTGCAGCCACGCTGGCGAGCGCTCGCCATGTTTCATTTTTGAAATTGCGCCACTGTCACCAGCAATCTGCCGAACTCAGCAAAGCACTTAATTATAATTTGTTTCCATTAGCGGTAAATGAGAACGCGCGCTCATACGTTATACTTTCATTATCGCGCGGCCAGCCGGTGTAGAAGCTGCAAAACTTTGCGATCATTTTCATTTCCACAGCAGTTTCCATAATGTTTTATCCAAAGTGTCATTTGTACATGCGACGATGATCAATGAACAATTATGTCCGATTGCTTCCGAGAGAAATTCTTTTCGAATTGAAAAGATACCAAAGTATATATAGACAAACAAATCGATGGAAAGGAAAAAAAGTTTCTTGGCGGCAGTCTGGCTCTTTAGAGGCAGCGGCGTTTCCCCGAGGGAGCGTTTACCGCGGATAATTCATATTTATGACCGGCCGCTCTATCAACCCCACTCGCCTTGTATACATTTAATTGAGTCGTTCGCGTTAGAAGGCAATAGGGTGCGAACGCCGTCCGTTCGGCTATGCGAGAAAAGCCATATGATGCATCGCTCGCATCGAGTGGACAGATTTTTTTTTTTTTTTTGAGATTGAGATTTTTTTTGGAGAGGGGGTTGTCAATACAAACGATCCATTAACTAATAGGAAATAAATATATCGTATTTACCCATATAGACACACGAAAAAACGATTTTTTGTGAGTAAAAACAGAGGTGCGTCTTATGCATGAGTATTATTTTTTTTTCTATAGATTGCATTTCCGACTAACGGATACATACAAAAATCCTCTTTAGAAAAAATAGAGTTGTACAGAAAATAGAGTTTAATCTGGATACAAATATTTAATGAATAATTGGGTTTTAAAATAACAACTCCATATAATTTGTATTCATTTTATCGATTTTTATAATTTAGGCAATTTTTATAAGTCATAAAATTTCGTTTGCCTTCTGAATAACAAAATGCGCCTTATAAAAAAAGGTAAATACAGTATGTATCTTTTTGATTTTTTTACGTTGATTAATTAAATATAAGTCAATAAAAACTTATCTATTTTTTCATTTCTTTGTTAGATATGAAAAACAATAAAACAAAATTCGAGGAACGATAAGTGACATAAAATCGACAAGATGTACTACCAATAAGGTAAAATTTCCAATTGGCAGATCCAATTACTCACATCTACTTTGCTTCAGGCTGCATCGAGGAGAGCGAGACAAAGCCATTAATTCAAGTTTTCCGATCTTATCGGTTACTTCGGTAAATCGCGATGCATGCGCGATACTTCTCGCGCCGAGAGCCAAAGCGAGAAAAAGAGCCGTCGTCGTCGTCGTCGCCGAGACGTGATGAACGAGAAAGCTATTAAATGAAATATTGCCGAGTGCTTATCCACTTTGTTAAGCTTCTTCTTTTTTTTTTTACTTTTGCGCTCGCTTGCGACGCGGTGGCAAGCAATGCTCGCAATTTCCACGCGGGCCAAAACTATTAAATACTAATTCCATTAAAGCACGCACAGAAGGGGTTGCACCGCCGTTTTGCGCCTCGGAGTCGTAATTCATCGCGAAAGCTTTTCAATCTGAGAAAATACTACTTACACAGCCTTCGGCGCGCGTCTCTCCTCCACCCCATCTAGTCGAAAGATATAGAGAGAAAGAGAGAAACGAGCGGGCGACAATGTGCGAAGCCAGACGGAGAATTACTCTGATCATACAGAGCGCAGTAGCCAAAGAAATATCCACTGAGTGTGTGAGTGTATGTCTGTCGCTCGATGACAAGGCAGCGCGCTCTCGCTTCGTGCTCTAAAACTTGAATTACTTCTTTTTTTCTTCTTCTTCTTCTTTTTCTTCTACGGAGTGTGCCAATAAACGCCGCTTTTATTGGGTGGAATCTCACGGTGAAATATGATAAGTGCTTTATAAGGCTCACTTTCCTTCCTACTCAAAATTTAGAAGGTTACTTGTCTTTTACTGTGATTGGGTCTAAAACTTTCACCGCTTTCGCAAAATATTTGGTTTAGTTCGATTCAAATTTTAGTTTAGAATCGTCAATGATGATGTCGTTGTCAAATTAATATGATCAATTGAACTATCACTCTTTGTAATATATAAGTTTTATTTTTTCGTAATATAATATTTATTTTTATTCTAATGAATTATGTCGATATAATATACATTTTTTCATTGAAATTTTAATGTATTTGGTCTGGGCTAGAGAAGTAACTGATCTTTTAAGTTTTCGATCAATGTGATCATCCAGAAACCTACGATAATAAAGCGAATTTCAATTAATACGAGTTCATTACCGCAGGCGCGTTCTTTGGCAAGTAATTATAAAACTGTCATATCTATGCAGTCATTAATCTCAACTTTGGGCTATTCGTTTAACTTGAATTCCATTTTCAGAGTCTTGCCAATCGAGTTGAAATATAATGAATGAGTTTCTCTCGAATGAAAGAATATTAGAACTATCTATTTAGATGATCGATTGTGATTTTCGTAAGATGATCCAAATATTTCATAAGTCTCAACAACCCAAATACATTTCAACTTTCTAAGTTTTAGAAGTTTTTTTTTTACGATCAATCGTAGGAACTGCGTATAACTCAAACGGGATAGATA
The DNA here is from genome assembly GCA_035047105.1 of Galeopsomyia nigrocyanea. Classification (NCBI taxonomy): domain Eukaryota; kingdom Metazoa; phylum Arthropoda; class Insecta; order Hymenoptera; family Eulophidae; genus Galeopsomyia; species Galeopsomyia nigrocyanea. Next base: position 8,185,114 of record JAWWMK010000032.1, on the reverse strand, counting down.
CATGACTTTAATCGCTAAGAGGTTTCTTCAACTGGTCAGTTCGAGGGTGAAATATCGAATGGCAATAATTACAGTAATAAAAAAATGGTATTTTGTGTTTGGTGAAACATAGTTTTTAATGAATTTGTACTCTAGATTCTACTTGTAAACTGAGCTACCAAAAGTCACTATGATAACAGTGATTTATAATCATTGTTCGGTGTAAGTTTGTATGTATATTTATCTCCCAATCTATGCGTTTCTTTCGGCATTATTTCTACCAACAGAATTTTAATCATCAAATATTTAGTGACATCTTACAATTTTAGTGTTTTTCAATTCATCAATTTCATATTTGATACTCACTTTTATCACCACCATCATTAAATATGTACATAACAAATAAAAAACATCTACTTGAAATGACACGCCGTCTAGCGCACACAACTGTAAACACCAACGCGGCGCTTCGACGTCACCCACGCTTCTGCTATTCTCGGCCAATAAGAGCAATAAACTCATTCGGCAGTATACCGCCAACGAATCGTTTTATAACACAGCCACCATCATAGTCCTGTCGCGACGGCAGGAAAGAGCTAGTTATGCAAACTGTACTAGTTCAAATTACGACTTTGGTTTGCTTGCGTCGTTTATTATATTTAATGCTTTATTTAACAGGTTAACGAATAAAATAAATACATACAACCCTTCGGTTTTTACATCCATGAATTGATTTGGTTATTTCATTTCTTATCAAGTTTGATTGAGTATCCTTTCTTAGTTTGCCATTTAATCTCTCGTTAAACGTGAGAAACTCGTCAATTTCCCATCCGCTACCAGTCTAGCGATGTATACATGGGTGAAGCTCCGCAAGCACTTCGTAACGGTGGCACCTCGAAAGCATAGCGAGAGAAGTGAATGGAACGAGTCGCCCGAGGGCTGGAATCGAAACCACCTCATTACTGCAAGCCGAGAGAGACAGAGAGAGAGAGAGGGCTGAGAGTGGCTCCACCCGGGAGAATCCGTTTTGCGAATATTGGAGGTAATGTCGCGAGAGCGGTTTTATATACAACACGCCTCGCGCGCGCGCTCGCGCCCACGGCTATCTTTCTCTCTCTCTTCCTGCCCTATTATACCGACAGCAACAGCAGCCCTGATGAAAAATGGAAATAGCTATTTGTTTTGGTGCGAGAGCTACCTACCCATTCTATAGCGGCTTTCGCATTGCTTAGTTGACATGGCTCTCTAACTATATATATATATATATCTATGTATATACGTGCACTCGTCGACGTCGGGGGATTACAAGCGCTGGTTCCAGTTATTATGTAGAGAGAAATTGTTTGGCTTTTAAAATCCTTCTCTTTGGCACTTCTGTAATTGCATTGCCAGCCGCACGATTGGATTCTTGCCGCAACTTGATTTGCATCTATGCTCGTTTTGCCTTTTTCCAACTATTTGCAAACGAATGGTGATGTAGTTTTGTTGTTTTTTTTAATAGCTTTTCAACGATTGAGTAACAATACATTCACATTCTGAAATTAGTACTACAATCAAATTCTAGGAGTAATTTTACGGGTATCACCCGCGACAAAAGTTAGAAGTAATTTGTACTAAAAAAAATTAAACTTCAATTTTGGATGTTCAACTCAAATTTTTTCAAGTATTGGTAATTATGTCAATGAAGATGACCATTTTTCTAACATACAGAGTGTCAATTTTAAATGTATCTACTAAAGAAAATAATTGAGAGAAATGAATCACGATGATTATACAGCTGCATCACCAAGAAAATTTTTCACAAGATTGAGTTATCAGTGAAGCAGAGGAGGCTGCTTTTTACCAAGGTAATACGACTCTAGACGCCTCTTGCAAACATTCAATTAAAGTTGTCACGCCCCCCAGTGGCCAAAGAAGGGGTTGACTCGGTTAGCCTTGGCTGCTGCTGCTGCTGCTACTGCTGCTACTGCTACTACTGCTCTCTTGTTATGCACGGTACGTAGAAACGCTTACGGCCGTATCACGGTGTCGTAAAGACGATTGCCTTGGCGCGGCGCCGCTTGGTAATGCGGGCATCTTCGCGGGCTGCGTGTTATGCGAGAACATTCCCTTATCAGCGTACTCCTGGCGAACGTGTCATCTGCTTCTCGCGAGATTTCTCGCGAGACTAAGCAGCATGGAAAGTCCCCCCTTTCCCCCGATTTCTCTATATATACTTCCTTATTTGACGAAACCACGCGGAGACTTGTGCTCTTCTGTCTAGTTAAACGAAATTTTATCTGAATCTCAGCATCTGAGATCATCGCGCTAATTTTGTAATTGCAAGCGCGATCTTCTGGATAAAGCGCGCGAGCTTTTATGCCTTGGTACAAGATTGAATGGCTTCTTTCAACATAGAGCAGGTATGCTTTTTTTCTGCCAATGTTCATGCAAATAGATAATGTGATGTCAATATACAAAAGCAAGCTGAAAAATCAGTGAGCACTTTGAGCTTTCGAAAATATAAAACCCCTGGAAAATTCCAACGTCGATACTTACCCTATTGATATTGATAAGAGATTTATAAACATAGCACTGGGGAAAAAGAAGAAGAAGTAAAAAAAAACGGTACTACCATCTTTCGAGCGCGCGCCATCCTGTACGGTCAAGATGGCGTTACCAGAGATACATATATACGGGCCTTTCGCTTTACCTCAGACACCAATACATATATATACATTTGCATACATAGTGCAAATCTCGGGAAAGAGCGCCCGGCGGCTGGTACCTCCCGCATTTTGATTTATGTATTAAATATGCCTCCTCGCCAGCCAATCCGCTACTTCAATGAATTGCCCAAAAATCCACTCTCCGCTAAAGAGGCACTAAGGAGATTTTATATTTTCGCGCCTGAGGGTGTTCGATCGCTCTTTCTCTCTATTACTTCGATGGAAAAGTTTCTATATGTACTTTATCGCGGGAGACCCTTTATTTTACGCCCTGTAATCTCGGTTCTTTGTTTCAGTATGATACCCAAGAAATATTCTTTTTCTGTTTCAGCAATGTGGTGCGAGATGGAAGAATGCATTAAAAATATGCGGATTTGAGGTAAATGCGGATAGTCGATTCACGTGGCGCGATAGGTATGGTAATACGTTTTAAATTAAAAGTCTGGTAAGCCGGTAATAATTCAAGATCCATGCTGTATATCACGAGTAATAAGCATAAATGAATAATTGCGCGATAGATAATTTAACGTGTTCACTTCGCTACGACTTTTTCTGTTCCAGATTTCACTCTCTCTCTGTCTGTCTCTCTCTCTCTCTCTCTCTCTCTCTCTCTCTCTCTCTCTCTCTCTCTCTCTCTCTCTCTCTCGATCGTTCTGTACTTTTTGCCACGACCATTGCGGTTTATTATCAAGTTTCCGTAACAACCACATTCATATTAATTTTTTTACACACTCTATCTGTATTAGATTCAGTCATGTTTCTAGTTTGCAATCTGAAATATTTGATTATTCATTAAATATTTTTACATACACGACTTACGTGTGCTGATTTTTTTTATTAATAAAGCAAAGAAAAATTACACCCCACGGTTATTGGCTATTATGAATCTGGGGACACTACTTGCAAAATCAGTTATGTATATCAGCAAAACCAATTTTCTTGCACGGTTTCGCCACTGTTAAAATATGTATGGAATCCAGTTAAGCCACTTGAGTCGAGGCAGGGTGACGGCACGGAATCCCGGCACGGAAGCTGTTACCATGTTATTAACATGGCATTACTTGGTCAAAGGGATCCATGCCTTTGACATACCAAACTTGCAACTATTGTGTGGCTGAATTTTTTCTTGCAATTTGGTCCTTAATATCAAATAATATTAAAAAATTGAATAACATTTGCTATGTTAGAGAAAACTGTTGATTCGAAGATATGTTATTAATACGAGATAAAATATAAAATGTGTTGTTAATCTTAACAAGAAATTTTAAAAATCGTATTGAATTGTTTTGCTCATTTGATAATTGTTATAAATATTAAATCTATTTGATTTATCCAGAACTTCATACTTCATTTCATTTTCATAAACAAAACTTTTTTTTTGGGAGTACAAAGATACGCATGGTGGTTGGAAGAAACGACGGGAAGCGTGGCGCCACATGGCAGACTTTTGTTTCCGAAGAATCATAAAAATCACTTGCAAGCGACGTAAAATCCGGGAACAGAAAGCGACAGAAATTTTTATGCGACTCACATTAATTTGCATAATCGAATATAAAATTTGAATAATGCGAGAGTTCTTTTTTCGGGTCGTTCTTGTTCAGAGTCGTATGTCATCACTGAGTTAAGGGGTAATACGAAAGTTGCAGAAAACGTAGCTATGGTAGTATTTCAGTCGCTGTGAATGTGATTTCAATTTTTTTATAATAGCAATTTTTTTTTGAAAGTGGTGTTTTAGTGAATTAATTACAGTTAGGTTTGCAAATCTATAATGATTGCAATAATGTTTGAGGCATTCAAGTACTTGTTATACGGAAACTTCAATAAACAAGTGATATTTGATTGAAAATTTATGAAAAATGAAATTTTGTAGTATTTTTAAATGTATTCAAATATTTATAATTTTTTTCAAACGGATCTATTATATATAATTTCGCAAGAATTTTGTTTACTGCTGGAAAGGAAAATATTGAATATGAATAAATATTCAATGATAAGTATCAACGATTGTTTTTAAAGATTTTCATTTTACCTATGATCAGTTTTTAGAAGAGATATTATCAGTTCACATTGATATGGAAATAGTAAACGCATACCTACCCTTAGTAGAAATGCACTAACGGTCGCTAAGTTATCACCAGAGTCAGTCGCTCCCTACCTATTGCGGACTATAGTATAGCCCCAACGCAAGCCACCAAAGGACTCGAACTTGTGCAGTCAGATGGCAGCTACATCGACTTTTCAAATTTTCAAACAAAAAAAGCTCTGTTTAAAGTTTTGTGTTGCTTAACAGGACCTAATTTCTGGCTCTTATAATCGAAACAAAAAAAAACTAGTGTTTAAACATTACGTTAAATCTTATAAAGCCAAATTTACACTCAATTGTTATAAATTTAGATTCACACAGTAAGCTTTTTGATATTTGACGTCATAAGCGAAGATAATAATTAGTCAGATGGCAATAGTTAAATTTCGATTCGTAGTATGTCGAGTTTGTTTTAAAGGATAACATGTTTTTTTATATATGATAAACATTCAGCGTAGGTTAATTGAATGTAGCGACAGCAATATTGGAAAGATCTTTGTGTAATCTAAATGCACAGACTCTTTAAATTCATAACTCTTCGTCGACGTAAACATTGGATTTAATGGCCAAGTTAAAATGCTTCATTATTAAAATGGCATTATATAATGTAGATCTCGATTACATATAAAATGAAATTCTGATGAAAATTTTGTTCCTAGTTGTCGTGTAACTTTCCATTATTGAAAAAAAACCTATGATATCAATAATTAAAATTCAAATATACTGTTTTGTATATTACAACGTTGTTCTTGAACGTAGTAATCCATTGGCTCCTTTGAGTGGCAATTTGTAGTATATTATTATGCAATAAATATTACGGAATACGCAATGTAAGAGCAATATACCGTAAAATCAGGCTGTCCACTTGCGGAATTCCACGCACGACGTCGAGGCTCTCGAAAAAAAATGGTAATCACGCGTGCGTCCAAAGTAGTCTCCGCAGGCTGAAAGTAATACTCGTCAAGGGAAAAGAGCAGCTCTGAAGACAGAGAAAACACTTGAATCCCCCCCCCCCCTCTCTCTCTCTTTCTCTCTCAAGGGGGGACACAGCAGCTACGAGGGCGGAGTCGAAAGCAATGTTCTGCATCTCGCAAGTTCCGTAACTCGGTTCGATGCGTGAGTGCGCCAGTCTCTAATTGATGCGTTTACGTTAATCTGGGAATTCGGATGGCGACGTGTCGGCGGGTAATAGAACAATGTGCTGCTCTCGCATACAAGGTGGAGCGAGAAACTACCCGATTCTGCCGTCGATTGCGCCCATATACCTTCCGACCGTCGCGCCTGCCGTTTGATCAATTTGCTCTGCTGGTAGGCCAAACCTACTTATACGCGATATAGCGAACTTTACGGATAATCATCTCTTTTGTTTTTTTTTTTTCATTTCTGCGCGATGAGATTTTAAGCTTCAATTTACACGCGAATCTACGATAAATTTTTGACTGCTTTGTTACAAGATGATCGTTTTTGCGTGATTTATTGAGCTTTTAAAATTTTGTATAAAAGAGTGACATTATTTAAAAATAAAAATTTGTCACAGCTTTTATTTTGGAGCGCTGCAAGGGACTTTTTTTTTAATAATACCTCTGAAAGCTAAAAAAATTCGTATCATCAGCAAATATCATAAAACCAAATGATGGTGAATATCGTTTGCAAATAAACGAAGTCAATTTCGTTTTAACAAACTTTCACATCGAAGTTAACAGAAAACCCATATAAAAAAATTTGGTTAGGACTTGGTCAAATGAATGACAGGTCCACTTAACCAAGTCCTGCCAATGGAATGAGTGTGTCAGATTATGATCAAATTTTGATCAAATCATGCTCGACTACAAAAATGAGTAGGATTTGACAAAATTCGAGTACAATCGATTCAGGCGAAATAAAAAGAAAAATTTTTTTTTCACGTGTTTTAGATGTATAATTTCCATTTTTTAATATAAGGTACGTGTACCTAATACCGTCATGTACCTAATACCGCCACTTGCTGGTATTAAAACGTACGCTCGCTACAGCGGTACGGAACAGTGACATTACAGTAGAACCTCTAACACTGCCCGCTCTCGGGAGTTGTCGCCCTCCAACACTGCCCGCCGTGTACTCGCTGGCGGTAACCAATCAGAGCGCAGCGCTAGGTGCGTGAATACTGAATAGCCGTTCGCTTGATTGTACCTAATGGTACCTTAAGGGCACACGAAAAAATTCTTTTTACTGTGGTTACGCACGCAAAATTATTTTTTTAAGTTTTTTTTTAATCTTTACCTTATGAGTTTTGTCTTAACTTTGGTTATTGAAGAATTTCGTTT
>JAWWMK010000032.1:8151044-8177941 GCA_035047105.1 Galeopsomyia nigrocyanea | reverse complement strand
TATGAACATTTGAATCACACAATTATTGTTCATTAGCGTTTCTGAAAATTGAACTAAATAGTTTAATGTTGGAGATGGGCGCGCGAAATAAGGTTATAGGTTCCGACATCTCTACCGTGCGCCCGACTGACCACCAAATTTGTTTATTCTAATGGAATCACAATCAAAGTTAATGTTTTTTGGTTCAAAATTTATGCTTTTTTTAGTTTTATTTAGCTGTTGAAAAACTTACATACAATGGAGTTCGTTAAATTAATGATTTTTCATTTTTATATTTCACCATTTTTGCCGACCGTAAATTGGCCAATTAATGTCGCCTTTTTAGCGGGTTTTATGGAGAATTTATGGTTGGAAAACTGGCCATCTCATCGAAAAACTGGCCAGTTATGGCCAGAAACTGGTGAAATTTTCTTGCAGGGTAACTTTTATTGTTAGGACGTGAAAAAAAAACATTACTCCGATCATGTAATGTTATTAAATAAATGAGAGCAATTCTGAAAAAAAGTAAACTTGAAATTTCAAGGAATTAACTGGAGTGTGCAGCATCTAGTAAGGAATAAGTTTTTTACCCGCATGCTTGCGCTCTGTAAGTATAAAGATGAGGTGCCGCTAAATCCTGTTTTTGAATGAAGAAAAAGTTGTTTTTCGATTAAAAGCAGACGCGGTTTTGTATTTCGCGCTCGTGAAACCGCGCACGCTCCAGTAAATGCGACTAGGTTGCCACATGACAAATAAGGACTAATTAAAACAGTTAAAGAAACGCGATCATTTAAGCGCGGAGTGAGTCCATCAAAATATGGAAGACAACTTGACTAAATGTCAAGTTCAAGGTCTAACGAGCGCACTCGGTTGTATTATCAATAATCGGGCGATAGAGCAGAATAAAAAGAGAAAGAAAGAAAGCACGAGTTTGTTTCAATTTCGCGATTAATTTGCATGAATGAAAGCCAATGAAACGGGCGCTCGATTGCGATATGTAAAGCCCACAGTAGTCGCCGTCATTAATAAAGCCGCACACAGTCGGTCTTTATAACGCGACGAGCATCATTCTTCACAATTAATTTCTCGCGCAGTCGTCGATGCATACGTATACATACAACTGATCCGACCGCCAAACGCAAATGAGATTAATTAATCGAACTGAAAAAGCGATAGGCGACCGAAAATCTCTCTTCTCTCTCTCTCTCTCTCGCGGTTGCACGTTAATTCGCCAATTTAAAATCAGCCATTACCGATAATAAAGCAATGAAATGCCACAGCAAATTCCTCAGCGACGGCGGCGGCGGCGGTGGCTCACTTACACATACAGCGCGCGCGGCGCACGGTCGCGTGGAGTTGCCATTTAGAGGCAGCCTTGACGTTCGCCCGTTTAGGGCTTTGAGGGGGGGCTCTTGAAAACCCGCTTCTCTCTCTCTCTCTTGCTCTCTTAGTCTTGGTCGTCCGCAGGTGCACTTCTCACGCTGAGAGAGCGAGAGAGAGAGAGAGAGAGAGAGAGCAGAGCGCAGCTTTTTGGCACGTGCCCCTCGGTAGGTGGAATCCTTAGATGGATGAGCGCCCGCGATATCCATATTAATACGGCCAAGCCGGGGGCGTTTTTAGAGAGTAATCCCAAACTCGCGCGCACATCGGAATCTTGCATCCGAAAAAGGCTCTACTCTCGCGCGATTATTGAATTCTGCGAGAGAGAGAGAGAGAGAGAGAGAGAGAGAGAGAGAGAGATTCAGGTTGGTATATATATATATATATATATCAACGAAAGGCTTGTTAACGGTATATAAGAGAGCTGCTGCTGCTGCCGCCGCCGCCGCTGGACCGAGTCGACTGGAAGACCCTCAATCATCGGGATGCTACTCCTCTTGGGTAATAGGCACCCTTAACACTTGCTCGCCCTGCGCGAGATGATGCATTGCTGACGTCTTACTTACGGTATATATCTGCAACGAGAAAGAGAGAGAGAGAGAGAGAGAGAGAGAGAGAGAGAGAGAGAGAACGCCGCGTACCCTGTGTAATTTGCATAACGCCCAGCGTGACGTGCAGCTCGTAAGAGAGATTTTTGGTATATATAAGTGAATTCCACGACGACAGCGTATATATATACTCTCGCCCGCGTTGTTGCAGTTCTTGTTTTACTTTTTGACTTTATGGGGCCGCATTTTTCGGCGAGACACACACACATACACATACAACGAGTTAATGATATGCTGAGTGGGATGTTTATTTTGTGAAATTTCGTTTTTTTTTCTTCTCTTTCTCTTTCTTCTTCGTGTATAGCCGCACACACACGGGAGTAATTGACGCATTATGAGTGATTTATATGCCAATCTTGAGCGAGTTTTAAATGATTACTAATTATACGCTACGGACCATCGACAACAATTAATCAGACGTTCCAAAATGCCAAAAAACGAATACTGGGAAGTTGCATTTTTGATTTTTTTTTTAACTTGTCGAGTCGAAGCCTTATATATTCGAGGAAATTTAATTACCGCGCGCGCATATTTTTTTCCCCCTTTATAAAGAGCAACGGACTAGATAGTATACTTTTCAAATTATCCGAATTAACCGTACAGCTTTCTTTTCTCGGGGAAGTTGAAGCTTTATAAAATTATAAAATCATTTCTTCGCTCAAAGAAAACTCAGCGGCGGAAGAAAGTCTCCGTTGCTCGGTTGCTTGCGCGAGCACGAGAAAATTTAATGAAAATCCAGACAACGGCCGTTTTCTTGCTCTTGCCCGTCACGCGCGGGCGGTATAATTCAAAAGGAGATGCTCTAACAGCTTATCGCAGTACTGTATATACACAACGCCCGCAAGCTCATTGCGCTTATAAACGACAGTTGTTTTCGCTTCGAGAAATTTGTCTTCGCGAGAGTGCAGTAAGAAGCGTTCCTGCAGTATCGCGTCAAACTTTGCGATTGTATTCTCTTCAGTTCGCGCGAGTGAAAAATAGTTTTTTGCTCTCTCGCGCGCGACTACTCGCAAAACTTTCGACTATCTGACCATTATATTTTTAGTTCTCATAAGTTTCGCCAAGCGAAAAAGGGGGCTGCGCCTCTGTGTGTCTGTGTTCGTTGAGATGCTACTTTATCCCTCCCAAGGGGTAAATAATTCATCGCCCTTTAACTGATTTCGCCTTGGCGCCAAGATTCTTTACGACGTAAAACTCGATTCCGCGGGGCTCGAACGCGGCAGCTCTATCCGTATCTCGCTTATTTCTCGCCGTACTCTCTGTCTCGCTCTACTCTTTCTCCTTCGCGCGCGCGCTTACTCATTCCGCAATTCTTTCTATGACTCCTCGAAGTGGAGGGCGCCTGGACTTCTTCGCTTATTGTCTGAGTTGTATCCCACTGGAGACACACACTATAACAGTTTATGCTTATACAACGAAACGCAAGCGAAATCGATATCTTTCTCGCTTTCATAGCTGTATTCTTTTGTCGGACTTCTTCAATTCCTACAAGATGTCGCTTTATTTTCTCCCTCATATTTCTCACTTCGGGAAGATGAAAAAGCTCTTGTCTTTACAAAGAGGTGTTCAAAATGATGTCAGATACGGCACTTGTGCGAAAGTTGGATTCCGTATGAGGACAATTTCAACAACAATGCATTGTTTCCATGGAAAATTGATTAAGTTGAAACTTTATGTTACATTTCAACAATCCATATATCGATGAAAATAGATACTTGCAATGCATTTTTAATTTTCATAAATAACCTTTGGGCCTATATATCTAACAAGAATAAAGATAAATATTCAGTGCAACACCTTACTTGCTATCTATTACGATTTCTAGCCCTACCAATATATTAAAATGATTATCTCGTATGAGTTTTTGCGCGAGAGTATAGATTCAAGTCGACCTAATGCGCAGATAAATCATTAATAAATAAAGGAGCCACTCGCGCGCGCGCCTCGCAGACAAAAGAGAAAAAACTGAAAACAATATCAGGTTAATGGATTGACCGGGAGGGCAATTCCCCTGGTGCAAGCTCGCGATCGAAAGAGCAGTATATGAGAACTTATATGAACGCGCGGATATAGCGAGGGGAGGTGGAAAGCTCCGAGGGGAACGGCCTTGGACGCGCCGCTTTCTGACCAGAATTCACCCTTTCGTACATAGCTGGCGCGCGGCTCTCGCTAGATTAAGGATATATAGCTATTTTCTAAAAGTTACGCCGTGCTCGCGGCTCGCAAACAAACTTTTCGCTGCTATAAATATTTGAGAGCGAGAGCTTTCGACGGTTAACAAAAAAAAAATAAGGCGAAAGATTTCGTAAAACGATTCTTTCAATGTGTAGTATACACGGAAAGCCGCGAGCGAGAACTTTTGGCGTTGAAATGAAATTAAAGCGATCGCGCCAAGCTTCCAGCTCGCTAACGAACTAAGTACATCAATTATCATTCATCCGTCTCCGGCGGAGAGGGAGGGAGAGAGAGAGAGAGAGCTTTTCAAAGAAAAGTAAAGAAACAGCTTTGCTCGGCCAGCGCCCGCGCGCGCGCTTGGTAATAATTTAAGAACGAGATAAAGCAGTTGAAGTTGGAGAGAAAAGTCTCGAGGAGCTTGCTCACTTTCTCATTCGGTGCCCGTATAAAGCCTCATCGAATAATAAAACGAAAGAGAGAAAGACCCGAGATTATGTCGGCCTTGCCCCCAAAATAACACAAATCGGCCGTCTCGAAGAAAAGCTCGTGCAAGTCGAAAAAGGGGTGGTAATTCTATTTACATGGTTCTTTCGCCGTCTATGTCCAGTGAGCGCGCAGATCTAGCTCAAAGTAAAGACGCAACTACCAGTTAAATAAGTAAAACTTGGCATAACGTCCGAACTCTTACAGCAAATGGGGGGGAGGGGGGGGTTACTCCATTTTTCATTTCGGCAAGTGGCTGCATAATGCAGCTGCAACGACTCTACCGGCTCGTCTTTTATTTCTCGTCTCTCTTTCTTTCTCTCTCGCGCAGAAGCAGCAGCAGCAGCAGACGTTATTTGAACGCGCCAAGGCGCACACCCGACAGATTTACATCGACAGCTTTCTTATTCTTACGTTTACTCTTCAGAATACGCTGTATACGCGCGGAGGCTGAGAGAACTCCATCTCTCGCTCCTTTTACTTTCCTCGACTCTACTGGCCCTCTACAGCTTTTGGATTTACCCGCTCTCTCTCTCTCTCTCTCTCTCTCTCTCTTGAGCCTGCCACGCCACTTTCGTATACTCCCTTTCTCGACCGTAGTGTCTTTTGCTTGCTTTAGTCGTTTTTGAACGCATTGCCTCCTCTTGTTTTTCAAGTGTGAAAAGTCGTCTTTCTTTGCTGAATTTATAAACGCTTTTCGTGAAAACAGCTTTAATGATGTTTTATCATTTTATTGTAAAGTAATGCGAAATAAGGCATTTTCATTGAATTTAATAACGTAGGATGATGTTCAGTAAATATATGGAAATTTCAAGTTGATTGAGCAAAGCAGTTTATACTACGGAAATTATTTATTTTATATAACATTGTTACCGGCTCAACAATTTTTTTTCCGCTCTAAACAAAAGAAACAAGTGCTTTGAATCGAGCTTTGGAAAGCTCTCGTTGAATTTCCATTTTCATAAAGCGTTCCCACACAATCGCCAGAAGTTTAATAAAAATCGATGCTTGGTAAAACGCCACAGCCCTTTTTCAAAAGGCAGCTTTTCTACTTTTATTTTTATCTGAATTTCATAGAAAAATTCATTTTTCAGGATTTTCTAAAAATATTATAATGGTTTCTATTGATTTTAAATCCTTTGAGCCACAAGCTGGAAGTCCGATTTCGGAGTTTTATTTTAGGTCAGCCAACGAGTATATGTAATTTTAGGTAGCCTGCATAAAAGTTCGGTGTGTTAGTTTTAGTAAAACGATTTCCGGACAACGAAAAATTCAAAATGCGCAGTTGCAGAACTTCAAAAAGTTCTTTCCGCAAATTCGAAATTCAACATACTCGAAAACTTTCGAATTTCGAAGATATATACTCAAACATATTATCAGTTTACACCCACAAACTTTTTAATGGGGGATGTTTATCAACTTTGAGATCAATATTTAATGTTTTGCATATTTAGATAGGATACATGACAGGGACTTCGTACGATTCAGCTCATTTACCACGCGTTCACATAGTGTCAAGTTGGAAGACCAAGTTTGAACTCTCAACTGAAATTATGCTGTACACGATCTATGCAACTTGTAATATAATCCAACAGTGAAACTACTCTCGTGTACATCAAAATCTATTCGCAGAAAATCAATCAACTCTTCGCGACCTAATTCTGAAACAAAGCTCAAACATTGATAGCATGATACTCCGCTCGTACCTGTAACAATAGTTCGACACAATGAAAATTGTGGCGATAGGAATTTAAATCATTCTTTTTTTTAGTGTGTATTCAACATACAAAGTTACGTAAAATATGTAGTTAACGAATTCAGGAAATTAACCCGTTTATAGTTTTTGCCTCGGAGCTCGCAGAGCAGCGCACGGCCGAAACTTTATAGACGATAAATCAGCCTGACGAAGAAACGATAAATAACAAAACTATTAGCTTTAGTCCCTGCGTGTCGTTTCTCTCCCGCGCTCGTGTATATAACCCAGTTCCAGCGCGAATTCGATCTATCACAATCTTTTTTTTTTCTGCAGCATCACCATAGCCAATTCAACTTAACCCTATAAAGCCCGAACGAAGGTTTATAACGTTTGTTTTATTGACACTTTGGAAACGGGCAAGTGGACGGTCGAGAAGAAAGGAGAGAGGAAAAAAAAAGGAAAGTTGGAAAATCAGTTGGATGAGTTCACCTGCGGGCCAACAATACACGTTCTCTCTCTCTCTCTCTCTCTTGGACGAAGCGCGTGAACGGCTCTACGATAAATCTGTCAGTGGCAGGGCGTAGGGTGCAAAACCCTTATCAAGCCGACCTAGTGTAGGTCGATGGGCGAGCGCGAGTAGCGCTCTACGTAACCTGTTGGCCTAACAAGCCAATCAAGGATAGTTTCTCCCAGCGGTATACGCTCTACTACGCGAATGTGGGTGTGTGCCTGTGTGTACGTGTGTGTTGGGCTTAACTTAATTAAGGATCGTTCTACGACTGCCGATAACAGTGACAGCCCAGCGACGATCGAATTGAGTTTGTCGACAGGCCTCCCGTCTTTGTCGAGCGCCAACTTGGCATAATAAGCCGGCAGCTGCTACACCAAGTTTTGGCACGAGGCTATATACCCCCGCCAACCCCCTACGCCCGGCGGTAAATGAGATGATGCGCCTCTGCCTCTATCGCGACATTGACGAGCGATGTACCTTGAGCTAACGCTTCTTGACGGGTCCACGATGTCAGGTGCAATTTTAATGAGATACGAGTTCTTTATTGGCTTGTGCCGCGCCACTATTATAGAGAAGAACTTTGAGCACAATCAAAGTTAGCTGTTTGTATAAAATATCGCGCGGTTTTCAAAGCAAAGAGCGCTTTTCTTAACTTTCTTGCAAGTTAATATTCTGCTTCGATAATTTGTACTGCAGTTCGTGCTATATTGCATTTCCTTTATTCAGTAGAAATATAACTTTGTGACAGACACTATAGGGTGGCTTTGTCAAGTTCTATTTGATTCTATTGATGTTATTCATCTTCAATAACAAAGATCCTTTCAAAGTTTCAATATCATAAAGCAATATCAAAAGGAGGGTTGAATGGTACAGAAAATCCATTTAGCGCGACTGCAATATGTCAGAGATGAATAACGTGCAATTTGCGTGATACAATTTTACAATATATCGATTCACTGCTGGTGTAAGCTTTAAGCGGATTTATTCAACTATCCCTCCATCAATTGGATCAATTAATGTCGAAAGCTGTTTTCATTTGAATAGTTTCAATTTACGTGGATTCATCACAACGTGTGCTAGTTCGATCAATTTATGAATTTCTAAACCAAATTATGATTTGTATGATTATTCCACCAAATCTAAGTGGACTATTAATTCTGTAAAGTCGATTTAATTGCAAACAGATTCGTTATGCAGTAGTTGCGTAAGCTCAGAGAAAAAAAAATGTTCAACACAATTGGAAAATGATAGCAATTTTTTGAAAAATGTACAATTAACAAGCCAGTAAACGAAAAATAGCACAGTAGCGGAATTGATTTGCATATTTAAAAGTTCATCGGGCAAAGCACAATGAATGCAATCAAGATCTCAGTGTTCGCAGGAGGAAGCAAAACATATACCGCTGACTCAGCTCGTATGAATTTTCATTTGGAGAGAGAATTTTAGCGTCGACCTTTTTCGCGCGCATATATGTAGGATATAGTGCAGCACGCAAGAAGAAGAAGAAGAAGAAGAAGAAGAAGCGCTTGAAGGCGTTCGCCTCCCATAGAGAGCACACGCGCATACAGCGATGCGAAGAGTTTTTCATCCGTGAAGAAAATTCCACAAGGCTCTCTCTCTCTCTCTCTCTCTCTCTTTCTCTCTGTGTATAGTATACACAGGCCATAATAACTCTAGTAAAAGGCAGTAGCCGACCAATTATTATCGCGAGGCCTACAGTGGCGGCGAAAGAACCAGGAGGAAAGAACGACGACGACGACGACGACGAGGTAGAAGGAGGAGGAGAGAATGAGAAAAAGAGAGAGAAAGAGCGAGAGAGTCCTTAGTACGGCGAGGGCGGGCTTAATAAGGATGGAGGTTTCGGCTGCAGAGAGAAAGAGAGAGAAAGAGAGAGAGAGAGAGAGAGAGAGAGAGAGAGCGGTCCGAGTTGCGAGGACACAAAGAGGCGGCCGATACAGGAGGTCAAAAATGCGCTCAAAAAATTGCCGCCAATTTGAATTGCTAATAGGGTGCGCGCGAGCAAGCCAGCAAGCGAGCGACTGGCTCTTTCTCGACTGCGGTGGCAAAACAATGGCTGCGTAGCGGTATAACCCGGCCAAACGAAGCGAGCGGTGACGAAGTCCATATAAGTGTTCGTTTGGTTCGGGCGATCGTCCGCAGAAATGCAGTCCACCGAGAGCGAGAGAGAGAGAGCGAGAGAGAGAGAGAGAGAGAGAAAATAATCGAATAAAAAACGGCCACACAGCATCTCTCTGCAAGCACGCCCCAAATAATTAGTCACTGCCACATTGAACCAACCAACACGCACGAGCTTAGAAAGCGAAAATTGTTTAGTTTTGGGGTATGTAAGAGCGTGATGCGCAACCCCATTGGAAAGCATCACGATCAAACGAAAGCCGCGCGATACCTTTTCGGCTCTCATCACCTAGCCTTTAAACGATTGTCTCTCTCTTTCTCTCTCTCTCTCTCTCTCTCTCTCTCTCTTCATCGGTAGAGAGCGAATAATATCGAGGACGAAGAGAGAGAGAGAGAGAGAGAGAGAGAGAGAGAACTGCTCTCTGCTGCTTTCGCACGCGCGCTGCAACTGCATTCCGCGCCGAGTTAACCCTCCCTTTCTCTTTCGTTTTTCTCATCGGCGGAACGTTAACTCCGAGCTCTCGAGCTCTCCCAAGCTTTTGTTTCTTTTCAAGATTCCACCGTGCATTAGATTAATCGGCTGACCATCGAAAACCAGCCTCAAACGCGCTTCGCTTCGTGTGTCTTTTGCCCGCAACGCAACGTACGATTCACAGAAATCACCTACTCGAACGAATGCCGCCGCCGCCACCACCACCAATTTTGGCTTTTAATTGTATTCGCCCGCCGCCGTCGCCCCATTCCTCTATCTTTCTCAATTGCTTCATTAAACTTCTGCTTGCAGATACGTGGATTCTCGATTACAAAGGCAATTTTTTTTATTGCATTGCAAGTATGATATTTGTGCGTAACTCGAGTTCATTATGCTCTGATATTTTATTCGTCATTTGCAAATGAAAAATATCGGTTTTCTATATTGTTTAATATATCAAGAATAATACGATATGTGAGTTTCATTCAGAAATTCTATACTCACAGAAATATTAATTTTACTCGCGGCTATATCCTATATTTCATAACCACAAAAAATTAAAATTGTTATATTTCTAAAAAGAAAAATGCTTTTGCTTGCTCTAAAAATGTATTCCGAACAAGCAACAACGTAAAAAAAATTGCTTACATAGCTACTATTTTTCTTTTACAAGAAGCTTGTTAACGTTATGAAAAGTTTCATTATTACGTAGAATTTTTTGCAAGCTTTATTCAGAATCGTCTAGTTAAAATTGTAGATCTCATTTTCCTTTGTACGAAATAATGCAATAGAATATTTTTTTTTTGTATTTGTTCACAAACTAATGATAAGACAATAAAAAACTAATTTCGAAGTATCATTGACAAGTATGAAACACATATGAATACCTACTTTGAAGTATCTGTCAAACATTGTTTTCTACCCTGAACCTCGACATCACTCAGATCAACATAGCACTTGACAGCTCTCGCGCGCTTGTATGCAAATCATCGAACGCCCTAAATATTCGCACGAAGAAAAACAAAGTTAGACAGGATGAGGCTAGAAAAAAAAGCAGCGAAAAAAAGCGCCGTTGGTGCTTCAACGGGGTTTATATTCCACCGAGAGAGCACTTGTGTACACCTGACGTGTGCGTGTCTATATAGACATTGTTGAGAGCGGGGAATGGGGGAGGATGCCGAAAAGCGAGCGCTAAAAATGCAAATGCTTTACATCGCGATCTCTCCCAGTCGAGTAGTCGCCGCCGCGCCACCTCGCTCGCAACAGGTCTATAGTGAGAGAGGGAGAGAGAGACAAAAGATGCGAGCGTATATCGTAAAGCTCGGGGATCCGAAAACCTCGAGATATCGCGGACTAAACGACGCAGACAGTTTTATGACGGCGATTCCCAAAGGCCTCGCTAAACCACTTCACCCAACTAATCGGGGTTTACGGCTTTAAAGTCCCCACCCTCGATCAACTATACGCGCGCGACAGCGCTAAAGCTTCGGCAAGCTCCGATCGTGCTACGCGTTACTGCCAAACGCCATTCGCTATGCCCATTACACTCTTTATTCAATGTGTATTCAATGACTCCGAGTGCGTTTTAATATTTTAATAAAGTGCGCTCGACAGAACGGAGAGAGGGAGGGACTGGAAATTGACTGGAATCCTGAGTGAATTGCTCGGATCAAAATTCATGATATTGTTCAGCCAGAGGGACAGAAATATGTCTCTCTCTACTACTACTGCTACAATAGCGAATACTTTTACGAGAATACAACAACAAAAAAGTAGCAGGGGGGAGGAGAGTAAGAGAAAAACAAGCCGGAGTCAGGCTATATTTTATTTCTAATGTACTATTACAGTCGACAACTCTATTTGGCAGACTCATGCCTTGGCATCATTAAAGAAGAATTATTGTGTACCTCTAATGTTTTGTAGCTGACAACTCCCTATACGGATCTCGATAACAAACCCATTTGTGCTCTATATTTACGAGACTGCGACATTCCTTGCAATCAAACTTGGAATTGAGTGATTTTTAATGATCGAAGACGATATGCTCAATTTTTTTTGGTATAGTAATTAGCGTTGAAAAAAAAATACGAGCTATCAATATGAATTCGTAATTAATTGACATTTATTAATTTTGAACTCACAGAACTCGTTGATTGAAAATAAAGCTTATCTGAACCCTCTTGCCAAATATTAATAGTCGAATCAACATCCTCATTACGTCGATGAGGATTTAAGCAAACGTAGGCCGGACCGAGTCGATTGAATCCTCATGCTCCAAAGTAAATCGTATCATGCACGTGTATAGTAGAAATATAGGCGCGATCAATACTAATCAATCGGTATTCTCAAAGTGAAGCGAGACGTTGCATCGTTAATGACTTCGTAATAGCAATTTGAAGGTCTGAACCTACTTCACTAATTATCGCGTGTGTTGGCACGATGTTAATGAGCTAATAATAACGTTGTTTATGCAGCGCGTACAAGAGCGAGTGGCTTGAACGGTAACGGATAGGCAAGTTTTTTGTCTGCAATACGTCGTTCGATTTATTTGAAGATATGGTTTTACATAAAGCTTTACCTTTTCGAATAATTTTTCGCATTATTGTGACGGTTTTCATTTCTAAAACTAAAAAAATTAAAAGATTATGAAAAAGAATTTACTTTGCAGCAAGAAAAATGTTTTACTTTGAGTAATATCTTCAGACAGAAAACTTCTTGATAAGAAACTAATTTAGGGTCGGTTATAGAGGAGAACAGCTGCAAACTTCGTCTGCGAGCTATCAATTTCCTTGATAATAACTGCGAAGGTTAGCAGTCGCGAGAAGTTGAGCAGCATCATAAACGACACTCGCGCGCGCGAGATTCTACAACTGGTTAGCGCCACGACGACTTTTCTGACACGCGCATAATAGGACGAAGAAGAAGAAGAAGAAGAAGAAGAGGAGGAGGAGGAGGAGGAGGAGGAGGAGGAGGAAGGAAGGAAAAAAAAGTTTTTCACGCAGATTGGGACGAAAGAAAAGAGCAAAGTCGAGCTTCCTTCTCTATCTATATATACTTTCTTGTCGCCGCGCGCGCGTTTTGTCGGTTATGGGCAAAAGTGATTCCAATTATGCTAATTAGTCGACGAGCGCCACTCCTTTCTTCGGCGTTGAAGTTCCCTCGTTCGCACGCCGCAGTCCTGTTGCGGTCGCCTTGCCGTCCACCAACAGGCTCCAGCCTCGACTCTTTCTCTCTCTTTCTCCCTCTTTCTTTTTCAATTTTCTTCTTCCTTTTTTTTACTCTTTCTTTCTTTGCCTTCCTGAGCAATCAGTGTGAAGTCCTATTCTCGTTCCCTTCGTCTCATGTTTATGTTGCCTCGCTTTTTTATGCTTGTCTTATTTTTGTGGATCTTATGTGTTATAACATATTAGTATATTTAGAGGATCGTTACGAAATATTGGAAATAAAATATATTCAATAATATGATAATAGAGAGAAAAACATTTTCGAAAAATAATGGTTCTTCCACGTACTTCAAAAAGTATAGTGTTTGGATATTTCCATTCCAAAATAATATTTTCCGTGTAAAATATATAATTAATTTTAAAAAATCGACATATCAAACGATTCAAAAAGAGTCATCAAACTATTTTAAATTTGACCAATTCTTCCTATAAATAAACTTACATTCTATCTAGAACCTTCGTTATTGAAGAATATTGAGTAAAAGTAACGTTTACCTTATATATAGAGCTTTTCACATTGAAAGCTGTCATCGTGAAAGTTTAATACGCCTAAAGTTAAAACTATATCGAATCAATAAGAAAACTGAATTACTCGGGATATTGGTTTTTCAAAAGAAATGTATTAAAATAGGTATACCTAAGCTTCTCCACAAGAGCACTTCTTTAATTGCATAAGCTGAGAAATGAAATGTTTATTACATTTTGACTGGTTTTTTTTATTTTATTTTAAAACTAATATGTATATTTAGTTACTGTTTTAAAGCTGAGATTTGATGAAGCAATATCTCAGATTAGTAATAATCTGATATTTTTCAGTAGGGGAGCATTGAATATCGAGTCTATACTCAATTTACATATTCGGTACAATGTACAGAATGACAAATCGGTGAATTTCAATGCACTGAATATCGAGTGAAATCAAAGATTCTATATCGTATTTTTAATATTTCAAAATTAAATGTCCAGTTTGCAATTCTATTGGCGTTTGCCGGCATCGAAATTTCATAATTGTAATCAAACAAAATCTAAATTGAAAGAAAGTAAAGCATTAATTATACTTTTCAACGATATAAAAAAAAATCTTCACCAAAGGCAATCAAATTTAATTTGAAGCATAGTAGGCGTGTACTTTATAAATGAAATATTTAATCACAGTCTTTCTTTCTATCGCTGCAGCGAGAGCTATACTAAAGAAGACGGGAAAAGTCTCTTACCGAGCAAAAAGCGACAGATAACGAAGTGCAAAGAGATTAATGTACAAAATTAGTATTCGTCGCCATACGCCTGAATTACCGAGTTCTCGTGCTGCGCTTCTCTCTCGCTCTCTCGCTCTCCCTTTTTCTCTACGCCCAGAGAAACCGAGGCCTTTTGCTAACTCTCCTTTTTTTCCCTCTTTTATCCCAAGATCTACATTACCCTAGGATAGAGATATCCTTTTTTGAATAATACGTTCATTTATTTTTCTCACGTACACGGGGGTCAATTAAAGAGAAGCTGCGCCAGCGTCACTCAATTTCCACGCCGAATTATTCGCGGGATGGAAGCAAAAGCCTCTCTCGCGTATAATTAACATGCGAAATCCATAATCGAGCGGAAGCTTAATATTTGCACGTAATAATTTTAATCGTGATTTGTTTGACTTGACTCGGGAGTGAAATTTTCATCGATTAGCTGTGTTTATGCGAGTGGACCAATGCATTAACGATCTGCACAATGGAAATCTTCGATTCTCGTCGCTCGATCGCGCTCGGACTTGCGCGCATAAATTTATCTCAAAACCATGCCCAATGTGCCGGACAAATAAATCAGCGCTCGAGGCTATGTGTATGTATCGCACTGTTTGTTATAATCACGCGCCGGCCGAGCTTATATAATTACATTTATGCTGATTTCCAATCAAGCATGCGCGTTCAATCGTGTAAATAGAGTAGTTATTTAATTCGCTCAGAGATGGACCTCTATAATGTTTTACCCATCAATTAATTAAGCAAACCTGCTTTCAAAATAAATACCGCACAATTATTGCGAATGAATCGATTGTTTGATACGATTGAAAAAAATTGTCTTAACGCTAGAGCTGCCTACACGTGTCGATAAATTATTTTACCTGACAAATCACTGAATGCGTCAACTATTTCTACGAGAAAATGAAAAATAAAAGTTGAGAAATATAAGAATATTCAATCGTAAACTTCGAAACTCTCTCTTTGCCAATTACGTGAAATACGCTAAATTACACGTTAACTATGCCGCACCGCAATAGGCCATCGATCGGCCAAACGAACTTCGTCAATTTGCATCATGTCGGAGCTCGCGGAGAGTAAAGAAAAAAAAAGAGGAATAAAAAGGCGGAGGAGGAAGGGGTCGGACTGACGGTAGCGGCAGAAGGGAAGAATCGGAAAGTCCAATATCACTTAGCGATCGCATTAGTCGAATCACCTTGCTCGAGAAATTCTTCACCCAGCCAATTATAAATCCCAGGCTGTGTTCCGCAGACTCTCTCCTAATAACAAAGTTAACTCGCCGAGAGAGAGAGAAGAGTAAAAAAAAAGTGTTGTTCGTCAATAGCATCTCTCAAATTCCCTCGAAAGAAAATGTTGAAAGAAGGAAAAAAAAATTGCACTCGAAGATTAATGTCGTCGTCGATTGACATGTGCTACAGATCGATCGTTGTTGTTGTTGTTGTTGTTGTTGGGGAGGGAAGCTTTGTGTGCGTGGGTAGGGGATGATATTTACTCGGCGACGACTAAACACGCGCCCGCGCCTCGCGGAAGCGAATTAATGGCTCGTTGTTTCGCCGCAGCAGCAGCAGCAGCAACTCGCCAGCGGAGTCGGTATTGACCCAAGCGGTAATCGAGTTCGCGCGTTTCAAATTAAATGTATATGTTACTCCTAATACACGCATGCGTTTATAATATATAGATGGGATGTGACGACGATGCACAGCCGAGTTGTTTTAGTTCAGCACAGCGTGTGTGCGCGCTCGCTCCGAATGGGGGGAGGGTGGTGGAAATCGATGTGGACAAGGGAGGAGGAGAGAGAGAGAGAGAGAGAGAGAGAGAAAGAGAGAGAGAGAAAGAGAGAGAGAGAGAGAGAGAGAGAGAGAGAACGGAATCGCCACTCTGCAGGAAGTAATTTATCTGCGCGAATTTTCGCAGAGACTTGCGACTCTTTTTTCGTTAATTTATTATTGCCCGGATGTGCGCGCGTTCTTTTGTTCTATCTGAAAAATTGGATGTGACTTTTGATTTTTCTCTTTTTTTTACTGATATGTCATGTGAAAAGTGAAATTAACAACGTTGGAATTGTTCACGAAATAAATAAGAGTAAAATTTCCTAACTCATAAGGGCATTAATCTAATATTCACTGATGATCTTCATTAAGCTTTCTTGATTGGTTTGAATATTCAGCAGGGTTCTTGTTCGTTTGATTGAAACGAATCAAATATTTATCAATTGTCACTTTCATGCTTTGAATTAAATTAGGACACAATTATCTGCAGATTGTATGTACATACGTAAATTTAAAATAGATGAACTGAACAATTTTAGAACCTTCAAATATTACTGATCATCGTATTCAGTACGGTCTTTGTTGATCTGGATGACAATGTTAAAGTATTCAATACTTATTATTTTTAGGCTTCGTATTATATTTGGATACAAAAACCTGTCAATTATTCGTAAATTATAATGAAGTTGACGTCCGGATGAACTGGATGCAAATAGAATCTCTAAAATGATTAAATGGCATGTCACAGGGAGAAGGAAACGTTTGTTGCCAGTCCATTCATTCCAAGTTAGTATTCATATATTAATTACTAAGACTTCACTAACTATAAGCTCTTATTGAACCGGGGACAAACATAAATCAATTAATACAACGTAATTCATCTCAAAATATTTATCAAGGTTTATCTCGGTTCGCACGCTGGTCATAAATCGTAAGAGCGTTAAAAAGGTAAAATAAAACACTACGGCCAGTCGCGACTACCCCGGCCAAGAAGTAACGTCGATTGAATAAAGAAAGCGTAGCTTTTGATTTGGAAGTACAATTTGCAATATATCTCGGACGATTTTAAAATTATACAACCATGCGGGCAGCAGCAACAGCAGCAGCAGAGAAGGCTGGCCTTTAAAAGTGGACACGTGCGCGCAGTGTATATACAAGGTGAAATTAGCTTGCAACTCGCGTACGTACTCTCTCTCTCTCTCTCTCTCTCTCGAAAGCTACGCATAAGCCATGTGATTGGTACTTTGGGCGAAGTTCGATCCCCCTTTGATAGGACCGCCCGCGGCGAGTAACATTTTAATCGGACAAGCGGCCACCGTGTTGCTTTCTCCGTTTCTTATTCCGCCGCCTTCTATATATGCATCGCTCTCTTTTCTCCTTTTTATTTCGCCAGTCTCTCTCTCTCTCTCTCTCTCTCTCTCTCTCTCTCTCTCTCTCTCTCTCTCCCTCTGTGTGTGTATGTGTATGTGTGTGTGTCTGTATGCATATACATACACATTGCAAGCCCATATAGCTTGTATAAAAGAGAGCGTGTGCACGCTCGTTCATCCAATGCCCTTTTTTTTGCTTCTTTTACTCTTCTTCTTCTTCTTCTTCTTTTTTTGTGTTGCTGCTGTCATAGCATGTTATGGCATGCGCGCGCTACATATGGAGCGCGCTCGATCGACAAGCATAAATCGATGCGGTAGCTTGCAATTACGAATTGAGATGAGAGCATTTCTCAATTATTACGGATAATACCTTGTTTTTTTTCTTTTAGAGATAAAAAATTGTATGTAATTCCTCGCGTTGCGTACAGTTGGAGAAATGTAGTTTTCAACCAAGCCTTTTTTTTTGCTTTTTGGAAAAGCTTCGTGCTGCTCTATACTCGATAGGTAATAATTTCTTTGTACATATTTGCTCGTGTGCAACACGGAAACAAGCACTGCGCCGAAGCGGTACATTGTAATGTCTGTTATTACTTCGCCACGTGCATACACGGATTTATTTCTGGTCGATGCTTTTAACTTAATTTGCCTTGTCGTCGATGCTCTCTGATTTAGTTCTTCCTCGTGCCACATGGTTGCTCATACTGAATTTACCATCCCAATGTATACTTTACATCTGTTTCTGTTAATTTCGTTAGAAACAATAATAATGCTAAAAAAAATTAATTGCTAATGTTTTCATTCCATGTAATTTTTGTCTGATCATGTTTTCAACTTAAGATAAATATTGAATCAAAATCACAACGTATAAATAATCATTAAAAAAAATTGAAGTACAGTTCTTACAAGAAGAAAACTAATATCACTATCAGCAATTTCATTTGAAGACACTTTCAATAAATTATGTTAAAAGTGCACTTCAGATGCAGTAAAAAAAACGCCATTCCGAACAACATACTCAAGGTTCTTGTTTATCGCCAGCACGTGCGTATTCTTTAAGTGAGCGCGCGCGCTATTGAATATTCTAAAATTAAGACATCCCAGCCGTTAGACTTATAGCTGTGTGCGTAAAAGCCAATGCTCGCGACGCTCTATAAAATATTTAAGCATTCGGTCGCAAGGCAAAGTTAAATTACTGAAAACGAAGTAAAGCGCGATTATTATTGCTCTCGCGCACCGAGGCTTCTATATTAAACGAGACGAGAAAGCGCGCGCGAAAATAAAGCAGGTAATTTATCGTCATAAGACATTAGGAGAGTACAGACGAGCGCGAGTGTTTTTATAGCCACGAACTTGGTCGAGCGATAAGCCTCGCTTCCGTGTGTAAAGCAGATACAGCAGCAGCAGCAGCAGCAGCAGTACGGTTAAAAGGGCCACGGAGAAAATAGTGACGTTTACTCTGTCGCGTGGCGCGGGTTTTGTAAGAGGAGCGTCGGCAGCGGCGGCGAGGACGCGAACAGGGGAGGAGGGTTGTTGGAGCGATAAACGTTTATCTCCAAGTTGTATACAGTAGGGCAGCCACTATTTTCCAACGAGAGAGCAGCAGTAGCAGCAGCAACGCTATCCACTCGAGATACCGAGCTCCTACAGGTGTTACACTTTACAAGTGACGCGCGCGACGCTGCTATACTCTCTCTCTCTCACACACATGCTCGTTTGCACGCGTGGCCGCTCGCTCTTTCATTGCAACGTGACTCATGTTTCCATCCTTATCAACCACCACCCTATATTTGCTCCCTTTTGATACGCCTAATGAGACTCGTTGATTATGGAAATCGTTGAGTTTTGTAGTGCATTTGCGAATTGTGTACCATTGATCAGTTATGATTGGTTTTTCAATGGAATAATTATTTTTGAATTGATATTACATTACTTCGTGTTTGAAAAAAAAAGTTATTTATCATTCACGCCCTATTCGAGGAAGTATTATTGACTGAACAGTCACAAATATCATACGGAAAAATTATTTTAGAATATCAATTTATTAATTAAGAACAATAAAATTGCATTTGAGTTCTGCTATTTATGCTGGATAACCATCTATTGCAATACAATTGAACTATTTGTTCGTCTCACAGAAAATAAAAAAAAAATTCTTTTTATCAATTACAAGATTTTGCTGTACTAAATTTTAAGTAGTAAGTAGCTGATTTCGTATAGCAAGGAAAACTCAAGAGAACGTGAAAATTGACGTGTTTCATATGTGAGAAAAAGCTGAAGATGGGAAATCCTTCGGTTACATAATTTATATACTATTTTTATCTAGAACGTATAAAGTACGCATTTTGATTTCCGACACCGCAGGTGGTCAAATATGTATTTTACGTATTTCTGAGACAAAAAAAAGATATTATGAAGGTATATCATACATTTCATAAAATTTATTGAAAAAAAAAAACATCGATGATCATCAAGTGATTTCCTTTGTTTCCTTGGAGGTCGATACTATGCTGAATAAAACAAAAGACTGAAAAAAACGCTCACAGTCAATAATAAAGCGCACGTTATTATCAAGTTCTAGAGCCAGCTTGTGTATATTTAACGAGCGACATTGAAAAGTTAGCGAAACAAAAAAAAAGAAGTTCAAATTTTCTCGACTGTATAGCTCGCGTGCTTGCTAAAATATTTTCCACGAGCAGCTAGATAGGTATCCGGCCGCTGAAGAAACTTACAAGACAGTGCTTTTACGAGCTAAGCGCACACTACAGGTGCATGTGCTCTTATATACTCGCAACAGCTAGTCGCGGCACATTTACGCGCTTGGAAAATAATTTGAGCTTAAGACAGTTTCAAATGAGCTAATTTACGGAATGGGGAACGAGTGAAATTCTCGCGGTTTTTATTTTCTTTTTCTCTCTTTCGCAAGTAAATGTAATTGATGATTACTACGTCTTGAGTGCACGAATTCTGAGAATACATTTAATACGAATATTCAAGATAATCTTATTTAATACAAAATAATAATCAAAAATGTTAACGACATATCCCGTTTCAGAGGGAGTGTAATAATTTTCAAAGCGTAGTAACTTTGCGAGCTGGAAACTAGCACAACTAAGTCTGCACTTTGAGGAATTTCGTTAGTAAATTTTTAATTGGATTGTCCTAAACTCATGTCAACCAAACGAGGCACGCATAATCATTTTGGTGGAGAAAAAAAGCCGACCGAGCTTTCGCATTACCACGCAAAGTTTTTTTTAACGAAGCCACAATTTAACTTTGCCCCTTGCCAAGCTGATATACAACACATAAAGATGGTTGAGCAGCGAAAGCTGCGAGAGGATAAAAAAGAAAAGCTGGCCCATATGTGATACCTTCGTGCGAAAACAGCCGAAGCAGGTTGCAACCACCCAAGCTCGAGAGCAGCAGCAGCTCTCGAGAGTTGCAAACTCTCGAAAGAAGTCCTTTTGCGGCAAACTTTTTTGTTTTCTTTTTTTTTCGTCGACAATTTTCGCGTGGTAGGAAACTCGTCCACGCGGGGTAGGTTGCAGCTTTTATGAGCATCGCTGGCACTGGAAAGAGAGAGAGAGTAGCACGCGAATGAGGAGCAACAGAGTAAAAGAAGGTAGGAGGAGGAGGAGGTGGAGGAGGTGGGGAGAGAGAGAGAGAGCGAGCAAGCACGTTTGTCTTTTACGTGGCTGCCCTAAAGAATGCATAGGACGTCAACAATGGGTTCGCGGCAGCAGCAGCTAGCCGCCTCTCAGCTTGCAGTAGCGCCATTAGCTCACCCACGTCGGCGGCGCGCTCTCCGGTATCACAAGAAGCAAGGGCCCTGTGCCGCGCCACCCGTTTGTTGCATATTCGCCAGAGCATTGCCCTTTCTCTCTCTCTCTCTCTCTCTCTCTCTCTCTCTCTCCCTCTCTCTCTCTCCCTCTCTCTCTCTCTCTCTCTCTCTCTCTTTCTCTCCCTCTCTCTTTCCTCGGCTCACAAAAAAATCCCTTTAGCTTTCAATTTATCGTTCGCCCTGGCTTTTTATGGGAAAACACTATACTCTGCGAATTCCGAAAAACCAAGAGAGAGAGAGAGAGAGAGAGAGAGAGAGTCAGTGGGACGTGCTTCGCGAGCCTTTGCTTCAAGCGAAGCCAGACTGCCTATGAGCGGGAGAGAGCCGATTGATGGAGCCGCGCGAATAATGCCCCACGCATTCGGAATATCTTTATTCTCCGGGACCTCCGTGATTAATGCTGCTCTGTGTGAGAAACAAACTGCAATAGAGCTTAATTTCGAGCGAGCCACGGAAACGAGAGCTTTTTTTACGCTTTCAAACTGGATTCGATTGAATGAAATTCGATGGGAAAAATTTCGCTGTTTACTTGCTGTGCTTCTTGCACAGCACATGCAGTTCTTTTTTTGTTTTATTGCCGATGTTTGTTGATTTCAGCTTTTTATATTCAAACGTGATTCGACATAATTATGGGTGTCCGAACAATGACTAGTGATTGTAATCAAGCTATTTGTTTCCAATGTCAATTTACTCTAGAAAAGTGATTTTTTTTGCGAAAAGCTTTGCAATAATAATTGTATTGCTTCGGAATAATTCTAGCCGCGTGAAATGATACGCGCTTAGAAAGAAAATCGAGATTAATACTTATCGAGTATTAGCAAACGTATCCAAATAGTATATTTGTGGGGTCTGCTTATCAGTGTTACGTAGTTTCTCTCTCTCTCTCTCTCTCTCTCTCTCGAAGAAAGAAACAAAAAAACAAAAGCTCATTCCACAGGGAAATCGAAATAACCAATTTCACAAGCGATCATATCGTCGTCTTATCTCGCCCGAAGAATATAACGAACAGCCGATAAAAAAAGAATACAAAGTTTTGCGTTTGTATCGCCGTTACAATCATTTCTTTTCTTTTAAGGCGTCAGTCTAGTAGCTCGAGGGGGATAACATCTTTATTCTTTTTCCGCAGATTCAACCTCTCTGGCTCTCTCTCTCTCTCTCTCTCTCTCTCTCTCTCTCTCTCTCTCTCTCGCACGTGGTCGTACGACGAGCTGCCGTACACTGTGTATAACCACACTTTCTTTTACATCGGACCATAAGAAGATTGCATTGTCAAGATTAGCTCCCCCCTCCCCCCGTTTCGAATACACAAAAAAAAGAAGGCTAAGATGCGAAACACGACGAGGAGAAGAGTTGTGTATCCCTTATATATTTCTTCCGAGCTGCGGCGTCGCTGATAATGTAATCTCTCCTCAGCTCGATGCTTCTTTTTGCTCCCTTTTTCTTCTCTCCACTTCGATATCAAGATGCTTGCAATCTGCGCGAGAGACAAGTTGGCTGCTCGCGCACTCGGCCGATAGAACAGCTCATGAAGAACAGGAAAAAAAAAAGGAACGCGAAAAAGGACGACGATGAAGAAGTGGTGGAGGAGGATGAGAAAGAGGAAAGTGTGCCAGGGGAGTGAGAGAGAGGAAGAACAGACTTTATCTTCAAATGCTAGTCGTGAACGGAATGAAGATTTTTCCAGGTGATAAGCCGAGAGTTTTTTTTATTATTATATCTATCTCTCGGTATAGTAGCTTCGAAAAAGTGGAGAGCTGCTGCTGCTGGCGTAAGAAAAAAAAAAGAAAGAGAGAGGCTGCCAAAGGAGCATTGGGAGGCTAACTTCTACATAAGTCATCGGCGAAATGAAGACATGAGGAGAGAGAAGAGGAGATAAAGAATAACGATCCGCGCGCCGCGAAGAGAATCCTCAACCCCATTCCCCCTTCTCTCTCTCTCTCTCTCTCTCTCTCTCTCTCTCTCTCTCTCTCTCTCGTCTACTCACTGGCTCGTTCGTTCCGTCTCTCTGGCTGCCCCTCCTTTTTATTTTTAAATGCATTCGCAGGGCACGCGGGTGGCCGGCGTGTTTTCCTAAGTCGGCGCAAAATTACACACTGGCCGCTCGGAGGCGTGCGGTTGACTGCCTCCCAACCCTCCCTTCCCTCCCTCCCTATCCTCCTCTTCTCCTTCCTCTTACCTTTAGGCCTTTTCGTGAGCGTTGCTCTCTTTCTCTCTCTCTCTCTCTCTCACTGCCACCCTGTGCTTGCCTTTATGTCCTTCTTTTTTTTCTCGCTCGTTTTCTCTCTCACTCGCTTTCGGCTTGAGGAAGTCTCGTTCGCTCGCTCGCTCGCTCGCCTGCTCGTTCGAGCTCTCGGCGCAGTCTTATTTTTCGGCGGTCCTTTATAGCCCTCTCCTGTCCCCTCTCCCGTGCGCGCCAATCAAAAGCAAGTAAAACGTAAAAAATCACCGGGCAAGCCTCGCGCGGAGGGTCTCTCTCTCTCTCTCTCGCTCTTTTGGTGGCAAGCTTCTCTCGATAAAGTATTGGAGCGAGACCATGTACACACAGACACACACACACACACACACACACACACACACACACACACACACACACACACACACACACACACACACACACACATACATTGGAGTGCAAACGATGTAACTTGGATTACAAGGAGCAAATGCGAACCTTGCTGCTGAATCTATTTGTACGGGGGGCAGGTTTTTCGCGCATGGCGCCACCTCGTTAATCGGCCGCCCGCGCTTGCATACGTATATCTCCGCAGGGACCACCCTCGAGAGCGCGCCGACGAATATCTATTCGGGCGAAATTCCAGCGCCAAAATAGATATTGCAAATCCCAATGATTGTGAGGCTAACGAGAGTGAGAGAGAGCGAGGGAGAGAGAACCTCCGCGGGCGTTAACGAGCTGGTAAATATGTTGACAAGCGCCAGCCATCGTTCCAAGCTGGCATGTTGGCTTTATAATACAGCAAGTCCGTGTGCGTGTGTGCGTTTTGCGGGCGGTGAGAGATAGAGAGAGAGAGAGAGAGAGAGAGAGAGAGAGAGAGAGAAAGAGAGAGAGAGAGAGAGAGACAGAGACAGAGACAGAGACAGAGAGCAAGAGAGCAAGAGAGCGAGTGAGGGGCCTGCCGAAATCATTATTATAGTGCCTAACCGAAACAGCCGCTCATCTTAGAATTTGTAGAAGCCGCTGTATAATTTTCCACCCACTAAAATAGCCATCCGTTCCTTCCCCCCAACAACCTTCGGACCAATCGGCTCATCATTATCAGCAAATAAGGTACAGTATCCGACAAAAAATAAATTCTTTCTCAATAGCCTTCTTCTTTTTCTGCCGCGGGACGGACTTTTTACGAGAGAGTAAATAAACTCGACATTTTAATAAAACTGTAAATTTACGGATTTGCAATGTGATTGAATTATTTTATGTAAATTGGTGCGTTTATTGTTAGGCTAAGGCATGGAAAAATATATCAAAGTACATGGACCACAGCGGTTGATAATTCTATTTTTTTTAATTAGTCAGAAAAATTTTTTAAAACTTGCAATATTAATATCACGAACAGCGGGCTAAAGTTAAATAGTAATATCATCATTACCAAATAATCGTCTCCTAACCGTTGCGGAGTACACTTTCTTGAAGTTGAAAAACACTTCAAAACATCGAGGGTCGGAACTCTCTCCAGCAATTGAGTTTGGCGTCACAGCATAAAATCGTGTTGTTAAAGTACAAATTGCCCCTGTATGTTTTCTTCGAATCTCTCGCGACTAACTTTTATCAAGCGACTATTTTAGCATAATATCATAAACCTAAAAACAAATATGCTTCCGAAGAAATCTTTGGAAAGCTCGTACACTTAGAGGAGGGAAAAACTTTTTCACCCTCGAAAGTTGGAGCTTTTGGAAATTTCGGTCCCCGGAGAACATTCCAGCCTTAAGGGAGGTTTGTAGTATATAACCTCCGCGGCGGTGGTGGCGCTGGCTATTGAGAGGGAAAGGAAGGGGATACGGATGCGCGCAGGCATGCTGGTTGTGTAGCGATATCCGCGCTTGCAGCCTTTGTCGC
This sequence comes from Galeopsomyia nigrocyanea, assembly GCA_035047105.1. Taxonomy (NCBI): domain Eukaryota; kingdom Metazoa; phylum Arthropoda; class Insecta; order Hymenoptera; family Eulophidae; genus Galeopsomyia; species Galeopsomyia nigrocyanea. The sequence goes on along the minus strand of JAWWMK010000032.1, from coordinate 8,152,984 downwards.
GGTAGAGGATGTTAGCGCCTCGGTCAACACAGAGCAGCAGCTAAGCTGCAGCAAGCTACGAAATTGTGTTTGGTAAATCTCTCGAGGTGGAGCGGTCGCGGCAACTGCACGGGCAGGTAACGTGATTCAGTGCTACAGGTCAGAAGCGCGCGCGCGCGCGTTCTCGCACGCGCGGCGTGGGCCCGTTCTACCTTTGATATTTAAATCGGAAAGGGGGAGCTCCGAGACGGGAGCGCGCGCGCGACGACGACCACACACTCGGGAATTTTTGGCAGAGTGTCTAGGCTCGCGCGCTTGCGTTAACCGCTCACTTTTACTTTCATCTCTCTTTTGCTTTTTCTTTTTATTGCGTCGACTTTTAGCGCCGCTCGACGGAACGGCAGCCACCTTACGTGGAAACGCAATTATCGCTGGGACTGATTAGTGAATACAGCAGCTCGCCGCCGCCGCCGCCGCCGCCTCCAGACGACGCTTCTCGTTTTCGAATATCCTTTTTCTTATTCTAGCTTCTTCTCTCTTCTTTTTTTCTTTCCTTTCTTGCTTCTTCTTCCTTTCGTTGTTGTTTTGTTTTTTATCATCTTGTTTGGCTTTATTTGGATGGACTCGATCTGGCGCCGCTTGCTGTCTCCTCGAGATTCGTCATTGATAATTCGGGGATCGGTAGATGCTTAATTGGTGACAATTTTATGGGATATTATATTTAGCACGTCTTACGTGTCGATAAAGTATGCTGGACTTCCTGGCAGTTTCGCGGGAATTTTTAAAACACAAAGTCGAAGTGATTAATCATGATTAGCGGGCGACAGAAGAATTACCTTAACATTCTTTGAGTTGGATATTCGCCGACTGTGATGCAATGTGCCAACTCATTATTCATATGCATCCCGTGAAATGATAAAATAAATTGATAATCTCTCACGTACTTTAAAACATTGAAAATTGCAAGAACAATTTTTCCAACGAGTTTCTAACAAAGAAAAAGTTGCAGCAGTCCTTAGAGTAAGAGGAAAAAAAAGTTGGTCGGATCATTGCTGAAATAAAGCACAAAGAGCAGAGTATAGAGGCGGCGGTGACTGTACGGTTGCGCGCCACCAACGAGACGCTCGTTTAGAGCCTTTCTCGCTCTCTCTCTCTCTCTCTCTCTCTCTCTCTCTCTCTCTCTCTCTCTCTCTCTCTCTCTTGCTTTTATTAGCGATCATTTCGTGGCGAGGTCGCTGTTGTAATGGGATTGCCGTGGCAGCGCCGTGTTTCTTTTTTGGGCCACAGGTGCGCCAAAAGCAACGGGGGTAACGAGAGATGCTCCAAATTGTGTTTGCTTGCGCGCGTGTGTGTGTGTAATACGAGCAAAAGGACTTTGCTTCGTCGAATTTATCGACGCGGCTTTGAACATTGTGCCTTTAAACACCTTCGTCAGCTGCTCGAGAAGCAAAAGTGCTTATTTCATCGATATAGAGCTACAACACAGCTGACCGAGAGAGAGAGAGAGAGAGAGAGAGAGAGAGAGAGATAGAGAGAGAGAGCGACCGATTACCCACTTGGAAGGCGCTCAACGAACATGTTTAATCCATATATCTTAATGCAGTAACTAAATGAAAAATTTTTTTATTTTTGTTTTTTATGACCATTTCTTGAAGTGGGTTCGTAAATTAAAAATTACAGTTTCGTATTTATACTTCAGGTGTAATGTTCGAAATTCACATCGAATGTATATAAAAAAGGCTTTCATTGATTTTCAACGCGATTATCGGTATAGACAGCACAAATAATGCTTGCGATCCTTTTCGGTCATCAGTTTAATGCAAGTCAAGTATATATAGACGACCGATTTCCCGCGCGAAAAGACAAATGCTATTCGAGGCAAGTATATGAGCAAATCCACAAAAAAACTGTCACAATTCGAGAAAGTTGGGGCGACTTTTCAAAATGGGTGCACGCTCTTG
>JAWWMK010000032.1:8129066-8150944 GCA_035047105.1 Galeopsomyia nigrocyanea | reverse complement strand
ATGTTTTATTTTTTTTCTACTCGCAATTCCTGTCCTTTTAGAGCCTTTTAAAAAATAAGAACGCATAAAAACTCAAACCTATGCAATTTTCACATGTTTCATGAAATTTGCGTGTTTTCAGAGCTCTACATGGATCGAAATTCAATGTAGAAAAAAAATAAAATATGGGTTTCGACGTATTTTGAGCCGCAGAATTCGGTTCTGAAGTCAGATTAATAAGCTAACATTTTTCGTTTCTTATGAAATTCCAAAAAAACAACAAAACCGCAGATTTTTGTTTTTTTCGATGTCAGAGTTTGCATGTGATTTTGATACTGTCACACGCAAAAAAAGGGGTGTCACATTTCAGGAGGAGACGGGCAAGAGAATTGCGAATCTTTTGATACCTCGTAGAACAGCGTGCACCTATAAAATTGAGAGAGTGCACCCAGTGTGAATATTTGAAAACACTTTCTCGAATTACGGCAGTTTTTTTGTGGATTTGCTCATATAGTTGTCGCCAACAATAATATCTTGCTATTGCGTCTAGATGGACTTTCATAAATTTTTAATAGGCAAGATCATTGCTATAGAGCTCGAATGGCAAGTTATAATTGCATAAACTGGCAGAACTGTCGCAGAGCGAACACATCAAAATGTCATTGTACAAATTATCATCCTCGATTGCTCCAAAACTCCGACAAATCGAATTTCACTATTTATAGTCGAAGCTTCCAATTTATCCGCGCAATAACACATGCTTATGTATGCATAGTCGAAATAAAGCTCACAGCTCGTCGCTCGAAGCAATCCATCAATAAAACTCTCTCCCACGATCGGCACGGCTGCATTCTCTCTCTCTCTCTCTCTCTCTCTCTCTCTCTCTCTCTCTCTCTCTCTCTCTCTCTCTCCCTCGAGAGGGGAGAGATCGAGAGAGAGTGAGCGAGAGGCAGCGTAATCCCGTGGACAGCGTGAGCGCGAGTCCGATTAACACATCACGGACAAGCTTTTGGCGGAGACTGTATTGCTAATAAGACACAGGTAGTTAGTGGCCGAGGCAGATGGAGATAAAGCCAAGCGCATGAGGCAGAGAGTCGTGTGCGTGGGGTCTCTCAGCGGCGGCTGCGGCGGCGCACGCATACACATACATACACACACATACACACGCGCGGCGTGGCAGCAGCAGCAGCAACAGCAGAAGAAGAAGAAGAAGAGTGGGAGGAGAGAGGAGAGAGAGAGAGAGAGAGAGAGAGAGAGAGAGAGAGCGGGTTGGACCACCCGAGCTCCGAGGTGAGTGCCAGGTACCCTGTAATCACGGTGCCGAGCCGCGAGCCGACAAACCAAACCAAAAGAGATAAAGATAAACAGAGAATCGAGAAGCCAAGCTGACGGGGGTATATAACCCGGATAAAGAATAAGAGGCCAGTTCGCTCGCTCTCTCTCGAGAGTGAGAGAGAGAGAGAAAGAGAGAGAGAGAGAGAGAGAGAGAGAGAGAGAGGGGCCCCTCGTTAAGTATGACGTGAGATCGCTTCCTTGCCGCTGCTGGCTGCTCCTTGCGCTCGCCACTATATTCGCTCTCTCTCTTTATTTCTTGCTGTCTCGCTGCGCCTCCTCCTTCGCAACCGCTCAAACATTGCAGTTTGTTTTCGCGGATAAATGGATCCGTATATACTTTGAGAGTGAAGCTGCTGCTGCTGCTGCTGACCGTAAAGCCAATAGCGCGCTTGCCTACCTCACTTCTTTCTTCTTCTTCTTCTTCGACGTCTTCTTCTTCTTCTTCTTCTTCTTCTTCTTCTTTCATTCAATTATATTATCATGCCACGAGTCGCGATGCGCGGCTCTTTGTACCCAACTACTGCCTCTTATTATAACCTCTTTATACTATACTGAGCTCTCTTCTTCACTCAAACTCTCTCTCTCTCTCTTTTTCTCTCTGTGGCGGTTATATACAGTTTTGTCCTTTGATTGGATATCAGCGATGCGCTGGAAATTGTTAATAACGACGTCTTAACTGTGTGATGTGCTTCTTCAATCTTTGATTACTTTCTCCGTTGATCTATTGATATAATGCTTTATTCTGCTTCCGTTTTCGTGAATCCGGACTTCATTCCGTAATATCAATACCAAAAGAAAAATCTATTGAATAAATTTAATTGATCGAATAAAGTTACGGAAATCGACCTTAAATAATGTAGAGTGTATCAATATTAATTAGGTGAATATAGCATAAAGTAAAGGAGAAGTCATACATTATTGATATTCACGTACTTATTAAATTCAAATAACGGAAATCTAAGTGATATAGTGACTCGTAGAATGATCAAGTGATAAAGATTCACTTGGTGATTCTATTACAAGAGTATTATTATACTTTTACATTCTTCGTCATGTAAGCTCCGAAAAAAGGACAAAAGCTCAATCACAGCTTTTCCGTCAAAAAACAAATCCCAAGGAAGGAATAGTTATATCGTCACTAGTCAGCGCCCGATTGAAAGCTTGATGCATCTTCTTTTCCATGTACGGCGGCGCCAAGGGCGTGTATCATTATATATCGCTCGGCAGGATCTCTTCAGTTTTCCGTGACTCTCGGCTCTCGGCTATCCCCCCGCATTGGGTCATACGTGTGCGCGCGTGGCCGTGCGCCACTATACCAACACATAACGGCTCAGCAATTATCGCCCTCCTCCTCTTCTCGTTGTATCTCTCTCTCTCTCTCTCTCTCTCTCTCTCTCTCTCTCTCTCTCTCTCTCTCATTCTGGTGTTCCCCCTAGAGAAAACGACGACGGCAGCGCAGGAGGCTCGATGCACACGCGCCTGCATTCACTCTCTTTCTCTCATCTGTTCCGTGACGGGCACGAGCGCAAGGGGACGACGACGATATGCCTGTCGTCGTTTCTTTTCTATTTCTCCCATCGATCGTCGTAGTCCCTCGCTTTTTCACTTTTGGCTTTCTCTCTAATTTTACGAGCGACACGAGAGCGCCAAAAGAGGAAAAACTTACAAATTTAGGTCAATCGAGCAGGGGAATTTCCTTTTTTTTCTTCTTCTTCATTGGAGCAGAGCCGTTCGATCGCTCAGGCCGATAATTAAGTACGGACTTACTAATGAACTTCAATATTGTGGAGGTTACTGCACGGAGCTACCCATTGATGAGCTGATTAATTTAAAGAGTCTATTTTTAATTGCTTGAGGAAATTTTTAATTATTTTTGACGAATTTTTTTTACTCACTTTTTGCTTTTTTTATAAAACAAAAGTGATTGTATTCAAAGAGTGAAATACGTTTTTTACAAAGAATTAAAAAAATACTGTTATATTATAAATTTTCAACGGATGCGGTAGTTTAGCGAACAGGTGTATTCCCAATTTCTCAATGTCCGCCTTATATTGATTGACGTTTGCTCGCAAAAAGATCAAGTTTTCTATCAACAAAATAGCTTTCCCAATTCATTTTGTCAAAAAAGCAATCACTTTTCCCCTATCAACGGTACGATGCGTTCGGGCGTACAGGTCTTCACGATTTTGTAAGCAAAATCGTACGTTACATTGAACGACACGTACGGGAGCGTACACATATACACTATGCAGGTTGTATACTCAATACGATACATTCGAATACAGAGAGAAGTAAACCTAGTCAATGCAATTTAAAAAAAAAACTTTTCAAAAGCTTTTAATAAATTGCCGCGAAATTTCCACTCGAAGGTACGAGACGAAATCGGTGAGCTTTCAACAGACGTGAAAATTTAATTCTCACGCAGAGCTTGCATCTATATAGGCTTTGATTTTTTTCCGCCGTGTTGTACGATGGAAAAAATTGGATTCCATGCCGATTAGCGGTAATGGATTGACAGCATCGCGAATAGAAGCGCGCTCTATCGTTCAATCTGAATGTGCAACGAGCTTGCAAATTTTTTTCATGCTTCGAATTGGATTTGCCGATCAAAAAATCGTCATGACGATGGTATATTTTTCAATCTGAAATTACATTATGTTCTCGATTCTACTCTTCCGTGATTGCAAGCTCTTTTTTTTAATTTTATTTCCAATTACAGAAAATTGAGAATACAAAAAAATGATACTATCTTCTATAATTTAAAATCAGTAGTAAAGTTAATTACTAATAACCCAGTATTGGATCTATTGGAAAAATATTGAAATGAAAAATCAAATCAGCAGAATTTAATTCAATTCGTTCAGTCTATAAGTGTCAAATATATTATTACACACTAACTGTACTGACACGCAAATTTATTTGATTAAACTATTATAAATTCTGAAAAATCATCTAGATCCATTCGCAAGAACGACTAATAAATCATCTAGCAACAGCAACGTCAGCTAAAGCTTTAGCTCATATGCTCCGCAGTAATATTCAATCCGGAGATACCTGGCGTCGTTTCTCGTAGTTGCTTATTTCATTATATATACTGGCATACGAGACTCGCGAACATCTACATCGTGTCCGCGTGCACCGGCACAGCGTAAATTTGTTAAAAACGAGTTGCGCCGGCATAATTATCGGCAATGTAAACCGACAAAGTATTTATCATATCGCAAGCATGTATACGCTATTCTTCAATGTGTATCTATGTATATACATGGGCGTACAAAGCTCGTGGAGCAGCGAGTAATAAATCAACCTGGCAATATTAATGGCACTCGCGTAATACCTCAGTTGCTGTACGTAGTTGGTACACACGTACACACAGAGAGCGAGAGGAGCTCCGCTTTCTCTCGCTCCCTGAGCCGAGCAAACGTTACTATGTGCCGTGCGCTTCGAATCGACACCCGCAAGTAATTTGGCTGCAGCCGGAGGCGATGAACATCATCACGTGTCGAAGCAGGGTGTCGAGAGGAAACGCGTCGAGTCTGTGTAAGATCTTCGTGCATGAGGGAGTTGAGGAGGAAGAGTATACTCGGGGAAATAGAGCGGCAGACGCGAACGCTTAAGAGGAAGATAGACGGATAGGCAGATGGCCCGATAAACAGTTAGATAAGTCCCTTTTGTTGCTCGTTTGCCTGTGTGCTTCCTATCGCGCTACTACTGTCGCGAAATGCAAAGGCAACTTGTTACGAATTAGTTATGCATCGAGTTGAGTAAAGCTGATGGTTAGGCGTCTCTGTAATTTTTCAAAGAAGAATATTTGAATTTCATCGATTTTTAATTTATGCTACAACTCTTTAATTACATCCATGGTAAGCTATTACTGGCATATAGAATTTTTATGATAAGCATTTATGTGAGTCTTAGGTTCAAGGTATGGCAGAACCATCAAGTACGGATAAACTGGTATATATTGATACATTCATGTGCATCTTAATGATTCTCGGGAGCTTCGTATAATACACTACATTATTTTTGAAAGGCGAACAACTAAAATATTTGTACAACAACATACAAAAGAATTTACTTTTATTGAAAGATGAAAACGAGATTACATTGTTGAAAAGATTTTATTCTCACGCTAAAATTATGATTTTTGTCTATATTGGTGAGTTTAGGTGATCTTAAAATTAGAGCATTCCTCAGACTGTTCTAAATTCATTTTTTTAGCTACCTTCGTGATGAGTTGTCTCATTTTTTGTTTTTTCTCTTACTTACCGTTTGTTTAGTTCTTAGCTTGTTTATACGTATGCAAGATATTGTCTCCTTGTAGCTTTCAGCTTACCTTTTTACGGAGTACAATATCTTGCATACGTATAAACAAGCTAAGAACTAAACACCGTTATTGTTAAGTAAAAAATATTCAAAGCTTTTTCCTTATTACGCTCAAAGTTGGATTATAAATGATGACGCTCGCAATCTTCAGGTTTTTCTTCATACTTGCTTGTGTTCAGTATTCGTCTGTTTCATCTAACGTACCTTTCTCAATAGTTTTTATAGGAAACGTGGTGCATGTCTGTGCAATGTATTCAATTGTCAGGTATAAGCGCTGTATATTATAAATTAATTTGTTATTTGAAAATGATATTGAATATCGCTATGGTACAGTTATAGGTTGAAAAAAATGATCAAACTTAACAAAACAGTACTACTTGCTCCAGTAGAAGATTCGAATATAATTCCAGAATTAATAAGTATCATGACTGAACATAGACAAGCAATCAAATTCGTTCTTTTTTCGTTTTTGTATTGATGTAATTTGAAATATTATTTACTGTCTCAATTATTTAGATCTGCTTACATTATAACAAAAACTTTTAGCAAAGCCATTTTGATCATATAAATATTATTACTTTTGGCTACTTCCTGTTTCACTTTTGATGCAAGTATTTATTCATACATTCGCATTTACAATAAATTGAATAACACACCAGTAATCTGGATATCTTATGCCTAGCATCTAATAATAATTTATTTTTTAGATTACTTACAACATAAATAATGCTCTTTCAATTCTTAAATTGTCTTTTCTTGCCTGTACATTGATCCAGCAAATATTCTGTTTAAGTTTAAACTACGGAGGCGAACAAATTGTTCAATTTTCAAACAAAGTGTTTTTAGCAACGATAAGTTAATTGTTTATGTCCTCATGAAATCGTTGTAAAATAATTTATATTTGAAGTGAAACTTTATTTACAAGTGTAAGATGCTTTGGTATTTACTTTCATTAATGCTCGCAAAATTGTACTCATTATCATACTAGTTTGAGAGGAGACTTGCTCGATGCTGGTATAATGCAATTGTCGTTAAAAAATTTTACTTTGGTATGATTATCAAGTACAAGTTGTTCTTATTATAAGTACTAAATAAATTTACAATAAATAATAAAAACAATTTTTCTTTTCAGATTATAAAGTTAACTTGGTTATTAGCTACAGTTTTATCAACCACGAGTAAAAAAATGTAATGCTTGCTATTTCTCACAAGCTTACATTTTTATTATCATAAAATAAATATTTTTTCATGCATTAACATTTTCGGCTGTCGATGTCCTATAAATACTTATACGTAATACTTCATAAATACTAGCCTCACTTGTCTAATTTCTAATAAACATGGATGTTATGGAAATTGGACTAGTTATTTTACAAACAATATAATGGCATTGGAAAAATTTTAAATATGAAACATATTCTTATAAGTCTAAATTTCTACGCTCCAAATTTTTCTTGTTAATGACTAAACTTTTGGTTAAATGTAGTCTCGGAATCAAATAATTAAGCTAACACTAATTTAAAACAGCAAGTCATCATTAAATACTCAAATTGTAGTAAATAATCAAATATTGTGTATACTTTACAAGCTTCACTTTTCGACAGTTCAAGGCCAAGTTTTCGTCTCAGTCGCTAATTTTATCACACTATACATTGAGCTCATTTGGAAAGGATAAAAATTTACTCGCAAACTTTTGATTCTTGAGTGAACTATCAATAAACTAAACTAGAAAAATGGAAGTTATTTTAAATGAAAATGACTACCAAAATTTTACTTGATCAATTTGCATGCATATTTTAGTTTCACAATTTAATAATTCTATTAATTATTCTCTAATCACTATTTGATCGATTAGCGTAGAATATGCCACGAGGAACTGTCACGCAAGTCGAAACTATGGAAAATTGGAAAAATTCGGTAGATATCATAGAGACCTGAAGCACTTAAAGTAAAAAGCTCAAAGTGTACGTTTTACTTTCAATGATTATACAAATGTCTGCAGTATTTAGATTCCAAGAATTAATTTAAAACAATATAATGTTTCAAAATTAGATGTACTGTTACAAAATTTATTTGGATTATGACCTCACCAATCAAAGATAAGCAAAAAGCTGAACTTGATCATAGTTACCTTGTGTAGCATATCATTAATTATAGTTTTCGTAAGTATGTAGAACTCAAAACTTTTGCTCTCACTGTGATAATTAATCTAAGTCTTAGGTAATAGGTTTAACACAAAATTCAAGTACGGATAAGACAATATTCATTGAGACATTGATGTGCATCTTATCGGTAATTGGAGGTTTACTACAGTACTATATGCACTATCGAGCAAAATGGATTTACTAAAAAATTGGTATAAGGAGATTGACATAACATGGCATTCATTGATCGACGATACTGAAATCGCAATATTTAAAAAAACTTCGCTTTCATAGCAGAATTTTAATTTTTATTTATATGGGTGAGTTTGGTTACCTCATAATATTTGAAAAATTTTAATTAATTATTTATATATTTTATTAGGTCTTTATACAGTTGGAGTGCCATGCTTCAGTTTTCTAGCTTTCCTACCACGACTTTTACAAAAATATGATTTAATGTTTTTTCCGTATTATGCGCAAAGTTTCATAATCAATAAAAAATCTCCTAATTTTCAAATCTTTGCGCATGGTTTTCTAGGTTCAACCTACATTGGTTGCATTTACATATTATACTAGTTGTGAGTTGTGACTGTATACACGGATAACGTGACACGTATTTGTACAATATATACGCAATTGCAAGGTAAAATTATTTGATGGTACATATGAATTAACTGCTTAATAATGGGAAAATATGGCTTCTCCAGTTACAGGTTAGGAAAATTAATAAAACTTAATAAATCAAAGTTACGTATAGTAAATAGTAACGCCGAAATAATTCTAGAACTGATAAGTATTACAGCTATGCATAAAAAAACGATCAAGTTGAGTTTGTTATAATAAATATAATTCATCATATTGCTCCTTATTTTAATTTATTTCAATAATCTTTTTCAGGAATGTGTATGTTATTTCGAAAATATTTAGCAATACATTTTTTGTTGTGCAAATATTCTTATTGCTGTCTGCGGCTTTACTTTCTTTTATGTAAATATTTATTTCGTACGTATAACATATATTTAAAAGAGGGCATAATCCATAGAATATACTATATCTTTTAGATCATCAGCAACTTAAACAATATTACTTCAATCCTGAAATTATCATTCCTTACTGGCGTTTTCATCGCGTACCTATTTTATATAAACTATGGTGGAGAACGAATTATTATGTTTTCAAATGAAGTCCTCTTAGCAACGTAGACCCGGTATTTATTATTGTTATATTTTATGTAAAAATATGTCCATATTTCACTGAGAATTATAAACTTTCAGAAATAATATGCCATGGTATCTACTTTCAATCAAAGCGCGTAAAATGTTACTCATGATTATACAACGGAGTTCGAAGGGCGATGTACTAAAGGCTGGCATAACAAAATTGTCCTTAGAAAATTTTGCTTCGGTATAACATTTCGAAATTGGAATTAGGAATATTAGATTAATTTTCAGAAATATATAATAAATAAGTAATGAATAAATATATATATTTACAAATTATGAAGCTAACTTATTCTTTGGCTACCGTTTTATCGTCTAGCACAAATACAGAATCATAAAGAACTCACCGATTTGAAATATTAGAACTCATTGTTATAATGCAATTATTCATAAATGTATTGTTAGCCAAAATAACCAATGTATTTTATAAAGTCCATACAAAATAAACTTGCATATAATTATACCTTGTCGTATATATAAATTTATATATAAATTTGCAGTCTTTATAATATGATGTACTCGAAAAGTTTGAAACTTATACTACGATCGAATAAAACAATTTTCGAAGAAAATTGTATTAGTTATTTTTTTTAATGAAAAACGACTTGATAAACTTTGTGAAATCATTATTTTGTAAAAGAACATAAAATTTTTTCATGCTTTCAACACTCAAAAATAAAAAAAAAACTAACAGGATTCGATATAGAACGGAGACCGAAAAAATATATTTAATCAATCTATTCTGATAAAAAAATACTATCTATTTCGTTAAAGTCTCGTACACAGAAAACCCGGAGGACGAAAAAAAGTGCAATTAATACCTTTCTCCCTCAAAGCCTGCCTCTAACAACACACAGTCGAGACCTCACAGATTTGGGGCGCGTTTTTCAGGAGCTTAATGAAGACGTCTCACAGGGAGAGAGAGAGAGAGAGAGAGAGAAAGATGCTGGCAAATTGGGCTTCGGCGTGGTCGCATAGTATATAGTCGTCCTGTGCGAACGCGAGCAACACGATGACTGCGGCGGCGGCGGTGCAGGCAGTATAGGGGAAGAGGCCACGCGTGAAATTGCAAATGCAACGTAATCGTCCGCCGCCACCCACCACGTGACAAATCACGCGCGGTCCGCAAAAAGCCGTTCCTTTCGCGATTTCGGTTCCCACGGGGCATTCGCGCCTATAAAGTGAAAACGAGCGGCATGGTGGTAGCACGTAATGAGCCGCACACTGCACGGCATTTCGTTCTTTTTTTCTTGTTCTATTCAGAAAACGCCAATGCTCGTTGCAATTTTCGGATGGCAAGCACACGCCGACGTACGTGGGTCTCTCTGAATAAGCCTCTTTATTTATTGAGGCACTCGGATGCGGAAGGGAGCTAATGCCACGAGAAGAGCTCTCTATCCCTCTTTCTCTCGTTACTCTTTTGCTTGATGTCGGCTGCCTCTTTTTTTTTTCGTGCCGCTATACGTTATGCGTGCAGGCAAAGAAAAATGAGCGCTGCTTATTCGCCCGGAGAACTTGCACATGCAGCGCTCAATTTTCAATCTTCAATGCTGCGTTTATGCTCTTTAAGCGAAGTTTTTTATGTTGCGATAATTGCCTGCCTGTGGAAAAAAAAAGAGATAACTCTTTTGGATCTTTGCGTTTACTCATCCTGTGCTATAATAAATCGAGACAGCAATTTTTGTAAAATTGAGGAAAACCAAAATTTGTTAACATTTTTGCCTCGTAAGCTCTGCTTTTTAGACAGCAACAATTTTAGCTTATGTTTACTTAAATAATTAATTCATTTCATTTACACAATTGATTACTTCAAAATGCGGAAAAGAGTGTACCATCAACTACAATTTGTTTACTACAATTAATTGCGTTACTTCAATATATTCGTATGAAGGTATTGTTTCTAATTTTCGTCTATAAAAGAAAAGCACGCGTGTCCATAAAAATTTTTACGACATCTCAGTAATCTATCTGAAGCGCTTCAATTGAATTAGCGGCTCGTCAGTTAGCTAATCGTTATCGTTAATTACATTAGAATAGTCACTAAACGTCCGTAAGCAGCTCGATTCTCTAATCTTGTAAAAAAGCTCGTAAAAAAGTTTTATGTACAGCGCGAGAGAGAGAGAAAGAAAGAGCGCGCTAAGGAACCAGTAAATTTTACGGTGTTCAGTGGAATCAAGCTAAGCGGCCACAGAAGCCAAGCCGCAAAGGTGGCAAGTCCATGGCAGCGAAGAAGCGAGCGAGCGAGAGAGAGAGAGAGAGAGAGAGAGAGAGAGAGAGAGAGAGAGAGAGAGAGAGAGAGAAATACAGAGAAAGGAAAAAGGACAGCGAGCCACTGCTAAGAGAATTTTCCCTTGGTGGCTGTGCGTAGTTAGTCAGTGACATAATTGAAAAAGATAAACGAGCGTAACAGAGGGCTGGCCATAAAAGCGCCGAGGATATGATTGTACCTATACCAACGCGTTGAGGCGCGAGAAAGAGAGGAGGCAGCGGAGGGAGCGTGAAAAAGAAGGAGAGCGAGAGAGAGAGAGAGAGAGAGAGAGAGAGAGAGAGAGAGAGAGAGAAGGCGCGAGCGGTACATAAAGACGTCTTAGGAGTCGGCGCGTGCCAGGTGCTTCTCGCGCACAAAAGCATCCCTGTTACGAAGGGCCGGACGAACGAGAAAGAGAGAGAGAGAGAGAGAGAGAGAGAGAGAGAGAGAGAGAAAGAGAGCGAGAGAGAGAGAGAGAGAGAGACGGAAGACCCGTTTGACCGGAAGTTGAAAAATAAGCCAGCATGGGAGGTGCCGTAGCCGCCGCTACCTTATTAAAGAGTAAAGAGGGAGAAGAAAGCAAGCGCGCACGAGCTGCCGCCTGCACGCTCATACAATTTGTCGGAAACTTTTCGGAGCAGCAGCACCAGCAAAGCTTTGCCCGACAGGATTCTACTCTCTTTCTCTTGCCCTCGTGTGCGAGGGGCTTCCTTTTCGTTCTCCTGTGCTCCTATTTTTATTTTTTAAAGAGATTACACGCTCACGACGTTTTTACGTAAGAGCTCGAGGGCGTAAGGGGTTGAGCTGCTACCTACTACGTCGCTGCTGCTGCTGCTGTGCTATCTGCGAGGATGCGCACCTTTTCAAAGTTGCCTTGACTTTTTCCTCTCAAAGCCCCGGCTATTTACATAAAAGTACTTGGAAATACGACTTTTTTTTAGTTGCTTCGAATTAAATTAAACTGCTCTCAACAGTCTCGTTTCAAACGGCAAAGTACATCAAATTGATTGAACATTCGAGATTGACTCTAACTATTTAAATTAGCTTATCTGTCATTCTTGCCCGATAATAAGAATTCTGATTAACATTTTTTTTCGATATTCCAACATTATCTGAAGGTGTACTGGTTTGTAAATTTGATACCATTTTTTTTATAATTAATGAGAAAACTTTCTTTGTCCAAAGTAAAGCTATAGCTCACAAACAGTATCTGACCTATAAGGGGATGACAAGACTAATTTGAAATCTTTCCGCAAATCTCAATTATTAAAGCACTTATCGATTTGAGCAATGCCTCATGCAATTTAATGACAGAACAGCGTTGGAGTATAGTGGATGCGCGCTCGCGCAGGTTCGCCGATGCGGAACGGGAATTTCGTAAATATAACAGAGTGAGAGGAGAAAAAGAGTCTAGGTTAACATACATAATGTAAGTCGCGTGCCAGCAGCCATGAATAGACGAGGTTCCCCTTTTGCAGCGTCCAAAGCCAACGTCACTGGCTTTTCGCCCTCCACCGTCGTATTCTTCTTCTGCTTCTTCTTCTTCTTCTTCTTCTTCTTCTTCTTCTTCTTCTTCTTCGCCATCCCCCTCGTTTGCGTCGCTCTCTTTCTGTGCGCTCTATGCATTTGGAGACACTCATTCAATTTCGACTTCTGGGCTAGCGAGCTGTAAATCCTTTTGTCAACTTACACAATATGACTGCACGGTAGTGTACAACGACGAGTCTCAAAGGTAATTTGATGATATTTTCACTTTAGAATCTGGAAAAAATGTTGCGTTTGAAATTGAAGCTGATGGAAAACGTAAATGGAAACGAGTTTCTGAGTAATTGTTTTCGAGCGCTTAGTATCAAATTATTTTAACTAAATTTTCTTTCATTATTCAAATGGTATAATAAAAAGAACCATGTCTTCGTTGTAGCTAAATGAAAGTACGAGCAACTTACCCAGTATATTTGTCATCATTTTCTGTAAAAATATTGCTGTTGAGCGTAACTTAATTTTTTTCTACACCACAAAAAACTGCAATATAATTAATTCAGCTATTTTGCATTTCATTATTAGCACATTACAATTGCACTGCAGCAAGATTTACATTCGTATTTTTCAGTTAAATGAATAACTAAAAAATGCGAAATTTTCAAATAAAATCGAAAATTTTATACAAGCAAAGAAAAAAATGTTTTGTAGCTACGTGTCACGAATGAATCAAAACAGTGCGCAAACGAAAGTTTACTTTGTAAGGAATAAGTATAAAAACTGGCAAGAGAAAAAAAAATCAAAAGACCCTCAAAGTTTCCCTTCTCGTTTCTTCTTCTAAAGCACATTAATCCCCTCGCGCATCAGTTTCCACTTTTCCCGCGCGCGCGCGCGTGTGTGTACGCTTTGGCATCAGCTTGTGTGTATACACAGACAACGTATAGCAGTAGCAGCAGAAGCAGCAGCAGCCTGCCGGGCAATCCATAAATACCCTTCTAATGGGCCTAAACTGTCTCTTTTACCGCACCGTTTTGAAATCCACGACGGGAGGCCTGCTGCGTTTGCCGCCGCCGCTGCTGGCTGCTGCGACGGGTGCGAACGAGAGAAAGAGACCGTGAGCGAGAAAGAAAGAGAAAGAGAGAGAACACATCTCGGTCACTTTGCCGCCGAAAAGTCAGGACCCAAAAAGCGTCAGCTCCTTTCAAATGAGGCCTGAAATCGTTTTATAATTTAGATTAACACGCCGCCCTATGCTATTTATACTTTTTTTTCGTTCTATACTGGCTCGCCGCGCTCTCGCTCGCCCTTTGCATTTTAATTGCCGATAAATCGATTGCCTCCGTTTTATTTTAGTCGTCATTGCGCATTTCGAACATTTTAATTACAATTCATCGATTTTACGTTTTTCTTTCGACTTTATTGGATTCCTCATCCCGATGACCGCGCGCGTAAATCGCTTTGAGAAACGAACGTCATTCGAAATTAATAATAATCAACTTGTCGTTTTGGCGAAATAACGAAGATGAATCGAGGAGCAATTTGAAAAGCAAATCTATGGATATCTCATTTCTCTTGTTCGGGATATGTATCCATTATGTGTCGATTTGTGTGCAAAAGAACGGCATTTGAAAGTAAAATGGCATAATACGAAAATTGTTTTACCAATTCCTGATGGATTGATTCACAAATAGCTCGCGCGTTCGGAGCTGCCTCGAGAAAATCCGTCTTCGTGCTATCCCCCTGTAAATGTGAAGGATTGAATTGATGAGATTACTCCTCGAATGAATAAATATAGTGGGTTATACAATTTTTTTTTATTGTCGGCGAATAGCGAAGTACAACTCAATTTAGTTGCTTCTTTTTTAGAATCACTTTGCTATGATAGACACGTGATAATTTTATGACTTCGATGAGCGTAAAAACGGGATGAGCGGCACTAAAAAATGAACGACATATGTTTAATTTACAACTTTGAAAAACTTCTTCTATCTCGCTCTCTCACGTCGTATCATTTTCTGCATGGCGAACGTATACTCGTCATCTTTCAACTTTTACGTTTATAACTAGTTTATGATTCGCCGCATATGTAAGTACTAAAAGAAGTTCAGATTGAAGTTAAAATTCAGCTAAAAATAAAGCTACTCATCGCTCAGATTTTTTTTTTGAGTACTTTCGGGTTCAACGACTCGGTGAAAGCGCTCTTCTTTTCACGAAGCTACATTGTCGTTTTTTATAAATATACTTATTATGCCATTATCTCGTTGTATCGCACGAATGACCCGGATTTTTAATTAATAAAAAATAATGAATTTTTCCAATCAAACCGAGCTAATCTTACAAAACCGTGCGAAAGAATAAAAGAGATATAGTTGAGTGTCAAGTCGATCTAATCAGCGAGGTAAATTAGCTCAGTAATTTATCCATCTCCGGTCGTAAAAGCAACACTGTGTGCGCGATAAGGCCGACGAGAGTCAAAGCTTATCCCAGCGCTGCGGATGGCTATAGTGAGGATATTAATTTCACTTTTTACGAGGGTCTCGTGCGCCTAATTGAAAGTATAAGAAATCGCGCGCGGATCGTTCGATTCCCAGGACCTAAACACACACACACACACACACACACACACACACACACACACACACACACACACACACACAGCAACACTATATATATATACATATATACAGTCAGAGTAGCGTTCGGAAATTAAAACGTAAAACTGGTCGTAGCGAAAGTGCGAACACGCGACAGGCCGATCAGATAAGTATATGTATAAGAGAGAAAGAGAGTGAGAGAGAAGTCTTGGGGTCCGTATGGCGCTGGGGCGCTTGCTTGCTACGTCGAAATGTATTATATCGTGAGGAGGGCATCACAAAATGAAAAAGCAAGTTTATAGCGGACGAGCAAACTAGGCGGCCACCGTCGCCGCACCGTTGCCGCACGCACGATGCGACGCAGACAAGTCCATCGCACTCCCGAATAAGAGGATCATCCCTCTCTCTCTCTCTCTCTCTCTCTCTATCTCTCTCTTTCTCTTTCGCACTCTCTTTTAGTCTGCGCGCGCAGAAGTTCGCGCGGTGTCCACCAGCCTATGGGCGCTGCAGGCACGGGCTGCCGGCTCTCTCTCGCACTCTCGAATAGCAGCAGCAGCACCGCCACGAGCGCGAGACCTCAGTCTAATTTGAACCGCCGCGCGCGCACCCGCGCCAAACGCAAGCCCGGTCTCTTCACGTCAACTCGTGTGCACTATTCGAACGTGTGTCTCTTTCTTTCTGTTTTCTTGCGAAAAAAAAATATTCGAAAAACGAAGGAGTAGCAAAAAAAAAAAATTTTTTTTCCCTTCTCCTCACCTCTGACAGTTACGATTGTTTTGTAAAAGTGAATCAATCTAGATGCAAAGGAAAATAGAAGATTCTGCTCTAAGCTCAAAGTGAGGAGAGAAAAAAAAATAACCCGTCGATTGTGCGAGAAAGCGAGAAGAAACGAAGGAGAAAGAAAGAGATCGAGATAAAGAAGACATCAGACAGAGAAAAAGCGAAGTGCATTGGACGGGCCATTTAAAAAAATGTTATCGCGGCATCGGTGGTGTTTAAAGTTGGCGGCGCACGTGTGAGGCAGCAGCAGCAGCAAGCGCGCGCGCGAGAGAGAGAGAGAGAAAAAGCAGCTGTGAGTGAGTGAACGAGAGATAAGAGAGTGTCATCGCTCCTCTCCTTCAGTGCCTCAGTGTGTATATATATGTATATGTACGTATGTATATGCGCGCGACAGTCAACTGTAGGGAATTAACGATCGCGGATGATTTCGTTGCGGGCTCTTGCCCCCTTTTTTTTCTCTCTCTCCTCCACGACGAAGACGACGAAGGCAGCAGCAGCAGCGGCAGCGGCAAGCCGTGAGAAGCGAAGAGCAGTGGGAGGAAGAAGTGGAGTAAATAAAGGATAAAAAAACGAGGAAGGAACGAGCAAGAGAGCGAGTAAAAGAGAGAGAGAGAGCGAGTCAGTGGAACGCGAGTATTGTTATCGTGCGTGTGCTCGCGGCTGAGAAAAGGGGGTGGGGGGACAGGCTAAAAAGACACATGATGCTACCGGGGCAAGACTGCAGCGGTAACAGCAGGAGCGGCATCGAGACGACCAAGCAGCAACAGCAGCAGCATCGACCACTGCATTTAACGATCTGCAGTGCGCCACTGAAGAAGAATAATAATCTAGCAG
This sequence comes from Galeopsomyia nigrocyanea, assembly GCA_035047105.1. NCBI lineage: Eukaryota > Metazoa > Arthropoda > Insecta > Hymenoptera > Eulophidae > Galeopsomyia > Galeopsomyia nigrocyanea. The sequence continues at coordinate 8,134,005 of JAWWMK010000032.1, read as the reverse complement.
ATAATTCGGCCGTCAGCGCTCGTTCGGTAGCGGTAGCAGCAACAGAAGCAGCAGCAGCTACAGCAGCAGTTGCAGTAGCGCCAATTAATGGGCTCCGCGAGCTGGATTCCACGACACGCGGCATTTAAACCGCCAGAGGAGAAGAAGACCATGAATTCGAGCAGAGTTGCCGCCGCCGCCGCCGCTGCGACCACAACGGAATCGTCGTGCGACCAAGTCTGAAAAAGGCCGCACACACTGCGATCATTCGTGAGGCGACCAACGAGACACACACACATACACACAACGCACTGCGAGAAGAAGAAGAGAAGAAGAAGAAGAAGAAAAAGAAGACAGAGATCGCGAGAGAACTGCAAGTTTATTTTGTGCGTGTACCATACGAGTGCGCGCGTGCGAGCGAGAATGAGGCGCAAGCCCGTAGCGGGACCACCCCGACTTATAATTGCCGTCCGCGTGGCATGTCCCCCGTGAAGCAGCAGCGGCAGCAGCAGGACACGAGCAGCGGCGATCGGTGCGCTGGACTTGCGAGGATGCTGCTCTACCTCGGGGCACTGCTATCTGCAGTGGTAATTGCCACAGCCTCAGCCACCACCACCACGAGCAGCTCCGCCGTCAAGAGCACATCGCCGATCGTCCGTCAGCAGCCCGACGACTATTATCAAGGTCGAGGGATGATTTTCGGCTTGAAGCTCGGTTATCGCGACAAAGGCGGAACCAGATTGCGTCGATGGCCCGAGATATTGATTCACCGTCGCGACGATTGGGAACTGATGCAACGATACGCCAACGAGTCGCTGAGCAGTACCATCGAGCCGAGTAGTCGAGTGACTCGATCTCTCAATCCTAAGCAGCAGCAGCAGCAACAGCAGAAGCAGCAGCAAAAGCCGCACGAGCGAGGCGGAAATGGAGGTGGCGGTGGAAGGAGGAATCGTACGAGGGCCGACTCGCCTAGAGAACAACGAAGAAGATGCCGACAACGAGGCAACTGTCGCGGACGAAATTGGTGCCCGGACATGGACGTGGGCAATCGGGCGTTCCTCGCTCCAACGGTGTTCGAGGGCAAGGCGCGTAGCATGTCGTCGCTGCGCAAGCCCGGCTCGAACTACGCGGTAACCTTCGAAGTGAAGCAGGTGTACAAGAGCCAGCCGGGCTTTCTGCCGTTGCAGAAGAACGACAGCGTGAGGCTGCACTTTCGTGACAAAACTGCTCCGGGCAAGTCGACCGTCTGCCAGGAGGCGGCGGCCGCAGCAGCTGCTGCGCTCAGTGCTAGTGCGAGTTCTAGTGGTGCAGCGAATCAGCAACAGCAGCAACGACATCAACAGCAGCAACAACGTGACAGTGGCGGTCTAGTGCGCGCTAACATAAAGAGGGGTAAAGTGTATCTTGTGTTTGTGAACCGCGTGGGACCCAGGAACTTCACGATCCTCGGCGAACCGGTCATACGTAGCAAGAAGAACGAGCAGGCCGTGCAGGCCGTCATTCGTCCTGATTATGGTGAGTTTTTTAAATAATATTTTCCTTTTTTGTTTTTAAAAATTTACTGGTTGGACAGTTAGTTAATTTGAGGAACCGACCTTTTACGATATTGTCACTCGATATTGCGTAATATTGCAGAGATCGTAACGAGTTATTGTACATTATTAATTTGAACGAGGGCATGTTTATTTATACCACGGTGTGACGATGGCCGTGCATTTCGAATGCGCGAAGTTATTTGCATATGCACATATTTCTCATTTTGCAAAATTCTGTATGTGTATGTGTGCGCCTCTCATTTATATCTGGAACTCGTAATTTTCTATAGAAAATGAGCTTTCAATATTTAAAGCCATATCAATCAATGCGGACACTTTTACAATACATTGTTTCATTTCGATTGTGAAACCTCTCGTTGATGCGTCGAATTGTTGTTTTTCTGGTTGTCTATGCGTTGGAAAAAAGTATGAATCACATTTTGCGAGAAAGTATGATGCAACTTTCCAGTAATAAAAGTGACTATTGCTAATAACTCTATGATATACTGCCGATATTTTCTTTAATGTATTATGTAGCTGAGAGTGTGCAAAAAATACGAGTGATTTTTTTTATCATGATAGCATTTCCTTGTCATTCGTTTGATAGGTAACCTGCTCCCTCTAAATATACAGATACTAAAATTAATATATACGACAGTCTTAATGTACCATTAATTGCTCTCTGGAGAAACTCAAAGATATCCGTCGTGTTAATTGGAAAGTTAGCTAAAGAAAAAAATCTGGGGCGTTTGGTTATTTTTAAGAATATTTTGTGGTCGGAATAGATGCGTGAAAGAAAGAGATTTGTCGGCGAGACGCGATTTTTTTTGTCATAGTGTAGCGATGCCTTCGTTTTTTTTTTACAAAATCTTTCGTAATTTTTAACGTTTTTACCGAAACACTTTATCGAACGCACAATGCAAAGAGATAGAATTTCATTCTTTTATTTTGTTATATATAGATATGAGCAATCGTTGAAATCTATATCGTGATCGCCAATATCGGAATAATCGGCGTGAATCAGGATTGCTGAGCGTTGCGTAATGCGTTTTCAAGTGCTTCACTTTCACTTTGACAAAAAATAACGGTGTACTGATTTTCGATAAAAAAGAGCTGGACAAAAAAGAGCTTTGAAAATTGCACACGTAAATCAAGCGCGGGAAAGTAAAGCTTTTAAATATCGACTTTCAATATCAATAACAGCTCTCATGACTTTTTTTAAATAAAATAAGCGTCGACGAGGTCGACATTTATTGCTTGACATTACTCGTGCGTAACGTGAAAGTAATAAAAAAAAGCAAAAATCGTTACACACAGCATAACTTTCAATAACCATCTCTCTCTCTCTCTCTCTCTCTCTCTCTCTCTCTCTCTCTCTCACACACACATACTAAAAGCTCTCCAATAAAAGTTCCCTGGAATTTCCCAAAGGCAACTGCTATCCCTGTGTGTACGTATACGAGCCGCCTAAAAATAAAAAAAAAACAAAGCACACAGAACAAAAAAACAAAGAGGGGAAAGCTCGACGTTGGAATCATCGATACACGAGAGACTGTCCGTCGACACGATAAACTTTGACAGCGTTGCATGACGAGCGCGCGCGCACGAGAGAGAGACAGAGAGGCTTTAGTTTTCACGGTCGGCCGTCGGGGAATTAGCATTTGAATCTGGCGGGCAGTCAATGGTGGTAGTGTACGATGTGAAATGGTTATAGAGTCGCCGATGCGTTTCGTCTATCTGCCGGTGCGCGTCGATCTCGTCCATGCATAATTTCATCGCTATGCTGCATCGACGCCTGCATATAACGTTGGCATGCACACACGAGTGCCCCGCTCGCAGAGGTGTCGCGCGAGCGCGCAGAAAGGCTCCGAGAGCATTAAACTTTGCTCTATAACCCCAACGCGCTCTCTCTCTCTCTCTCACACTACTCCCTCGCAGTACGTGTCTGTGAGGTCGTCCTCGGTTTATACATTGCACTCGCTCTGTCTCTCTCTCTCTCTCTCTCTCTCTCTTTCTCTCTCTCTCTCTCTTTCTCTCTCTCTCTCTCTCTCTCTCTCTCTCTCTGCTTGCATGACTGCAGTGCATTCGGCTTTTTGAATTCCACCAGAGGCTTCCCCTCCATACTACACCCAAATAATACATGCCAACGCCGTAGCGCATACTAGCTGAATTTACCCTGTAATTGCCGTCGGGCATTTGATGTGTTTTATATGGAACTTACAATAATGGTTATAACTTTTTCGATCGAAATTATGGATTAACGTATCGGTAATTCATTTGAGGCTTTCGCTTCTATATCGAAAATTATGCAATTCGCAATATTGCACTTTGATGGAATATTTAATGTAAAATGACGTTTAAATCCCGATACATGCATTTTCAATCCAATTTTGCGCCCTGGCTCGCGAAATTACGTTTACTGAGAAATGTTCATTTTAATTACGAAAAGCTAATGGGATTTGTAATGGGCAAAATGTCAATTTTAATGAAATAAATATGTAAAATGTTGCCTTTTCCCAAATTATTTTATAATTTAATCGTCATGTCACGAAGCCATACGGAGTGAGAGCGAGCGGGAGAGAGAGAGAGGCAGGCTAAATCGAAACGTAAATCACCGGTTAAAAAGGGCGCGTGTCGGCAGATCGAAAAAAAAAAATACAAGCTGAGCGCGCTTCGACAGACAGAAAGCGGGCAACACGAGAGACAGAGAGGAAAGATTATAAAGTTTTGCGTGGCATCACAGCCATTACGTCGTTTTATTACTCACAGACACTATACGAAACAAAAAAAAACGAACGAGCTTCGATGTATATACGGCTATATCGGCCGAAAATCGGGAATTGCTTCATTTTTACGGCTGTCCATGCAGCGCGTATTGCTCTCGCCGTTCAATACTCTCTGTCTACTACAGCGTCACTTTATTGAGATATATAGATATTTCATCACTGATTTTATTTATTCTTTCCTGTGCATATGCTGTTATCGTATCCCGCTACTCTTTTTCCGTACGTTTTAGTTTTAGAGAAAATTAAAAATATGTATATGAGAAAATCTACAAAAAAAATTCCACAATTCGAGTAAGTTGGAGCGAATTTTCAAAAGGGATGCACGCTCTTGGACAGAACCTAAAAAAATAGGTGCCCATTTCCGAACCGGCGTGTAAAAACTTTTTTCGCACATAGAAGCTCTAAAAATAATCGAAAAAAAGAACGCAATTTTCCATGGTTTTTTTTGGAATTTCATAGAAAACGGAAAATGATAGCATTAATCTGAATTCAAAATCGAAATCTACGGCTCAAAATACATCGAAAACCATGTTTTATTTTTTTCTACTCATAATTCCTGTCGTTGTAGAGCCTTTTAAAAAATAAGAACGCATAAAAACTCAAAACTATGCAATTTTCACATGTTTCATGAAATTTTCG
>JAWWMK010000032.1:8100268-8123578 GCA_035047105.1 Galeopsomyia nigrocyanea | reverse complement strand
TAATCGCGATCGAGCAATTTTGCAGCGCGATCGCAATTAACCGTATTTTACAATGAAAAAAATTCGCGTAATCGCGGGAAAAAAAAAAGAAACACGCACGTATACGCTCGATCGTGGCACATTAGCATCTCAATCAGCGAGCGCGCATACATAATCTCGCATCAATTAATCCTATCGAAACATTATAAGCCCGAATGGTCGGAAAACATTGGCAATATCAGCTGCTGTGCGAGAGATAAGACGCGGCATATTGCACATGCGCCTGCCCCTAACAAGCTCCTCACTCTCTTTTCAACTACGGCATTTATCTTAATATAAGAGCTGCGATAGCTGCAACGCGCGGTATATATATACGACGAAAGAGAAGAGAGAGAAAGAGAGAGAAGCTGTGTGGAAAGGGGGATGAGCCGCCGCAGAGCCACGTGTGTTGCGCTGTGAGTACACACGTCGTAGTACGATCAAGGCGCGCAGGTAGACTGCTGGGCGGCCGCACACGAGAGTATAAGCCTTGTGTGTGCTGCACGCGTGTCTGAATATGTATCTGTGCAGTGTGTGTACAAGCTGGAATGCATACCCGCGTACGCCTTTTCCACTGTGTGTGAGAGAGAGAGACTCAGAGAGAGAGAGAGAGAGAGAGAGAGAGAGAGAGAGAGCCTTCATTCTGCCGGGACCTTGATTTTCGCCTCTTAGTCTTTTTCTTTTCTGTTACTCGCGTACTATACGTTGATTATAAAGCACTTGAGGATTCAATTGCTTATCGCGTTTTGGCTTCTTTTCTCAAATCTATATTTATTTACTCGTGCAAGTTGCTGATTAACGGTGATTTTTTTTATTGGAGATTATCTTTCTCCTAATTATTTAGTTTTACTTTTCAATTTACGCATTTTAGAAAGAATGATGTCACAACAACGCTCATTGTTAGAGAATCTGGCGCAAGTTGAAGAGTTTTTTTTTTCTGTCATCCACGCGGCTGCTCACTCGACGAAGACAAAAAAAAAAAAGAATCCCCCGAGTGTAACACGCGGTGTTTCATTAGTCACAGGGTGCTCGATACTCAATGACGTACTCATCCAAGAGCCAAGCTCCAAACGCAGAAAAGTTGACTCGCTTGACGTGACGTCTAATTTTAGAATAGCAGGGCACATACACGTACAGCAGGGCTAAGAGGGAAAAAGACACTGTATACTACTGCAACAAGAGTTTCAGCGTATATCACTCAAATTCTCGTCGGCTGCTGCTGCTGCTTGCTGCCTGCTGTTTTTTCTATATACGAGGCATGCAGGCGCTATATACTCACTTCTTGAGTATGACTCCCTCTTTCTCTCTTTCTCGCTTCTTTCGTCGCGAGCGCGAGCGTGAAGGGGCGGCTACTGCTGCTGCTGCTGCTGGCTGCATAATTGAAGGAATGCATAATTGAAAGTGGAATATTCCGGCAACTGCTCTCCGCTGGCTCACTTTTCTTATTAGTATATATCTGCAATTCTCATGGACTTTCCAGCTTCGAAAGTTTTATCGGCTCGTTCATTATGACTTGCGCGGCAATTGTGGGAAGAATCTTGCGTCTAATGAAGCCCTTATTTATTTTTCGCGTTGAAAAGCCGCAACGATTTTTTTCTTATTTTTTTTTTGTTGAGCGCTTTCAGATAAGGTTTTGTGTTTAATTTAACGAGATAGGCCTCTCGCAGAAGAGAACTGGGTAATCTTTGCTCACGGACTTATCTCTCTCTCTCTCTCTCTCTCTCTCTCTCTCTCTCTCTCTCTCTCTTTTCCTCTCACACCTCTTCGAGTTTTTCCTTCACAGTGCACTTGATGCCGCGCGCGCAAGTCTTTTATGTATATATAAGGCCGCGAAAAATGAGGGCGTTTCTCGTGCAATTTATTCACGGCGACTGACAATTTTTGCTTATATAGATATATATAAAGCAAACGGATTATCAAAGTCTATTTTCTTCTCGGCTTCGGAAAAAAGGAACGATGGAAAAGTCTCTCTCATAAAGGAAAATATTGAATTTGTGATCCCGTATCAGTGCCTCTCTCTGAAACGCAATATACGCCTTTTAAATACAAATTTCATTTCAAGCCTTCACGTCGCCGTCGTCGTCGTCGTCTTTGCTGCCACGACGGCGACGACGACGGTGCATACACATACACACCCTCGAAAAGCGTATACGCATTTTCCCTCGTCGTCGAGATAATCCGTTAAGCGAATCTTCTCGCCGCGCTTGCTAACGCAACAGCAAGAGAGAGAGAGAGAGAGAGCGAGCTCTTCTTCTTCCGCGAAAGTCGCTTCGCTAGAAAAGACCCGCGAAGTATATAGATGCCGGTCACGATCCACTGTGTCTCTCTCTCTCTCTCTTCTCTCGTGTCTAAGGCCGACGCCCCGCAAGCTCAAATCTGATTCAAATTCTTTAAACGGAAGCAAAGTCAGTGCAACGCAGGGATATAACGTCTTAAAGAAAAGCTGAGCTTTTTATTTATCTATTATTGCCTCGAGCTTCTGACTTTTGGTGAGCAAACTGATTTCTACATTCATAATGCTCGAATGGGAAAGTCGTCTCTTTTTTCTTCGTCTGGAAAGGATTGGTATGTAAATAATTTGATAAACTATAGATATTTGATCTTCGTAGAATCTTCAACGTAATGAAATAATAATAATTGATTAGACGAAGTCTCAGAGTCGACAGAAACTAGATTTTCTCAATCTACTATTTGATCTTTTCAACGTCGAAGCTTTTCAAATCCGTCTACTCAATTAAGGAGGTTCAGGAGTCACAGCAAAATGCACAGATCGCGATAAAATTGAAAACTTGATAGATTAAAATATTCGAAAGGTCCCTGAATTTTTTCAATATTTATTACCAGCGAAATTCTAAAGAAAATAAAACACAAAGTTCACCTTTTATACACGGGCTCTTACAGGAGACGTGCTATTGAAATCGATTCACTTAGAGTGCAAACTCCGAAAAAATACACAGGACGTTAAAAAAACCTACATACATGTAAAATAAATATTGCGAAGCCTAATCCCAAAGTTTGAGCTAAGGTCACCAGTGCGAAATCGTAAACAACCAATGAAAATGTGAACAGAAACTCGAGTTTAATGGTTATGCGGGGAGGTGCGCGGGGAGCGGAGCGGCGCGCGGGGTGAGAGGAGAGTCGCCCCGCACCGTTCCCGCAGTTGACTGTCCTGAACCTCCTTAATATTTGAACGCGTCAATTTGAATTTGACAACGCGAAAATCGATATGAAATGACAACTCGGAGTGAAGAAACTCGGTCCGCGCTTCAGGTATTCATGTATTGATTTCAAAAATTAAAAACGACGTCTGCGAGTCGAAGCTTGCAGTGGAGAAGTTCTGCTTTATCTCGATCGCGGCAGTAGAAGAGTTTGTAAAACTTTTATTCCCAAGCGCATTTTGTGTCTCTGAGGGCATTGCGGACCGGCATCGAACGATCGCAATAGGCTTAGGATACTTGAATAATCAAGAAACTCAAAGAAATCGATTCTGCGGCAGTGCAACTTTTGCGAATCTCTCGACGATTTTCCAACGATGATCACCTCGGAACACAAATCGCGCAATTGACCTTGCGGCGGAAATATACGTGGATTCGCTCGGATTATTTGCCATCGCTTCTCAAATGTAATCCGCATTTATCTTTAATTGAATTACGATTGCCGTTGACGAAGATCTTTGAAATTGCATTTGCCGCTTTGATTCAAGTATGGACATTGCAGAAGAGGAAAATCTCAGAGTTGCGTGAATTATCATTCAATAATTGATATTTGCATGCATGTATTAACAGAAAATTATTAATGAACTACAATTGCAAGTCTCTTACTATTGATGTTTAATTTCCATATATAATATGAAACGAAATCCAATTTTCGGTGCAGTGCAAATGACAGAATATCATTAAATTTTCATTATTAATAAGGTTTACTCCAAACGAAAGAAAAAAGAATCAATAATAAAACTGTTGAAAATAGCGACGAAGAAGGTAGACAAAAAACGAAAAAAAAACCATTAGCCGTGTATATATATATTCATAGATTTGTCTACATCAGATCCATCAAATTAGCGAAGGTTAAAAGAAGATCTTATTTCCGAGCGGGCGACTGCGCGCACGCGGGAAGTATATAGCGAAAAGAGAAGGAAAAACTGCGAGCAAAGGCAGAGCCGTGCGACCAGCGGTCTGGTCGTATAGTCGCGTAGTCACAACACGAGCCACGAGTTATTGCCCCGATGTTACGCCTCCTCCTCCTCCTCCTCCTCCACCTCCGCCGACGTCGTCGTCTACGCAAAACTCTTTAATTTCATTCCGCTATCTGTGATTCCTCCAACGCGAAAAAAAAAATGAAAAAAAAAAATCGTCGAGCAGAAAAAGTTTCGCGACGGTGAATCCTCGGCAGGCGTCTCGCGAAATATGAGATATTAAAAGCCAAGAATAACAAAGTCGATATGTCCCCACCCGAATGAGACCTGGAGAGCGAGAGAAAGACTGACTCGCCGCGCGTGTACATTGTCTAGAGCTTTCCGAACTTTTTTTTTCGTTCCCTCCTTCCGTCCATATTCTCATTTTTTTCCGCCTTTTTTCACAATCACATGTTCCGTATTAAATTTCGTCAGACTTTACTCGCTTCTTCGTCTCTTTCTCTCTCGCTCTCTGCCCTTTTCGTTGCATTATTAACTGTGTAGATGTCGTGAAAGCTTCGAAGCTTTTTCATCCATCAAATATTGTCAGCCATAACTTTATATTTGGTAAATGATCGAGTTTTGTTATTATTATTATTATTTATATTTAATTGCGAGTCCGCTAATTCACCAGTATAACATTTAATCTCCACACTCGTTGATTGCTTTCAATCGATATCTCAGGACGGTATGAGGAGAATATTCCAAACGTTGATTGTTAATTCATTAGTTTCACTCGAACAATCAATCTCCAATCTGTATATCGTTTAACATTATTTATTCGAGCCGGATAAGTTTCAAAACACATTACATAATAATTTAATATGATTCCCTTATGAATAAATAAATAAATAAATAAAAATTATTTACAAGCATAATGATCGATCTATAACCATAAAAAAAGCTCTCGACATCGATACAAATGACATTTTCATTCGAAGTAGACGTATCGGAGCCATTCCCCGCATCTTGATAGGCAATTGCGTAATCCCCCATAAAATTGATCGGATTGGCACTTGCATCGTGGCGCGCGCGCGAGACAAAATTGTCCTAAGCATACTAGCAGCTTCTCGTTTACTTTCTTCGTATTAAATGATGCCGCTTTTGCGCTCGCACGCGCGCTCGCTTATATATCTATAATCGTATAAGGCAAGAAAACCAGCTGGACTCTCTCGTGGCAGTGCAGTGCAATGCGTTGCGCGCTTTGCTCTTCGGAGCGGGATTCTGCCTGTTGCGGACTGTGTGCTCTCGCGGAACTGTTGGCTCTGTGTTTATATGGTGTCTCCTCTCTCTCTCTCTCTCTCTCTCTCTCTCTCTCTCTCTCTCTCTCTTTCTCTCTCTCTCTCATTCTCGTACACCATATCTATCGGCGTGCGGCCATCGCCATGTACGCTCTTGTGGGAAAATCGTAGAAAACAAACTCGTTTAGCGCCGTCGTCGTCGTCGTCGACGCAGCTCGCTCATATAGCTTTTGCCCTTCTCTTCTCTCATATTATACGCGCGCGCACTCATTCTTTTTTTTTCTGCCTTTCGTTCTTTAATATCTGCTAATATCCAATCTCGCGGGAAATGACGCTGCGCGAAGCATGTGTGCACGTATACATATACGTATGGCGAGAGAGAGAGAGAGAGAGAGAGAGAAAGAGAGAGAATCAAGTGGCGAAGTTCCTGCGTTTTGTACTGTGCGCACCGTCGACATTTCACATGCACACACATACGTACATACAGGTGCGGACGTACAAATGAAAGGTTTTTATTTGATAGTTTGCATTGTGGGTTCAGGGTCTCGGGAAAATAAAGGTATCGCTATCGATCTTCATGTGCATGTGTGTGTGTGTGTGTTAACTAGCAGTGCAGAGGACTTTATTTAAAGTGCCGCTCGCTAGCTCGCTTGCGCGAGCGCCTGCAATGCTCGTAAGTGGTAAATGCAGATTTAGTAGGCTTGTACACACGTTTCTGAATAAAATATACACTTTCGAGCCTAATGTTGGGAGTGAACACATATACACACATACACACATACAAGGCCTACTGCAAAGTGTAAATCTCGAGTGAAAGTAAACTCCTTATACAAAGTTGATGCAGTGTGTTACGATTTACATATTCTTGTATATCCCGCACACTCGACGCAACATATATATTCCGCTCTCGCGCTGTTTAACTTTATTTTAATGTGTGTGAAACTGTCTTTATATATCCCGCTGGGAATATCTCAATAATGCACTGAATTCGTAGTATAAAAAAAAGAAAGAAACCTCTTATTCTTCTGCTGCTATACTTACGTAACAATGGATGTATCATCGTCATCTCTGTCGTAAAGATTACCCTATTAAAAAGAAGAAAGATTCCGTCCAGAATCGAGGGAGAGAGAGAGAGAGAGAGAGAGAGAGAGAGAGAGAGAGTGAGAGAAAAAAAAATCTCTTTTGGAGCGATCCTAAAAATACATCCCCACAAGTATATATCTTCTAATTATAGGCGTAAAAGAAAAACATCGCGCCAATAAAACTGCGTGTGCGCCAGTAGTCGCAGCCGGGCGTATAAACGATCGTTCTCTTGCACTCTTTCGCTCACCCTAAAAAAGAAAATTAAGAAAAAAGCTCCGAAAAAAAGAATTAATTTATAGAAATTCTCGCTGCTTGCATTACATTATCATATGGAAAAAGAAAAATCATTCAGAAAGCTACAATGCGCGTGGCACTAATATTCGGACGTATAAGCTGCAGGCATAGTATATAAGCTTTAGTCGGAGAGAGAGAGAGAGAGAGCTTGACTTTTCCGTCCCCTTTGAGATCGGTCGTCGTAGTCGTCTCTGCTTTCGTCGTCGTCGGCGGCGGCGGCAGCGGCAGCGACGGCAAGGTGGCGCAAATGCGAGACGACGAAAATATTGGGTCTATTTCGAAATTCTATTTCTGACTGCGCGCTGCTGCCGCAGAGCAGCCGCCGCCGCCGTCGCGCAAAGGAAGAGGAGACGACGACCAAGAAGACGACGACCGCTCGCTCGCTACTGCTCTCTCTCTCTCTCTTTACGACTGTACGTGTAGATGTATGTGTGTGTGTGTGTGTGTGTGTGTGCGTGTGTGTGTGTGTGTGTGTGCGAGTGCGAGAGAAAAGTGGCTCCGTTACGCACTTCGGCACGCAACGATAGCCCTGTGTGTAAGTGCGCGCTCGCTCTCTCTCTCTCTCTCTCTCTCTCTCTCTCTCTCTCTCTCTCTCTCTCACTCTCTTTCTCTCTCGGGCGCGCGTACGATTAAGGTGAGCGTGTATATACCGATGAGGAATGCGTTTATGTAGGCCTGATTGTTTATCAGCACTACTGCGACTAGCAATGCAACTTTTAAAGACTGATAGGGATGCACCGCCGCTGCTGCCGCCGCCGCCGCCACATGCATATTCTTATTATTCTCTTTTTCTCCAGCGACTAAAGGGGGATAAGCTCGATTAATGTTTTAGAGTGGAATTCCGTACGCGCGCGCGCAACTGAGAATGAGAGAGAGAGAGAGAGAGGTTGCTATTTACACGACGCCAGCAACAGCAGCAGCAGCGGGAATCCGAAATTTATTCACTACCAGTAGCTTTGCCGCGTGGTTGTAAAATTGAATTTAAGTGCAAATTAGTCGGCAAAACCTATGGATTCCTTGCTACTGTATTTACCAATGTGGCGCTGCCTCCGCGATTCGATTATATTCGAACTTATATATCCCAGATGAGCAAATGTAATTGTCATTAGAAAGATACACACTTTAATTTGCATATATGTAACTGATAGTATGCTTTTATCGAAATGTTCGTAGACAATTTCTGGTTGAGCAACTAAAGAAGAATTTTCGAAATTGAAGTGCCTCATTACATTTGTACCCAATATGATCTTTTCTTTTTTACTGAGGTTCTTGAAAAATATTTCACGGAGTTAAGATCCGAGAAGCCATTAACGTGATAATCGACGTCAAAATTCACAAACAGCGCACTTTTCTAATCATAAGTTGATTGTTTTCTCTGCAAGTGGTCAATACGCCGTCCTCATTTTCGTTTAGGCTCACCCGGGGCACTCTCTCTCTCTCTCTCTCTCTCTCTCTCTCTCTCTCTCTCTCTCTCTCTCTCTCTCTCTCTCTCTCTTTTCCCCTCGAGAAAGAGCCGTTGTTACGCCACGCGCGCGCCGCCCGACGAGGAAAAGCACATGAGCCAGAGTGAGAGAGAGCTTCCACCTTAGTTTCGCCGCCGCACTCTCACATTATATATATAGAACTCTCAGCGCTAGCTTAGCATATTCGAGATTTAAAATCGCTCTCACGAGAACTTCGTGAAAATATGCTAACACATTTGAATTGAGAGAGAAAGAGAGAGAGAGAGAGATATGCAGACTTATATTACTCTCGGGCCAAAGGCTTCAAAGAATTTTTCGAGCAATTTCCAATTGCTAATCTTGGATTCATCGCCCGCGAGAACTCGCGGTTTTCCATCTCTCTTTCTTTTTTTCCAAACTTTTCAATGCAAGCTCGAGTTTCAATCGTGAATATTTCTTCACGCTGATTGAAAATCTTCATTACGGCTTTCGAGATTTTTTTTCCCTTTTGCACATTTTAAAAATTTCCAACTTCGGTCGGGCCGGCCTGAAAAACAGTTGCCACGATAAAAAAAAAAGGAGTTCAGCGCCATTGATTCGTAAATTAATGTACTTTTGAGCTTTCAATCGATCGGATTCTGCAAAATCAACGAGTATCTGTGAAATTATGCACTGACACACAGAGGAGAGAAGCTAATTACGTATAACATACATATCAAAGAACTTTTTAAGCCGATAAAAGCGCGTCTCGTAGCACGAAAAACACAGTAGGAGAAACATACCTCTCTCTCTCTCGCGGCAAAGATGATAGCGTGTGTGCAGTGTGCGCTTTGCAAAAGCCGATTGCAGTGCGCCAGGAGGATCCTTTGATTCGCTCGGCTTTATAAACTCGTCGTGTGGTGATCGCGTGCCGTATCGTCGAAATATGACGGAAGAGAAAGAGAGACAGAGAGAGCATGACGTATAACAGTATACACACTATACATTTACATCGCTTTGCAAGCGAATCTCTCGCACCCGCTTTATATACTTTCCATCGATCCACGAAGCTCGACGCGCAAGAAAAATTACAGCGAGAGCGCACAAGGCGAAAATGTGTTTTTTAAGCCACCACCGACCAGAGAGAAAGAGAGGGAAACAGAAACAAAAAGAAGAGAGTAACAAAAGCCTTATTTTCAAGACGCTCATGGGCCACTTAATGACCGAGCTCCTCCCTCCTCGTTTTTCAAGCCCTTATCGATTTTCAGACGGTGGTCTCTTTTTCTCTTTCTCTCTCTCGCTCTCTTCTCACATACAGCCGCCGTGTGTGGCGATCGAACCCATATACGATTGATGTTTATTTTACGTCTTTCTCTCCTTCTCTCTCGCTTGCGTATATAAACGCACCGCGATGCTTCAGTCGGCATTTTTGGAGTTTTGCGCGGCGATCGATAACTGATTATCGCGCCGATCATCTGGTTTGCGTTCTCGTCGCCGTGTGCCAAGTTTTTTTTTTCTTTCTTTCGTTTATATCGAGAAAAAGAAAGAAGAGGATTACGCAACAATTAAAATTGGCAATTTGCGTGTATTTTTTTTCCTTCATTTTTCCCCCCCACGCGCATTCCATCACGCGAAGCTCACTCGCACTATCTCTATGTGTGCGTTAGTGGCAGGCGAATGAATTAGCACCTATAAAACGCATGAGAAATTGCGCGTAAACTTTGCCTCATTCGTCCGACACCTTTAATAAAGTATGCAGATTAAAAGAATAACCGCGCCTCTCTCTCTCTCTCCTACTACGTGCGCGCTTCGCTGCGAAAAAGCCTCGACCGAGTTTTAAACCGTCAGTTTTCGAGCTTCGAGCTTTTTCCCTGCGGCGGCGCAAAATGAACTAATTAACGTCGTGCCGTGTATTAATTAATCAGCCTTTTCTTTTTAATCAATGGCACATCTTGCTGTACAAATTTTTCTTTCTTTCGAAAACTCTTTGCGTGGCAAAAAAAGGCCAAGTTTTGCACGCGCGAGCGCGCGGAAAGAAACAAGGAAAAGACGAAGGAGGCGAAGACAAAGTCTGTCTCTCTCTCTTTCTCGTGCGCTACTCCAATTATATGTAATTTTGGACTGCGCCGAGGAAATGACTTTTGTGTCTCGATGTTGTCTGTATGTATACGGGGGACTGCTGCTTCTGCTGCTGCTTGGCTTACATATGTATATGTATATGCTGTATGCTGCTGTGTGCAGAAAGAGAGTCGGGGGGCTTTAAAAGAATCGACGAGGGCGCCGCGGCGGAGTTATGATGATTGTCAGGAGGCGTGTGCTTCTGGCCTTTTCGTTAGCAGCCATGCAGACAATAAATCCTTGGAATTTCTGCGCGCGCGCGCGCCACAGCTCGCGCGTTCCTCACTCTCGCCGCCGCGGCCGCGTCTCTTTAAATTGTTTGAATCGTTCATTTATTTCCAGCCAGTGCAGCTTTCATCTTCAAGTCTGATTCGACTCACTATATAGTACTTCTCTCGCTCCAAACTTTCGACCGGTGCATTGCACAAATTTTTGCAATTAATTTTTAAACCCATTTATACCCTCCTGACGTAATCAATTCAATTATCTTTGCCGTAAACGTCAATCCAATTATTAAAATAATGAATTCACGTCTAAATTGGAGTCGTTACACTTCTTTGTGTATTGAATTAATTATAAGAAACGTCTATCGGCGAGCGAAGGATTCAATATTCATAAATTCGACATATTACGAGCATTTATACAAGGCTGTGTATTATATAGCATTGGAAAACTGAAAAATTTATTAATCATCCTATATCCCGAAGCCCATTTGATATGTCGACAGCAAAGCGCGAGCATATAATAGAGCTTGATTAATAATCTTCGCGGTTGAAAAGTAAGTAAATAATAGATCTCGTAAACGTTCGCGGCCTTCGTTTATAAAACATTGGATTTTTACATCGCACCGCGATCGCGCAAAGACGGCGCAAAATAACGTAACACTTTTCATCGCGCGCTCTAAATCACCCGCCGTGCCGCGGCGTCGACAATGGGTTCTATACGTATATGCTCGCTGTTGGCGGGTGGCGCCCGAGATATAACCTGCAAGGTGTGACTGACTGCCGGCCATTAGCCTTGCGCTGCTAATGGATGTCTATAGATCGGAGCGCCAGTGCAGAAAACTATGATTTTCGGACCTATACGATACATATTCTTCTCTTTTTTATTTCCTCGCGCCCCCTCGTTATCCCCTGGATTGAGACCGCCTGACTAGGTCTTAAATTCACGGATGACATGAGAATGCTCTGAATGGAAAGAGAGAGCGAGAGATAGAGAGAGAAGGGCTTTTTTGGTTGTTGTGCTCAAAATGTCAGTGTTATTGATCCAGCGATTCCAATCAAGTGATTTATTTCGTTTGCTGTGCGCCTGCGTGCATGGAGAATTTGAAATTTTTCAACGCCCACCATCGGAAGGTTTTAATAAACGTGCGCAGGCTGTTATTTATCGAAAGAGACTGTCATCGGCAGTACCGATATTTTCCGAGTTTTTTTTTCTTTAGTTGAAAAAAAATATATAGAGCGAGCGCATTTTTCCCCCTCAATTCAGCAAGACTTTATTGCTCATAAACGTCATATTGAAACGAAAAATCACAATATTTTTTGTTCGCTGTCCGAACGGTATAAATAACTCTCGAAAAAAATTGACGAACCACGCTCGCGAGCAATTTCGATGCGAAAAAAAAAAAAAAAACTAATAACACAGCTTTGCATGAATATTTTTTTTTCGATAAAAAAAAAATACTCGATCGCACAGCTGACAATAACCCCGAAAGTTGAAAACCTCATGAAGCTTTTGACAAGTGCAGCATCGTGTATTAAACGCAAGCGAGCGAGCGGATCATCAAGTCAAGCGGTAGTATATGCTGCGCGTACAGAACGTATAGGTATAGCGAATGCGTAAACAGCTGCGCTCGCATACAAATATATACGTATATGTATATATCGCGGGTGGGGAATAGGCGCATCAGCGCTTGCAGTAATTGCGGGGCCCTTATGCACGGCAGTCCGCTTTCAAGAGCGATAAAATCGCTCATAGAAGCCTCCGCATACACACTCACACACACGCACGCACACACAGAGACTATATACGTATAATAGTCTGCTCTTTTGACGCAGAGCGAGAGAAAAAAAAACAGCAGAGGTATATAGTAGGGAGATAGCGAATTCAACAGGTCGTCCGGAATTCCACCAGAGTTATCATCGCGCAGTTCTTTTCTCTCTCTCTCTCTCTCTGCTTTTTTTTGTCTTTCTTCCTCATTTTATAAGCATTATGATACCGCGACCCGATGAATATTAATGCCGGCGATCGGGCATTAGGGCCCCCCTTTGTATATTCCTTTCGCGCGCTTCGCTTAGTCAGCTCAGGCTATTCAAATTGTGCTTGGAATGAGAGAAGAGGCCAAGTTAGTGTATACGTATGTGTGTGTATGTTTGCGCGTATTATGCGTGTTTGCTCCCCCGCGAAGTCGTGTGTGTGTGTGTGTGTGTGTGTGTGTGTGAGTCAACGCGTGCGCGAGGGATGCCATTTTTGGAATGAAAATTTAGTTTTGCACGCGAATTCTCGTCGTCGCCGATTTATATTTTCTTGCTGAGATTCTTTTTCTCGTCGAGAGTTCGCGCTTGATGTACGAGCCGACTTATCTGATTATCCGCGAGAGATTCTTTCTCTCCTTCTCTCTCTCTGTCTCTCGCTCGGTCTTACGTAAAAGCTAACTGTATTATTGAAATATTATGTATTCTTGGATAAATGGCTTATCAGAATCAGTTGCTTGTCTGTTTTGCTTCTGCTATTGCGGGAAGAAATTGCTTTATTGAAATATTTGATATGGATGTTGGCGCCAATGCGATAGTATATTTTTTTTTGTCGTGAATAATCTTGCTTAATAAAATTATGGCAATGTGATGTGATAGCTCAGTAGTTTTAGTCATCTTAACTCTTACATTTATTATTAATTTTTGTCTGATCGTGATTTCCTGTTATAAAGAGTAACTGATTAATCGTAAATTATGCAACAGATTTGATATACTTAACAGTGACATAATTTAACCTGGAAAACAATTAAGTTGCAATTACTCGATGCATAATATAGTAAATATGCATAAACTATGGAAGCGACGTCTGATCGATAATATAGCATTATCTCTGACAAATAATATACGCGATCTGATTGCCCTCTCGAACAATTTCACGTATTCTCTAACAAAATCACGTCCGATCTATCGTAAACACATCAACAAAAACAGGTCTTCCACTTTGGTTCGACAAAAATCGCTAAGCAAAAAAAAAATATATATAAAAGAAAAAAAAACTCGCAATGTTATGCTCGAACGCGCAGCGATTCTTCCCACGTACGTATGGCGGTGGCGGCGGCGATTCTGCAGCGGCGCGCATATATATATAAACCATTCCTAGTTACATGCCTTTTTAGAAAGGCTTATCACGCCGGCTGTGCTACTGCTACAAGCTCTCTTTCTTTCTCGGTGCATAGTGCACATGTATATAATACAGGCGTTGCGTAAAGTTCAAGGTGTTTGTTGTTGTGCACTACTCCGTGTGCAACAACCGATGACGCCAAGTTTGAGAAAGCGAAAAAGAAGTCGCGGCGAGAGCAGCTGCGCACATATATACGCCTCTTTCGGTATATATATACAAGCGTGTGCGTACGTGTGTTTCGTATACGTACGTGTACGTGTGTGTTAGTATCATTATGCGAGCGGCGCATGCAAGGAAGAAGAAGAAAAAAAAATGAGAGAGACGAAGAAGAAGAAGGGATTAGTAATAATGGTTATTCCGCGTGCCGTGCATTTCACTTTTGTTCTCCTACGCGAACGCGCGCTCTTGCTGATTTGTGATATTAGAAGCCATCCACTGTATGTGTGTGTTTGTGTGTGTGCGTGTGTGTACGCTTATAGTCTGTGGGAGAGAGAGAACCTCGACGTTCTATGGCATTGTTTTAAATGCACGATCGCGCGCCGTCTAATGTTTTCATTTGAGCTCTGTTATTTGCGAATGCAACGTTTAAAACACTGCTATTTCGAGCTTTAACTTTATTATACCAAGCGACTCTCTGCGCAGATGTGTCTATTATCGTCGACGACAAGAAAATCGTTGTTTACGAAAGTTCTATATTATTCGCGATGGAAGATTTTTTTTTCCAATTTCATTATCAAGTTTAAAATAGATTATTCGGTGGCGCGCACGACAGATCGGTCGAAATTAATTATCACCCCTTAATGAATTGGTTTGGGACGCTTGCGATGTCACTCAATTGTCTTTGTAGGTCACGAAATTGAATTCGGGTTTATCAGATTGGTGCAATTTAATTAATGAGGGTTTCCGCCATTTGCATAACCCACATGCAACGGCTAAAACTCGTTCGAGTGCGTTGTCAATAAACGAATTAACTCGTGCGTATTGACGAAAGAATTTTGAAGCCCGTATCTTTTGTACATACAGCAATAAGGATGTAAATCCTTCATTCACGTTGAAATATTAATGATACACAGACGTACTTCGACATTTTTTGTTTAAATGCGCAATTACAGGTCACAGCGGTCAATGATTTCAGATTTAGTACGGCATCTGAATTACTGATAACGAGTGTCTCTATATATATTGCCTTGACGCACGATTCTCCTTTTATAATTCATGGCGCGAGGCTTTTTATTTTCGCTCGGACAATCACTTGAAGTACGTGCCGAGAACAATGTGAGAAAAAAAAATTATCTATTGAAGCAATTACATGAAACAATTTGTAAGCAGTTGAATTCTGCTGCCGGTGACTCACGTAATACATTCGATTATTTATCGATTTTAATTAAACAGTCCGTGAACTCGTTCGGATCATACTAATTGAATTAACAGAATTTACTTCAATCACGATATTGGTTATTCAAACTAATTAATGGATATTTCAGTGTTTATGATTAGATAATGGATATTGTATGAGCGAGGTACAGAAATTTCAGTAAAAAGCCAGTAATATTCAACATTCAAACAATTGAAAGAACAACAGACACAGACAGAAACACTACACACATTTCAATAGTGCGTACGAAAATCTACGTACCACTCCCCTTCCGCGAAGAGCGCGAATAATCGCAATAGTCGTCGAAACACAGAGCGAAAACGGAAGCCATGAATATTACAGTTAATTAGCTTTCATTCATGCCCCGTCGTATCAAAATAAAATTCATGAAAATCAAAGCGGAAGCCAGCTATTGTTCTATTTGAAAATAGTCTGCACCACTCGATGTGAGAAATCCTTAATTTACATCACACTCAAATAACGTCAATTTTCTCTTCGTCAGAAGCAAAAAAAAAAATGACATTCGGTATATCTACCGCGAGAAAGTGCAATTAAAAAATATAGTAACTGCAAAAGTGCGTCGGAGAATCCGCGTACATGGCCAATTCCACAAAAAAGTGCCTTAATTCGGTAGCGTTTTTTGAAATATTCAAACTGAGGGTACGATCTCAATTTTAGGGGTACGCGGTTCTACGGGGCATCAAAAGTTTCGTAATGCTCTTGCCCACCCTCTCCTTTTATGTGACACTCCCTTTTTGCTTGTGACAGTGTTAAAATCACGTGAGAACTCTGGCATCGATAAAAACGAAAATCTGAGCTTTTCTGGTTTCTTGTGGTTTTTTTTTTCGATTTTAATAAGGAACACAAAATGATAGCATTGATCGGACTTCAGAATCGAATTCCCCGGCTCAAAATACGCCGGAAACCATATTTTATTTTCTTTCTACTCGAAATTTCGACCCTTTTAGAGCTCTGAAAACACACAAAATTGATTGAACGTGCCAGATTTGCCATTTTATTAGTTTTTCCTACTTTTTATGCATACAGTAGTTTAAAAAGCTCTACAAGCGTCGGAATTTTGAGTAGAAAAAAAAATGGTTTTCGATGTATTTTGAGGCGTAGAATTCAATTCGGAAGTCGATTAACGCTATCTTTTTTCATTTTTTGTCAAATTCCGAACTATGGAATTTAGTCTATTATTTTTTGATCGTTTTAAGACTTCTAAGTCCAAAAAAATGGTGTCACAAGATTACGCGGCGTGGGGCACTAGTGTTTTTAGGTTCTATTAGTGTTGTAGATTGAGAAAATATAATAATTTCGAGCGTAATCCCGAGTTTTTAATTTGCCAAAACCCGAACGAATTTATGGCAGTTTTTGTTTGGAATTGGCCATATGTAACCGAACAAACGTTGAAAAAGGCAACGACGACGAGTATCAAAAGTAACGTTATCTCTGTGATTTCATTCACAATTACACTGTCTGCGCGGGCGACGAAAGCTCGGCTGCTCTCTTTCTTATCTCAGACGACGACGTTGGCGGCGTTTTCGTCGTGCGAGCGCTACTATTTCCGCACGTAGAGAACGAGAGAGAAAGAGAGAGAGAGAGAGACACTTTTAAGCCGTCGTCGTCGTGTGGCCGCGCCGCTCGCTGGCATAAATTTAACGCAGATCTCCCTGAAGTTGGCTGGTAAGTGTACACACAGCAACACTGCTGCTACTGCTGGCTGGCTATTATGTAAGACGGCATAAACAAAGAAAAGCTATTCTAAAATGTATGCCACAAGTTTTCTATTATTCGCAACTTTATTACCCTTACGACGTCCCCCCTGCGGCGACTGCAGTATATAATGACCCCGACTTGAATTACAACAAGGCGTTGTACACCAGTAATTTTTACATTTTTTTTTGTTATTCGTTCGTTGAAAAGGCGCGCGAGAATTTCGGGGGAGGGCTGAACTAACGACTCGGCGAAATTGCATTGCAATGGAATAGCTTCCATTACTGCATATCTCCGCAGCGAGGAAGAAGATAGAGAGAGAGAGTGAGAGAGAGAGTTACTCGCGAAATTATTTCCTTGGCGTTAGTGGTGAATTTCGGTCGGTGTTGCCGCAGGCGCGTTATGTGACGGCCATGCAAAGGGAACACTCGTATATAGAGCGAACGATTCATTGCCATTCTCTCGCGAGTCGATTCTACTGCGGGTAATGAAGATTTACACGTGTGTGCATTTTTTTTTTCAGTGCGTTTGGTTGAACAACAACAAAATCAATTTGTATTATTTTGTTTGGAAATTTCAATCAAAATTTACATGTGTACGAAATCCAGCATCGACATTCATCGTGCTGATTATACCTGTCGTTTTATTGCGATATTTTAATAGCTCCGGTGATATTCGATATTTTGACATCGACTTGTTGTAGTATATACATCTGATATGTGTTTTCGCGAATATTAAACTTTGTCGTGAAAGCTTGATCCACTACAATATTTCAATTGTGATTTATTTTACAATGTATATAGCTATATGTGAATGAATTTCGAAATTTGAAAGGATAACCAAAATTACCATAGATCTACCTCATTACGCACCTGCAATGTAATGCATGATAATACGTAATTTGTAATTTGAATAATAGTAAAACTAATTTGAATGATGAATTTATTGTTACACACAAATTCGAGTATAAATTTCTACAAGATAATAAAGTTCGCTATTATACATCAGCAATTTCGACGTGCAAACATGTTATAGCGTTCGTTCCGAATAAAAAAAGCACGTTGGCGTGATTACATCAAAAGTAAAACACCAGAGGGAGAGAGAGAGAAAGAGAGAGAGAGAGAGAGAGAGAGAGAGAGAGAGAGAGAGAGAGAGAGAGAGAAAGTAAGAAGAGCGAATTGATAAATCGCGAGCGCGCAACGACGATCGAATCTCGGCGCCGTTTTTCACTTCAGGCTCGTCAAGCGCGTTTAATTCCCCTCTCGCTCCTTGCCCTCATCCCACGGTGGGCGCCCCCCTACACACGTATATATATATACACGAGTAAGATTAATAGCGCGCAAGTCGTGCAAACATTTCCACCCCACAAATAGGCCGATCGATCGGCCAGGTGCGATGGGCTAGTCATCATCTTCCGGGGGTACGAACTCTGTTTTCGTGCGTAATATTGTGCGTCAATGTGCGATAAGATAACAGCGGGAATTGACAACACTACAGTAGCTGAAAGCTCGACAAAAAAAAAAGATGATTCTCACTCTCATTTATTATTAGCCGAGAGACGGATATGCGCGCGATGAAATAATCGAATTTCGCGAAAGTTCGTTACCCAACACCGGCGAAACTTGCAGCCGCAGTATGCATCATCGCTCGTCAACGTCAATCTTATGCATACACACACACACACACACACACAGAAAGCCATGCGCGTGTGCATGTGCATTCACTCTCTCTCTCTCTCTCTCTCTCTCTCTCTCTCCTTATCTACTTTCTAAGGCTATTCAGTGCTGCTGCTCGAGACAATTAATTTTCGCAAGTTCGATCGTGCACACTAGCCATAAAGTCTGTTTAGACTCGCACACTTACTTTTCATCCGGTATCGGATTGCAACTATCGATCGTTCGTCGTTGCAACGTCGCAACGGCCAATCATTTACAAAACACGTCTCTCGCATTGTCACTTAATGCACTGAGCGCTCATCGTCTCTGTGCGCAGATAAAAAAAGGAAGAAACTCACTTGATGTCGTGTCCTCTTATATTGCTCGAACGTGAGTCTGCAGCTTGCTCCATTTATATATTTGGCGCGCGATCGCTTATTTTCTACTCGGTGGTTCTTTTTTTTTCTTTCTTTCTTCGCTCGAAAGCTCACCGATGAATTATGACTTTCCGCGAAGAAAGCGAATGTCATAGTGAATGTTTGAAAGAACGATCGGGACAGAAATCGAATATAGAAAAAATAATGTATTTTTCATTCGTCGCTCAATACGTTTCCCGATCTTTGAAGAACAATCACTGTCAGAGCTTTTTTTTATACACGTCAAACACTGTCCCTGCTTTCGATGGAAAGTTTCGTCTCGCAGTGAAATCATTCGGTGAATCAACCAATTCTCCATAAACACGGAAGGGAAAAAAGATGACTGTGTCATCGTATCGAAATGACCATCACTTCGAACGGATATCACGTCAAAAAGCTCATAACGGGCTATCGATCGTCGGCTCGTCTGCGGCAGCGTTCGCCGCAGAGACTATGCGTCGCAAAGTCAAAGCTGTGAGATAGTAGAGAGAGAGAGAGAGAGAGAGAGAGAGAGAGAGAGAGAGAGAATGAAACCACAGCGGGAGCTGCGATGCTGGCACGGATAAATAATCAACAATCGTCCAGGACGTATTAATGCTCGATGCGTGCGCGCACTGAGACCATTGGCGCAAAGGCCATCTGCGATGTGTGCAGGAGTTTAATGACGCGAGTCAAATGGACATTATAGGCTCCTCTACTATCGCGCGCTACATTGGCATTGGCCGATCATCATCATCATCATCGGTTTCGTTGTATACTCAACTTTTGCGCTTTTGATTGAGGCGACCAATTAACTTTCCTGTTGTGAATTAAACTGTGCTGTCGTTTATTTCGACGTTTGCAATTCTTTATTCGCGGTGCTTGTTATTCAATGCTAATGCATTCGCTAATTATTTTTTTCTTTCCCTACATGACGCACGACTTAGAAGACAAGGCAATCGTCAGCAGAAAAATAAAAATGAATCTTCAATTTTCGAAAAACTAAATAATACGCATTCGTCCGAAAAAGCATGTATAGCGCAGAATACAGCGTGTATTTAAAGTGAGCGAGTGCGAGACGGAGAGTCCAAACATCCGCGCTAAACAAAGCACACGGGCAGGAGGCGTTTAAAACAAGCTTCAATCGAGAAAGAGAAAGCCCTCATCGTTCGCGCAAGTCGAATCGAACCTTGTAAAAAAACATGTGTGTGTATAATGTGTACACGACGACGACAATGCAATACATACACACACACACACACACACACACACACACACACACACACACACACACGCACACACACACACACACACACACACACACACACACACACACACACGCACACGCACACACACACATATACAGTGGTGGCGATCAGTCGCGGTGGCGGCGGCTGCCGTCGCGGATATCGGCAAAAGGAAGTAAGGTCTAGTGAAGCTCGAAACGAATTCGTGCCATCCGGCCAAGCGCATCCTATTCTTGGCGTCTACGCTCTATCGAGCTTTGGGTGGGCCTTTTCCGCGTTTTACCGGTCCCCTCTTCTTCATAACACACATATTATATCTATATACATCGACAGAACTGTAATCCAATCAATGAAAAGGGGAACTCGCGTTCGAGCGTGTATGTGTGTGTGCGCGCGAGGAAGTTATTAACCATGTTGCCACCGCCAATATGAAGGATCGCTGAGAAACTCTGCCGGCAGCTCAGCTGTTATAGTTCGCGTCCTTATTTTGCAAACAGTGTGTGTGTGTGTACATGTCGCGTGAGACCCTCGCGGCAACGGCGATACGTTTATTGGATCGAGATTATCTGTTTGTTAATGAGTATAGCACGTTTATGTGCTGTGCGTTACTATGATTTATCGAGTGACATATACCTATGCTCTTTTGGCGAATATTATATCTATGATTATGATTGATCGCGTTTACAACTTGTTGTTCTTCGAAAGCAATGACTTTTTTGATGAATTGTAATTGTATTATCATTTGTTGTTTAGCCGTGTAACATATTGAGGAATCTAAAAACAGAAGCATGATTCCGGATTGATTTATTAACCGATGCTTTCCGTAGATATTAGCTTGATTGCTTTACATAATGTAGCGCCGTGTGTCGTGTGAATTTATAAAGGTTATATGCATTGATAACCAATCTCGAAACGATTCGGCTCATTATTCATTTTTCTATGTATTACGATTACGAACCGATATTACTTTTGCAGCAATTTATCCTTTTATGCGGCAGATAAATATCGTAGATTTTGCGCATATTATGCAAAACCCAGTTACAAACGAAAACATTAATTATCTGTCTCTCTCTACTGCAAATTGTTTACGAGTCTCACGCGAACTATATCTAAAATTAATTATTCCCCACTACACTCTCGTCGCAAACGATATTATGATTTCAAAAATGATAGCGATCCGCTCCAGGCAACGCAGTTTCCCATACGACGACGGGTGATGTAATTCAACAATAACACTCATTACGCATCCAGCAGCATTAATAACATTATCAACGGAAAACGAAATAGCGCTGCGCGAATGCTAAACACACGTATCAGCGAAAACGCGCAGCTACAACACCAATCATTATCCCACGAGTGCTTTTATCCTTTTATGTCATCTATATAGAAGCCGCCGAACAACATGGCTGAACGACGATTAAACACTTTTACGGTCTGCGACAGCGCGCAGCAACGACGAAAAGAAAAAAGGGGGGAAAAATCAGATCGGCGCCATCATATTCCAGATCGGAAGCTTTACAACAAATCACTCGTACGGCTAAAATATAATAAGAGCCGTTTGTGCGAGAATCATTATAGCGAGGAAAACCTTGACATGATTGTGCTCGCGCACCCGAGAAAATAAAGGTGTATAGAGTAGTTGCAGGAGGATCGAGTCGCGCTAATATGACGCGTTGCTCTCCACGGCACAGCAACGGCGGCGAGATAATTGTCTTGGATCGCGTGTGCACGCGAGAGAGAGAGAGAGAGAGCATATAATGCTGGCTACTGCCTTCGAAAAGAGAGAGAGAGAGAGAGAGACTTCGACTCCAATTAGCGCCGCGCGCGCGCGAGGGGGGAAAGGTGTTGAGCGCGTCCGGCGCCTCGTAAAATACGCGCGCGCGCGCGTCTCAAAGTTTTGCCGTTAACGAGATTCTTCGCTTTTTTTTTCCACAGCGTGGAAAATACTTTGCTGCGAGATTATAACCTTCTTTTTTTGTCGTTGTTTTGCCTTGCTGATCGCAAGCTCGTTTTGTTTGACGTAGCGACGTTGAGATGGTAATTTTAAATTTAATTTTTCGTTTCGTTTGAAAACGTGTTATTTGAATCTAACGAGAAAGAGAAAAATTATTTTATCAGATTTTTGCCCCTCAGTGATATTCAATAACGAATACCCGTTGGAAAAATGAATTAATCGAATTCAATTTAATTTATCGGAATAACGTTTTGTGGGCTTATAAAAAAAAAATTCACGGAGAGCGTTGCGCTTCAACAGCCCTTTATCCGATAAGCGGAGTCGTAATTAAACTTCCAAGTTACACATCAGCGTTGTAATCGCGCCTAGCGCGAGCGAAGCTTTATTTTTATGTAGCTGCGCTTCGCTCGAGCTTAGTAAAACACGCGCTGAGCAAATATTTGCACGAGATAATTGGCTCAAAGCTCGTCTGAAGTTAATCAGGCCTCTGCGAAATTAATTAAATCTCATCATCGTCCAACGTGGCTCTTAGCTGTCGGCTTCGAGTAGGGGGGGGGGGGGGGGGGGGGGGGTTAAAAAAAAAATTCCTCCGCTACCTCGTCAAAGTTTTCTGCGCATCCCTCGGAGCAATAATCATACAGTGTAGCTCGCGCGCACATAAAGTCCGCGGGAAGAATATGAAAAAGCTCCAACGCAAAGTGAAAGCAAAAGGCAATTTATCCGCAGCACAGAGGCCGAACGGTTGACGAGCTGAGCCAGGACGTGAAAATTAATTTTCTTCGCGCGCGCCAACGTAAAAGTAACTTTATTAGCTGTGTACTCGGCCGCGTTACAGGTGTAATTTCACCGGCAACAAAAAAAGGGGGGAAGCTGAACAGTTGCTACCGTCCTGCCTTCGCTATATACTGGACAAATATTTCGTCACTTAGTGCCAAATGGCTTGCGAAGATGAAAAAAAAAACTGTCCGCGCGTGTTACTCTGCAGTTCCACCGCCTTTTTTTTCTCTCATATGAGTCTCTCCTCGCAAGATTGTCGTCGTTCGTTTCGGAGTTTATAGCTTCCTCGCCGTGGGTTTATATATACAAGAAAATTGCTTAATATCTGGTATACTTCGGCAACTTATTGTACGAAATTAATATAGGATCCGACTGCGAGCTACAGCAATAAGTTTCATAAAGTGGTTTTGCTTCGAAACTTTTCCAATCCAAAAATCAATGTATATTATTATATCGCATCGTTATAT
>JAWWMK010000032.1:8063224-8079990 GCA_035047105.1 Galeopsomyia nigrocyanea | reverse complement strand
TATAAAAAGAAAGGAGAAATTATGCGGAAAAGCGTTTCTTATGAGTCGCATAAATTCTGACGGTACAAACGCAGTGTGATAGCGTTTTGCTTTATTGCACCATCAAACAGCGTAGTAAAAGAAGGAGGAAAGGAAGAAGAAGAAAAAAAAGAGCGACAGAGAAAGCTGAGAAGAACAACGCGCGATATATTCTTTCTTATACGCAGCTTCGCAATAACGTATACGTTTCTTTCTTGTGTATTATTTATATGAAAAAAAGGCAAACGGATGCTGTTTTGCTTTGTCTCCTCATGTCACACATTCGCGTACAATTAAGGCTATTTTCCGTTTTAGCGCGACGCACAATAGTCGTGTCGTCAAACAACAACGCGACAAGCTCTCGTGTATATATATATACTGTAAAGCAAAACGTTGCCGAGGTAATACGGCCGAGTGAGCGACGTTCATCCCAACCCCTATATATTCTAATACCCCGAGACGATAATTCAAACGAAACAAAGGCCTTGTACAAGCTTACGCGATACAATTACTGGAATCCTTCGCGTAACTCAAGATGATCGCACAGTGAGACGGACGACAATTGCTGATACTTCACCCTCACCATCCAGAGAGAGAGAGAGAGAGAGAGAGAGAGAGAGAGAGAGAGAGAGTGCGAGAGAGAGAGGGAGAGAGAGAGAGAGAGAGAGAGAGAGAGAGAGAGAGAGAGAGACTTGCATGTAAACGGAGAAAATTTCATTTCCCCTCGCAAAGTACCAGAGTGTTTCCAACGAAAAAGCATTATATATATAGAGGAGGAGAAGGTGGCTGACGCTCGACGGAGCTAATGCTGTTAGTATTAGCGGCGCGCAACGCGACACAGAAACGTAGTTGACGCCGAGAGAGAGAAAGAGAGAGAGAGAGAGAGAGTAGCGCCTGAAGCCGCGTTTGTACATATACATACACACACACACACACACACACATCCACAACGTGCATGCGCGTAAGAGGCGTCTCGCTCTGTCAAAGTGCCAAGGCACTCTGAATGAAATTCAGCTCCCTTCTCTCTCTCTCTCTCGATAAATGAAAGCCTCTGGCGTACCTACATTGGATGAAAAGAATCGTGGACGAATGCACTCGCGAGCCTACTTATGATACGCGACGTAAAAGAAGAAGAGTGTTGGCATGATTCGGCATAACTCTCATTGAAAATTCGCGCGCCGTAAAGAGGCAGGAAATGAATCCGACGACGCGAAAGCCTCGAGTGTCTTGATATCTTCCCCCTCTACAATGTACGCTCAGAGGGGTTTGTAGGTCGTCGTGGTGAAGCTTCATTTCTCTCTCTCTCTCTCTCTCTCTCTCTCTCTCTTCACCTCTCGTTTCGGCTTGGCTTCTTTTTTTCGAGGGCGATATGTGCTTCTTTTTCTCTTACGCCCGTTCTGCGGTATGTTCCTACTTACTTATCTGTCTAGACCGGGAAACTGGAGCGATGCTGATTTCTAACGCGGTTTGCTACTCGCGTGGATCCAAGTGGGATTGCGAAATGAAAAAGGAGGCTTATTAATGCTATCATCTAGGATGTGGTTTCGTGATTTTTTCAAATTTTTGTTTCCTCCTTTTTTTTAATGGCTGCTATTACGATTTTTCTGTTGTTTAAAACGAGACGTACTTGACGTACAACGTTGAAAGGTTGTGGTGTGTCTATAACATATACGATTATTGAATCAGAATTAGAATGAATCGTAGATATTCAACTATTGA
This sequence comes from Galeopsomyia nigrocyanea, assembly GCA_035047105.1. Classification (NCBI taxonomy): domain Eukaryota; kingdom Metazoa; phylum Arthropoda; class Insecta; order Hymenoptera; family Eulophidae; genus Galeopsomyia; species Galeopsomyia nigrocyanea. The sequence continues at coordinate 8,078,253 of JAWWMK010000032.1, read as the reverse complement.
TGAAGAATGAATCTGTAATTAGAAATGTTCAAGAATAAAATTCAATCTATTCTGTAATTTTTTCAAGTCAACGATTAAAAATTAATTGTACGCTATAAAGATACATTAAAAGCAAAATCTTGAATGGTAAATTGGATAATCAATCTACAGCTATAAACTCGTCCCATACAGCAACCATATTGCAACCTTAACATTTTTTTTTATTTCCTCCCTTTATTTCGATCGAGTTTGCTATATAGCTCTCGTCATAACTTTCAAGCCGACAAGAGTAAAGGGATATACGTATAGTATCGATAGCTTGGACGTCGGAAGAAGGGACGGACTTTCATTTAGGATACTTCCGCTGCAGGACCAACATACCATCGAGCCCCGCTATATAAGCCTGACGTTTCCGCGTGGCAGGAAGCCTTCCCAATTTTTTAACGAGATTTTTTTTCAGACGCATGACTGCCCCGCTGGACCTCCGTCGATTTTTTATATATCAAGCTTGTCTGAACGAAGATTTATCTTTTTACTAGCTGCAAGTGGTATAGCGTTGATGAATAAACAAAGCTCGAAGCTCGCTTGATTTTTTTTTCGTTGAATTAGCGTAATTGAGTTTCTGGATACTTTTAAGATTTCGGGGAAGCCAATTAAATGTTCATTTAGGTAAATGGAGCTGCAAGAATCATTTAATTACCTTATTTTTGAATAAAGAGGATTATATCAAAACAAATTAATGGTAATCAAATAAATTAACAATTTACTAATGCTTCTCGCTTAATTTACTTCAATGTATATTTGATTGGCTTCACAGAAATCTTTAAAATAAGTAAAAACTAGAGTAATCACATTGGACCAAAAAGAATCTAATCGAAATTATTTTAAAACGGCATCAGACACTTGAATTATCCTTTTTTTATCCATCAATAATACCAGCTCTCAAGCCAAGCGAAAAATCCTCGTCTCTGTTTAAATATCCAATTTCGTGGCAGCGTTTAAAAAAAAGAGGACAGGGTCTGCATATATCTTCGCCTCGATCTTCCTCTCGTTTTTCAATTTTTCCCCGACAAGACCGCCTATAGCGGGGAAGGAATATGGAGACAAGGGCCCTCGAGAGGACTTCACTCTGACCACTTCATCGTCGAGCCCCCCACCGCGAGAGAGAGAGAGAGAAAACTGTACGACAATTCTTCTCATCTTCTTTGTCTCATTCGCTTTGTTCGAAGAGGAGAAAGAAAAAAAAACTGCAAGTATATGTGTGTGTGTGCGCGCGTGCGGTCGCGACGATGAAAAGAGCTCGCTACTTTTTTTTCGACCGATCGAACTTGCGCTCCACCACGAGCTTTCGGTTATTCTACTCGAGTTCAATGGCGAAGTGCTTCTCTTTCTCCTACACGAGATCTCTGTCATTCTCTTCTTCTACTGCTGTTTTTTTTTAGTCTTGAAAAACTTTCCTTCGGCCTCCTTTGCAAAGCTGAGAATGGAGGCGTCAGACGAGGTTTTCTGAGCTTTGCGCATATGTCGGGGCTTACGTTTATGACGCCTTGCAGACTTTTTTCTCCTCGAGGAAATAAGCTTGAAACAGAGCAATATGGCCTGCCAGACAGTGTGTAAATCGATATAGCCAAGTGCAAACGGATGTTTGGCATAGTATAGAGCCGCGAAATGGCCGCGAATTTATCGAAATGCCAGAGAGTAACTAGTGCAATTAAGGCGAGCCGCGGGCGTGCGAGGTTCGTTAGGTGATTGCAGCGAGGCATATTTACTGGGCGCGAACCTCAAGCCGATGGGATTGCCTAACGATTTACTTGCCGAGAGAGTAAGTTTTGGACTCCACCTCTCTCACTCTCCAGCACGTCGTTTCCATCAAGTTAACAGCTGACGACCTTTTACCTCTACCTCAAAATGGACCATAGAACTGCGAAGAGGCCAAAGTTTCCTCGGAACCGCTGCAAGATTTACAGAATGCGTTCGCGCGGTTTCGATATTCGACGGATCAAAGGGCTTATTTTTTTTCATCAGCGACGATTTAACGCCACAAGAGCGAGTGAGAGAACCCACCGCATGTCTTGATTCCAACTTGCGCGAAGTTTCGCGCCCGCAGTTTGGCAAAATTTAATTTCGAATTTCTCGCGGAGGTGGTGGCTGTAGCCGCGAGCGCGCCGAGTGAGTGTGCAATTCGTACGTCGAGTTTGCGTTTCGCAGCCTGGCGGAAAATTAAGTGACGTGAATTAACGTTATTGAATTCGAAGTGAAAATTTCGTTGTAAATTGACGTTGTTAATTGCCTTTGCGCACATCGTCGTGAAGAAGTAGGAGGAAATTAATGTTTGTTTGACATTTCAATCCGCAGGCAAACGTATTATCGGCGTAATATCGATTTGCGGATAAAACAAAGCAAGTATACAAGCATTGTAACATAGCTAGTCGATACTACGCGATATTTCAAAATACATACAAAATCAATAAAGCCTGGCAAGATACAATGCCGCGTACTCGTGGTATGGAAAGCCTCATGGAAATCAAACTCGCTATAAATGCGAAAGGGGTTTTTCCCTTTTTTTTCAAAAACTACTCAGTGTATCCAGAGCCGATTGTGTATGGAACAAAAGCCATTTGATCATGATAGAACAAGTTCTCACTTGTAGAAAGAAAAGATTTTTTTTTGGTTTTTTTTTTCAAAAAATAAAAAATTTAGGTTTACACTCTCTTTCTCTCTCTCTCTCTCTCTCTCTCTCTCTCTCTCTCTCTCTCTCTCTTGCTAACTTGATTGTACAAAGTTTCCGAGGCAGTTTACAACGTGAAAGACACTGAAAAATCGTGTGACGTTGAAAAACTAATACTCGTCGCTCAGGTGTCGCGCAATGATAAATCATTGCCTGGCAAAGCCAGTTAATCGACGCTGCCTTGTAAAAAGGGGGGGGGGGGGTTCACTTTTTCAAAAAGATGGCACGTCACTCGTTCTCTATATCAAATAGACCTTTTCGATTATACTGCACATTCGAGAGAGGTGGAGATATTTGGACCTAAAGTGAAAATCCTACCATTTTCGTGCGTACAACGGGTTCCCCGCCTTTAGAGCTTTCCATCTTCCGAGGATATATGAATTTTTTGAGTCGCGCGAGCGGAAAACGCTGTTGGATTTCACCGGCTTCACTTCCAATGATTACTTCCACCTTCAAGCGCCGATTCCTTTCTCTCTCCCTTTCTCTCCGTTTTGTCTCTAAATTTCATCTTATTTTCGTAGGATTCTGCAATTTCAAGGTTGAGCTCACGTCACCGATTGAGTTATTGTATTCGAGCTGTTTATCGTGGCAGGGCTTTCAATAGATTTGCGTATGCTTTGCACAAAATCGAAACGGATTTATTTGTAAATACATTTCAATTTAAAGCGATGCATTGGCAAAAATCACTTTGAAACAAGTTAGAAATATCTGTCTGTATTTATTTATTCAACAATTCATAACTGCCAATCGCAGAAAACTTCATCCATCAGTGCCTCCCCGACTCATAAAACTCTGAATAAATAAATAGCGTAACATCTTGAAATCTTCGAGTTCAAAAATGATCCGTGACACGTCGAGAGAAAAATATACCACCAGAAAAAAAAGCACGTACATCATCAAAGCCAAATCAACTGCATCGACGAAAAAAGAAAGAAAGAAAGAACGCATCGAGCCGTGAAAACGACACATCATTCGAATTCAGCAGGTTCCCAAGTGAAGCCACTACGGCACTGGTTTACTCGTCGCCCTGCGGCTAAAATTAAACGTCGCATATATATACTTTTGAAGAGCTAAAGAGAGGGAGAGAGAGAGCACTCGCGTCGCGTAGTCTAGCGGTTGAAGCCACCGATACGTGCGTACGTTTGCTTTGCGGCTAATCGTCTCGCTCACACTCGTAATCGCGAGTCAAACGTATATACGCACCGCGCGACGCGTATTTGTAGTGTGTGGCATTGGCCGTGCACTATATATACAGCTACTCTCAGATGTCGAGGAAATACCAAATCAGCCGGAACATAGCTGAAAAATTACTCGACACTCATGCAAGCCAAAGAATTTCACTTGCGGTCAAATGCCTGATCGTGATGAATTCGTAAGAACTTGACTTTGCGTTAGGGAGACATTAATTCGCGATGGAACGGTATTTGCCGACAATAATTTCATGATTGATGTTTATTATTTTATCGGTGTCAGTTAAACTTGGCGTCAACCCGGTTGAAAAAGAGCACGTGCTCTTTTGGAAAATGCGGCGTGTGCCCCCTGGTGGGGCACGTGCTCCACGGGGGGGGGGGCACGTGCTCCGTTTTCCAAAAGAACACGTCCTCCTTTTCAACCGGGAAAGCAGCATTTCGAAATAGTACATTTCTTAACGGGTATGGAAAGGGCTAATTTACGAAACGAGCAAATATCGGCCCGAGCCGAAGGCGAGGTCCGATAGCGAGGTTCGTAAAAAGCCCTTTCCATGCGAGTCAAGAAATGTTGTTTTTTGCACGATAACCGGAAATGAGCGGCGAAGGTGCGATTTGGAGGTTAGAGTGCAGAAAAATGAATATGCAGAGTTCAATAATATCAGCAGTTTTACCAATGTTTGTTGAAATATTTTTCTTTACAGAAGTAACTTTTCCATGTCAATCAATATCGGCAAATAAAATTTTATTTTTCAAAGCAGTATCGATATCGCAAAATAATAGTTTTTCCTCGGAGAGATACAATTTAAGTAAAAAGCAAAATATATATTTTTCCAGCAGCTTCAAAATGTTATGTCTCAAAGCAGTATCAACATCGCAGGATAAAATTTTTACCCGGAAGAAATACAATTTAAATAAAAAAGCAAAATACATGTTTTTACAGAGGCTTCATTGCAATTGTATTCTTATAAAATAGGCAGCACGCAATCGAGTCTCATCATATCTTCTTACCCAAACACTAAGCAAGTCTAAAATAATATCCCAGTATACGCAAGGGCTCGTATAGGGAAAAGGTACTTTCACTAAAGTTATATTTTCGACAAAAAGAGAAACACACGGTCTAACCTTGGGGAGCAAACTCACGTTTGTTCTGATAATAATCCAAGAGTAATTCATACGGTAAATGTTTTTCCTCGGTACAGCCGTGGCATCCTAAAAAAAAGCAAAGAGAGAGACAGAGAACGAGAGAGAGAGAGAGAGAAGAGTAGGAAAAAGCTACGACTAGATAGAACGGAGAGAAAAATAAAAACAACAAACAACGAGAGAAAAGCCTTGTTGAAGCATGCACGCACGCGTGAGATAATGATATCTTACTACAACGTAACTCTTAGCCCGAAAGGACTCATAATCGAAAGGTCGATGCGAGATATGCCTCGGGACACGAAACATCGGGCTAGAAAAAACAGAAGTTTGCAACAACACAAGCCAGCATTAACGCGCTCTCGCCTTGAGCTTTGAAAGAAAACCATTAACTATACTTGCGCGCACGCGAAGGGATGGAAGAAAAACAAAAAAAGAAAGATACACGCAGCGCTGCAGTTTCCATTACAAGACGGATCGCTTACTACTGTGTATGTGTGTGTGCGCGAGTTCGCCTTGAGATGTCATTAGACATCCATTTTCTAGTGCAATGGAAACTCTCTTTCTCTCTCGTGTTACTTCTTTTGCGCTCGGTGTATCCTCTTTTTTTTCTCTCTTTCTCTCTCTACCGCGGCGCGGCGAGCTTTTGAGAAGTGGCGCCGCCGATGTGCTGAGGATCATTCGTTATCGAGCTAAAGTGCAGAGCTGTATTAGCGCCATTCTTCCATCTTCTTCGCCGCGGTTTTCATTGCTTTTTCACCCGGATATCATGTTTGTTTGATGGGTTAAGCTCAGCTTCAATTCAATTCAATGCTACAATTTACGCGCAGACTTTTGAATTATTGATAATATTTATGATAATGTATTTTGTTCGTGTTTGTTTGATGCAAATTAATTATTTATGTTTAATCAAATATCGATAATCAATCTGTGGTTAACAGCAAAAATAAATTTATTATAAATAAATCAGATAGTTAATAACTTTGAAATTTTGTAGATTTTGTCAAAATCACAACCATTTCTCAATCTTCATGCCTGTCGTAATTGAAAAATCTATAGCAATCAATTAATCTGTTTGATAACGAAGCACTTGTCACGCAAAATATTTGCACAGCACTCGCGAAAAATGAGCTTGTCAACTGACAAACGTGATCTAATAAAAAAGACATCTATGCGAAAGCTCAACTTTGAAATTCGAATCCAATTAAACGTTTTTACATAATTCAGCGATGCACTAAAGCTCGCGGTCTCGCTTCGTATATATATATATCCACGACGACGGCATTCAATGAAAGCTTTATGCGCTCGCATCCAAGAGGATAGAGGAGAGTGCCACATGGCTTCAATCCAAACCGTTCGAAAGTCATCTCGAGTGCATTCAGGTGCAACGATATCCGCAAAGCTAACAAAATCTTACATAACAAACAAATAGGAAGCACGCGCGAGGCTGCCAAGTGGTAATGCCCTCGCGAAATCCGCTGCCCGTTGCCAACGGCATTATTTATTAACGATCTAGACCGAAATGTCTATTTAATTCATTCGGCTGTCGGAAATTTCAGCTCGAATAATACTGTCGCAATTTTAATGATCAGTGCTTTACGATATTACAGGAAATACTCGGAATTATTCAATAATATACAATAATTCAAAGTATACCTCTCTATTCGATAAAAAAAAAACGAATGGGTTTATTTACAACGTTATCGAGTACGACAGAAAAAAAGCTTCAATGATCGTAATAACATGTCTCCTCGAGACGAGAGCACATGCTCGTAAAAAGACGCTGCAAGCTCGTGTGCACTCGAAAAAGCGAGTCTTGGACAAATGTGAGTGTGAGTGCGAGTGTATGTGTTGTGTGTGCACAGCAATAGTCGAGTCTAGGCGGATCCGCAGTAAACTGATGTCGGTGAGACGCGAGAAAATAAGGAGAGGGAGAGAGAGAAGAAAGCTCGCCAGTATATATAAGAAGCTGAGAGGGCGGACAGAAAGCGAGAGTGAAAGAGAGAGAGAGAGAGAGAGAAGTGAGTTTCTAATTTGGTGCGGTGGCAAAAATCGACACTCCGTCTAGACTACTGCTACTCTCTCGCTCTCTCCCTCTCTCTCTCTCAAAAGAAGTCAGAGTGAGCGTGTGAGAGAGAAAGAAAGCTCTCTCTCTCTCCTCCTCGCCAAAGAGAGAGAGAGAGAGAGAGAGAGTAGAGGAGGAACGCGTATACGCACGGCAGCGGCAATCTATTTATGTATTCCACCTCGTTCATGCGAGAGAGCAGCCGTCGTTGCCTGCCGCTGCTGCTTGCTGTTGCTGCTGCTGCTTTCCTTTCATCTTGTTTCTGCGGGTTCACGTTGAATTACCTACGAAAAGCTCCAGTTTGCGCGCTTTGCCCTCATGATCTTAATTTTGGCTGCTGCTATTGCTGCTATGCTGCTGCTTGCGGTTCTATGTATACGCGAAATAGGCAGACTACGCGAGAGACAATCAATGAACGAGAGTTTCTCTCTCTTTGCGAGACGCGTTCATTCATGCACCGATTGACATTGGAAAATGCTCTTATTTTTTTTTCTCTATCGCTGGGGAAATTGGAGTTTCGATCGAGTTTTACGGTACGAGACTGCGCATGGCTTTTGTCGTTTCGTTTCGTGCCTGACGATTGAAAAATTATTCATTCACTGTTACAGCAGCAGCAGCGCTGACCTAGTTAAAAAGTTGTCAATGGAAATAAGTTTTGTCAAATGCTTTTACGGTGTCGATCGAATGAAACGAGATGACTTTTCGATGCGCAAATTGTACGAGCGACTAACAATTGACGTTTCCGATAAGAAATGCAAGAAAAGTTTTATTTATTTGTACTTCTCGAAATCTGCAAGTTCATTTATATTTTAGCTGCTGGCTGTTCGATTCAGTGCGCGAGCGTTCTTCGAGCGAAAAGCAAACCGTGGTACAATTTCGGTGCGGTAAACCGGCGTGAATATTTAAAACGCGATTTGCATTGTTTGCCAGGCGCATTCTTGCTCTCCTAGCTTTCTCTCTCTCTCTCTCTCTTTCTCTCGGCGAATGTACAAAAATAATCTACCGAAATTAAAATTCTCTTATTCAACGTTGCGCCCTACCCCCAAATATACGCAACAACGTACATGATTGAAAAATTTAAAATGAAATGTTTAACTCTCGAGCTATATGAATGCGCGCCGCGCGGAGAGGCTAATTTGTTTTATTTTGCCCGCGCGCGAACGCGCGGCTCGAGTTACTCGACGAGCCACGCTATATACGCAGATTTATATATACGGAGTAGGCAAAAGTTCTCCTGACTAAATGCGAAATGTAATACGTTTAATGAAAAGTGGGTGAATCGAGGGTAGACGGAGCAAGCAAAAAAAAAAATAAATAAAAGAAAAAAGAAATAACGCTGAAAGTAGACGCGGGCGGCCGTTTCACTTGATACCGAGATAGAGAGGAAGAGAGGAGTGGAGTTGTACTATAAGTTTGGCCTTTTTCCCCGAGTTATTTTGTATATATGCATTGACTTTGATATCGGAATGGCTCGCCTCTTGAAAGTGTATGAACTTTCTCTCTCTCTCTCTCTCTCTCTCTCTGCTCTTTTGCCTTTTCGACTTAATATCGTGAAAGTCCATGAGCGTTTTAGTTGCATTCACTGCTGTATATACCTACCTCCATTTATGAATACTCCACTTGAAAATTTATCTTATACTTTGAAAAGGAGGCTGAAAAGTTATACCAGTGTTTAAAGAAAGAAAATTACGAGTAATTGCAGTTTGAAACTATTAATCTGTGTGCTTTTAAATTTTGCACGTGTTCGAAAATCTCTCCCTGAAGATATTTATGAATTGAAAGTATTTTTACTCGAATTAACTACCAACTGTAATTGCTCGATTGTTTTATTCTACCTGCGAGAGTAACCTATAAAAGGCACTACACATCAGTTAGTAGGACTTTGATATCGAGTGAGTGTAGGTGAACTATTCGATTGACTGGATCGAGAGTTAAACCCCCTATAAAAGAGGTATAAAAGCAGTCCATAAAAATAAAAACTGAAAGTTAATCTTGCGAAGAACAAATTGCATTTGCTCGCTTCCGTGCTCGCGCAGCTTCGGTTTCTGAATACTTGTTCTTATACGAATTTTCATTCGGGTTCAGTTGAAATGGTTTCGAATTATTGTACAGAACGAAGTGAATACTGAAGTAATGATAATAACGCAACAAAAGATTGAGAGTGACTACTTGAAATGCTTTGGACTATCGGAAAAATAATAAGCAGAAAATGTTTTAATAATAATAAGAAAATAAAATCAAAGAAAAGAGAAGGAAGGACTCTTTAGCTTTTATGTCCACCGTTACTTGAAGAGATTGTCTACCCAAGCAGAACAATGCAAAGTAATAAAAATAGCAATATTCTCCGCTCTTTATTCAAACTCGTTTCAATTGGCTTTTTTTCCATTCCATCAACGATCGCTTTCTCTCTCTCTCTCTCTTTCTTTCTCTCTTTTGCCGACTAAAACAACGAGGCAAGATTTTTAATTTACCTCTACGACAAGCAAAAGTCAAGTGCAAGAAGCATTGTGGCACTTGAAGGCAAAGAAAAAAATGTAAAAAAAGCAACCATCGGAAAGAAAGAAAATTCAAAGTTACGGTCCAGCGAAAAATCAGCGAGGCACTCGTAGTTAATTATTCGCACGAGAAAGAGAGAGAGAGAGAGAGAGAGAGAGAGAAAGAGAGAAGAAATGGCCGAGTTTAATAAAGGACAGCCGAGCGCGCTATGAAAGAGTAGAACCCTTTTTAAAAGTAAAGGGGAGGAGAAGAAAAAAAAAAGAACGAAAGCGAGTGGGCGCCTAACTGTTCGCAAGAGCGCGAGTCTGTATTCATATACTTGTAGGATAGGGAAGATATGTAAATGAAATGAAATCCTTGTTAAAACCCTTGGCAAGGTGCAGACTTGAGTGCGCCGACAAGAGCTTCACTTGTACATAGATATCTATATACATGTGCAAGCGACGACTATATGCAATGCCTCTTTATTCTTCTACTGTCTGCTTATTCATTTCATTTAAACGTACGCGGATGAAAACTTTCATGAACTTTCTATTGACTTTCTTTATGATACCATTTATTAGAGTAAATTTTTTGATTGATTGATTGATTAATTGATTTGTTTATTTTATAGACGGAGATCAAAAGTGGTGATATCGTCGGCACGACCGGAAGACAGCGGTAGATACGAATGCGTAGCTGAAAGTACTTCTGGTCACAGGGCTTCACTTGCAGCCCAGCTTCTAGTCGCTCGTGATACGAGAATTCCGGAAACCAGTAAGTATTGTATCATTTGATTCGTAAATTTTATTTCGAAAAAAAATAGCCTTCAAAAAAAAGGGATATTTGAACTTGTCAACGGAAGAAAAAACATCGACAACAAACAAGAGACAAAATTGCAAAGTCGAATCAAACTATCACGCTATCGAATGAACCTGTTGCGATCATCAATATTTACGACAAGCTTTCAACAGAGTAATACAACATGCTCGGAAAAGAGCATTTCGATACGTCACTCGGGGAATGACGAAATGACACTCGCAGCAGCAGAGCTGCTCTCAGCGTAGAGTAATTGAAGGATCAAATCTCTGGCTCTAGCGCGCTCGCGTTAAACGAAGTTCTGCCGATAGTAGCGAATACGAGCGGCCAACTCGTAAAGCTCCCGACGAGCTTGTCAGCTTGCGAATTTCCAACGAGAGCTCGTTAAATCATTGAAAGCCCCCCTCGCCATGCAATCCCGAATACTCTGCGCGCGTTTCCAAGGGATAGCAAACATGAAAACGAATTTTTTGGGATTTTTTTTCTCTCTATCTATCTATCTATCTATCTATGCTCGTGTTGTATACACGGTTTACGGGGGAAAGTGTCATTTGACCGCTAGAAGTGCCAAATCACTATCGAACGATATTCCCGAGCTTACGTGCAAGATCGGTCCGGAGCCAATATCCCCGCGAGAATACAATTTATTTCCCTTTCGAGCGCCACCCGCGCGCACACAAGCGCGCTCGTTTCATTTTGTCTAGTCCGACTCGTTCTTTTTTCGTCGCATCCTGCGCCTCGCTATTCTTGCATGACTTTTTCTGTTGCTGGCGCTTGGCGATGATGTCACTTGGGAGGATGAAATGTTGGAGTTTGATATTGTACTTTTTTTGTTGGATCGACGTTTTATTAAATAAAATTATAATATGGGGGATTAAAAATGAGCTGTTGTAACATGCGAGAACGATTAAATAGATAAATGTCAGAAGAATATATGAGAGTATAAAGTAATGCTATATTTTATTCAATTCATCTAAGCATTAAAACATTTGCTGATATTGTTTATTTAGTTTTTCGAAAAAAAGACTCATAATTCTAGAAAATAATAGTGTATTTCGATGAATGATTAGAAATCTTGCTAATTTTTTTTAAAACAAAAAATTATTGCATGTCGGTCTAAACTCGTTTTATACTACTTACAACACTGCGGTATTATATATTTTCACCAGACTTGGAGAAATCTCAATTCAAATAATATTATTACCATTTTTTTCATTTATTTTTTATTCAAACTAATTTTATAGTAACAGTATTGACTTCACAAGGTTTAAGAACGTATTAAACTCGAAGTCTTTTTGCCCACGGATAGAAGGAAACTTGGTTGATCTGTTTTCGTACTTAGTTCTGTACCCAATACTTATAGCTATTTCAACGAAGTTGCTACTCAAGAGAACTTTCTTTCACGTTTCTTGAATCCCTCGTACGTGTACTCCACTTAATTTTTTTTTTATTTTGCCCCGATCAGTCGGATAAACTTAGTTTAGTTAGTAAAAGAAAAAATCAAAAGTGGAAAGTAATGGAAAAAGATTGTTAAACCGTAGCCACATTAAAAATTAATTTGAGCGGAACGTGAAAAAAGTAGAAGAACCCTTTATTAAACAAACAGCCGCCTAATTAGCGGAGCAAGCAAGCCGAAACTCCAAAAAAAAGCCCTCAAAACGGCCAATAACGCGAATTAAGCCAGAGGTAGAAGCATAATGGAGGCAAGTCTCGCGTCGTAATTTTGCAAGAGAGAGAACTGCAGAAAACTACTTGCGGTCTTGGCAATGGGAGGAGGATGGGGGGGACAAAGGCCGACAATTAGAAACCCGATGACAGCAGCGTAGCGCGGTAGGAGCAGCGTAGGTTTCGCGTGGCCGGCAGTCCGATATAATGATGCGTCAGCGCCGCCGCCGCCACGCAGAGAGTTTCGCTGGGGCTATTAGGGTGTCTGGCACATGCGTGGGTGGCACCGCTCTCTCTCTCTCTCTCTCTCTCTCTCTACTCTCACCCAAGTCCGCTCTCTTTCACCGCCCCTACCGCTAATGATACTTGCTCGCGAGATTTTCTTTGTTTTCTCTTTCGTTTTTTTTTTCTCTTCGCCGGGTCGTAAATTAGTTTACAAAGGAAAAGGGAGTTTTTACTTTGATTTGGAATAACGAATGACTGACTTTCAGCTCATATAATAATAAAATCAAGATAATTTGCAGAGTTTCGAAAGCTCAGAATATTATCTCGTACAGCGATGTAAATTTTTTGAGTACATGCTACGTTTTGAAAATAAGTCGATGTGGAAAATCTCGTACGCATGAAAACTTTTATCGAATGTTACAATTCTCAAATTTTCAGGAAAAAAACTTTGTAAGAAAGCTGTTCTTTGAAAGAAATCCTGCTGTTGTTAATTTAGTTTCGCAAATGCAACGTCGCTGCCTCGAGAGTTTATTCGAAATTTTTTGTCATAAAATACAAGTTTAGTATGCAAGCTCTCGGCCAAAACAAACTTCGAGGCCAAAATTAATGGTATGTAAAATTCGTAAAAAAAATATTTCGTTAGGCAAACATCCAACTCATAATAAACCGAGTTTTTTTGTTTAATCAGAGCTATATTATTTCCAAGACACAATGCAAATGAAAATTATCATCTTAATGAACTTGCAAGCTCGACCGCAGCAACGTGCGCGAAATTTCCGGCGGCGGGCAAAAAAAAGGAAAAATCTGGAAAAAAAAATCCCGGTGGCGAGAGACAGAGAGAGAGAGAGAGAGAGAAAGAGAGAAAGAAGGAGCGCGGGAGAGCTGAAAATTTGCATAAATAAAAATCCGTGCGCGCGCTTAGACTTCTTCATTTGTCTCGGGGGCTCGCTTTGTCGCGTTGGTGCTGCAAAACGTACTCTCTCTCACTCTCACCGGCTGCACGTGTTCTCTCTTCTGTATACGCTTGGCCCTCTCGAGTCGTAATAACAGCGTCGCTTCGTGCCCAAGTTACACTGTGGAAAATGCTCGAGCGGTCACGCACCTGTGTGACAAGAGAGAAAAAGAGAAAAGCTACTGAGAGGCTATAACACAGCCTCGTACGTCTCACCTCTCTCGGACTCGACTCGCCACTTTTTCCACCACTGCCACTCAGACACTTCTTCTTTTATTTGCTTTCTTTTTTTTTCTACCTCCCTCCTATTTTTTTTTGTTTAAGCCGGAACGTATAGCAGGCGCGAGAGTCCAACTAAATTCATTTGCGCATTTCATCATGGCAAATTTGTTGTTTCATTCCTTCCCAAAAGAAAAACAAAATAAATACACCATTTTTTTCAACTGTATAAAACTTTTCACATTTCCAAAACAATTCCAATCGTCATTCAGAAATTTCCCCGATAAAGCAACGTGCATAATGTCTACCGGGTGTAGCGCGCTATTATCCAGCCAGAGCATATAATCAACAGCAGTAAAGTTTCAATAACAAAGACGATATCACACAGTCAAATCGTCGAGCACGAAGCATAGTCTAAAGCCACGAAATGGCCCGTCGTGTCCTGGTAGTGTGCATCTGTGGCCTCAAGCCCCTATGCCTATTAATACGGCCCGCCGTCGAGTCTGAGGGAGGGTATATATCGACAGCGAGAGGGAGAGAGCGAGGTGGCTGATCCGCAATATCGAGCGTGTATACGTACTGTGGCGACGACAATCAATCTCATCAAGGTAGTCTCCCTCTCTCTCTCTCTCTCTCGCACGCTGAATTATATCGCATTGCCTAACGAGATGTACGCGAGCGCGCGCGCTCTCTCTCTCTCTCTCTCTCTCTCTCTCTCTCTCTCTCTCTCTCAAGAGGATGAGGAGGGCTAACTCCGTTCCGGAAACGCGCACGCTCCATTCATTGCACGCATGCCATTGTCGCGTACGATGTATATATGTATATGTATATATCTATATAGGCGTGTGTGTGTATATATGCGGGAGTCCAGTTTGGATTGCCAAAGCCACAATGAGCCATCGCGAGCATCATCTCCATTTCGAATATTTCGGTCGCGGGGGGAGAGAGAGAGAGAGAGAGAGAGAGAGAGAGAGAGAGAGAGAGAGAGAGAGAGAGAGAGAGAGAGAGAGAGACTACTTGCTCTATTTACGACAACGTATACAGTCGAGCGCGCATCGCTTATAGTAGGCGCGTATATAATACATACGCGCGGCCGAATTGGGTCTTGCCGAGGGGCGCATTGTCGCGAGCTGCAGCACTCGCTCTCGTGCACATTGTTTGCACCTTGAATTCCTACTGCGCGCAGCTTTCACTACTGATTTACTCGTTCGCCTGGCATATTTCGCGTATATATTGTTGAGCGTCGCGCTTGCAAGGTCTATCGGCTGGAAAGACATCTTGGTAAAATGGTTTTTTTTTTTGGAGTGAGCTTGCGATGTTTATAAAAGTATTCGAGGGTTTAGAATGAATCGTGAAAGCTGTATTTTTGGTAACAATGTTTTCTCTCTTTGTTTGGAATTTATTATAAAAAAAAACTGCTGAATGTTTTATTAGCTTCAAATTCAAAACGTATATGTCATCTTCATAAATAACAATTATGTAAACCCAAAGCTATTACGTTTATAAGACAGTCCAAAAAAATTTGTTTCTAATCATCAGCATATAATATATCCCACCGGTAATTCACACGAGAAA
>JAWWMK010000032.1:8028545-8063124 GCA_035047105.1 Galeopsomyia nigrocyanea | reverse complement strand
CTCTCTCTCTCTCTCTCTCTCTCTCTCTCTCTCTCTCTCTCTCTCTCTCTCTCTCTCTCTCTCTCTCTCTCCCTTCTGCATGCGCCACGTATTGTGTTCTTTGGCATTCGCTAACAATGGATATTACCCCAAAGGCCTGCAGGCGCAACTTCGCTTGCGCTGTGCATGGGGATGTTCGTTATACGCCGAAGATACTTAGGGCGTATACTTAATGCACGAGCTTGGTGTTTGCAAAGATGATGTTAGGTTATTGCCGCGCGTGCGGCCGAGCTCTCGGAAAGAAGCACTTTATTCAAGATTTAACTCCGTTATCGCTCTCTACTTGCTATCCTGGTGGTAATTAAATATTACTTGTTTCAACGAGGAGACAATATTCTAGGAATACTCGTGCTGGTTTAATGTAACGGTTATTGAATTGTTTAGAACTTTCGATAATTGACTTTTGCTTTCGACGGAAGAACGATTGAAATGTTTATCAACGAGTTGATAGTACTAATCAATTTTCGAATGGAATTCCGATCAATAGTTATAAATGAAGTTGTAATTGAATTCTCGTAATTGTTCTAAGACAACCGATTGGACAATCAGTGCCTCGAAACAATTCGATCGAAGCGACTAAATTGTCAATTATTCATTGTTACGTAAATGTCAACTCAAAGTTATTTGCTCGGGATCGAATAATAAATACCATCGATCCACACACAGTAGAACGTAAAGATAATCGCCACGAAATTCACGCGACAGCATCAACGAAAACTTTATTACGTACACGCGTATATCGTAAAATGCATTTGCGCGCGACGAAATGAAAAATTAATCAAGCCTCAGCTTTAATGGCATCTAACCTGTCCGTTTATCACAACACAAGCCATAAAACAATAATTAAGATTTACGTATACTTGCGAGACGTCGCGAGCGCCACACGCGTGTATATAACGCCGGCAGAAGTACACCTTAATATAGTATACGAGATACAGAGCACACACACGGTTTGTGTGGCATATACACGCACCTGAGGGGCGCAATTTTCCAGTACGTTACAGCAGCCTGTACGTCAAGGTTCACGTGTGCACACGAGCTGCGGGCACTGCATCGAACAGACACAAACACGCAAAGGTACACAGACGCAGACACATACACGTTAAAACTGTTGCACTGCTGTACGATGTGAACGACTTGTTACAAGGCTGAGGGCGGACGTTGAGCTACCCTGCAGTAAACGGCCTCGCGATGAATAGAGTGGATTTGCACTGTGTTTATGTGTGTGCGTGGCATTCGACGACGAATTGTTTGATGAGTGAATTTTGATTAGCGCGATCTGTTGATGGAAGTGATTGATTTGTCACGACGTTCAATTCTTATTAATAACAAATAAGTTCTTTTTTTCAATTGTAATTCATCACTAATTTTAATATCGTGCTTTTACCGCAAAACCATTAGCGCTGTAAAAATTTAATTCTGTAAAATGTCCACCATAGATTTTCTAGAATGAAGAAATAAAGAGCTAAGAAATATTACAAACACACGAGAAATCTTATTCACTTAAACTGAGCTCATAATGCAAGAGC
Organism: Galeopsomyia nigrocyanea; assembly: GCA_035047105.1. Classification (NCBI taxonomy): domain Eukaryota; kingdom Metazoa; phylum Arthropoda; class Insecta; order Hymenoptera; family Eulophidae; genus Galeopsomyia; species Galeopsomyia nigrocyanea. The sequence continues at coordinate 8,061,556 of JAWWMK010000032.1, read as the reverse complement.
TCTAGAACTTTTCCCCTTTGGAATGCGAGCAAAGAGAATAATACATTCGTTCGCGTAGTAGTCTAGTAATATACGAGAACAGAAGAAAAAAAATTCTTACTGCTATTTGCATTGTTTCGTATTAATTCTCTTGTAACGTATACGCGAGTTTCACGTTAAAAGGTATAGCTTTTTTATTTAACTGTAATTCCGTATTTTTATGCGCCGCTTCGTTATTAATTTTTCATCCGACCTTCTTTGCTCTGGATAAAATGAGGCTGATGAGAGTTTATGCTCATTACGATGTTTTATAACTTTCAGGAGATTTAATTGGAAAAAATTTAACATCTTCTATCTCTTTGTATGGAATTTTTCAATTTGCAAGATAATCGTATAAAATTCGCAATGTATTTAATACTGTTGTGTACTACGTTGAATCAATATTATTCCATTTCAAGCGTATTGAATAAAACAACTCACATTTGATCAATTTAAATAAAAGAGTGAAATCGGAGAATGTTTGGCCTGTATATTATTAACATTGAAATTAATTTTTTATTATATTATATATGAATAAAAATGGAAAATGATAATACAAGCGAACGTACATATGAATATTCATGTTGCTTTGTTCGATATCGTGAAATTCATATTCTTCGAAAAAGTTCTATAACGGGGTTTCCAATATTCTTGCTGTTTACCAATAGGTTGTATAGAAAAATATGATCTGCTATAGACGAAAAAATGTTTCCGAGAAAATTAATTTTTTATTCATATAAAAAAGCTCGTGATTGAAAATATTTCAATTAGAATAGAGGATTCATATAGAAAAATATTGTCTACAAGAGTGGAAAACCTTTTTCTAAGGAAGTTAATATTTTGTTCGTTGGAAAAAGCACGTGATCGAAGAATTTTCAATTAAAAATACAGAATGGCTGAGTAAACATGAGTTATTACAAAGAGGAGAAATTTTGTTCATCAGTGTTTTTAATATTCTCTTCTTTTATAGCCATGTTTTATTGTATTTTCAAAAGTAAATGAAAATGATCGATCCAACCAACGTATTTGTAAGCGTATTTCATATGAATATGAAATACGTCCACAAATATTAACAAAAAGTAGGTGCGAAAATGTGTCACGTATTCAGTGGTATTCGAGTGTCGTTTGCAATTTTCCAGTTACATAAAAGCGTCACCCCAGATGTCGTCATATTCAAATAAACAATCGAGCTTGTAATCCATCAAGCGTATGCATCTTCACCTCGTAACCTAGATTCTATATGTTTTCAACTACACTCTCTTTGTCAAATATTTCTGTACACTTGTTCCTCGCCTCTCTTTCCCCTTTTCAGTTGGGTTCTGATTATCCGCTTATTTTGAATGCAATGTATGTGAGCATAGAAGAGTTAATAATTCCCATAAATTCTAATGAACCTGACTGAATTTAATTCAGACGGGAAATTCCATCCCGTATACACTAATTCAAAGCTCGTATAATTGAAGATTCTGTATAATTCTAAAAACTCGTCAGACGAAACGTAAAATGTAGAAAGCGCTTTGCGCGAGAAGCGCGGCATTACTTGAAAAGTGTTGCGAATTTATAAGTGAATTTAGCGCGAGCGCGTCGCTGTTTGCGAGAAGTATTAGTCAAGTACTTTGCAAGGCGACTTGTTTGTTCATTTCTCAACACGATTCAACTTGCGGAGAGTCGGCCTTTGCGAGAAGCGTAGACTATGTTATCGCGCGGGCGACTGCAAAATTTTCGGTGAGAAAAGCGCTGAGTCTCGCGCACGTAGCTCGTGAATATATACGTACGATGGATAGTGAGAGAGAGAGAGAGAGAGAGAGAGAGAGAGAAAGGTAGGTAAAGACCGTAAATGAGGAAGCACATGAACGCGTGAGATATCGCGCTGATGAAACCGCAGCTTGAATTCCCATTTTTTTCCTCGCAGTGACGAGAGAGAGTATTTGAAATAAAAGTCACGACGTCATTTGCCATGAAAATGATATGCTTGTGCGTCTGCATTTCAGCGACGACCATCCTGAAAAGCGTATGAATAACGCGAACACACAATTTGGAATGATAATTTTTTTTTAGGTGACGAGCGCTTGTTATGTGCATTTTGCGCGCTCGTTCTTTTGAATTCGTATGTACCTGCAGTGGTTGGTAAAGTCAAAAAAAAAGTTGTCGCTCGTACCATTAATATCTGTCCTAGTGAATCTCGACTATTCCGAGCCTTTGAAGAGATATTAAAATTTGTTAGGGGATTTGTCTGCGAGCGCGCGCGGACTCGACGTTCGCGCGCGCGCGATGAAATAAACATTGCGGAAAGCATTTTTCATGCAGTGCATAAGGGAAATTAATTTTGACTTTACATATTTACGCCGCGGAAAATAGATTTTCTACGTTATTGCGAGGCGTTATAAATGATTATGAATGCTCAGCTACAACGTGGTTTGTTGTTCAAACAGAACGGAATCTTCATTATGCTCGTATAATGCGAGAATGTAAAATTAAGTAGTACAAGTAAATGTCAATGTCGACGGAGATGGCGAATGTAAAGTTAGCATTGGATCCTTAGTGTAGTTATATCTACAACGAGCTATTTTGATAAAAGTATACTTTGATCTTATCAAACGGAAATTAAATTAAAATTCTCTTCAAGGTTCGATATCTACCTTCAATGATCGCACGAGTTAATTGAAAAAAAAGCTCTCAGCTTCTAAACAGCTATCTCATCGAAAATAAGAAATTAATTTAGCTCTCCGCTCGGTCTTTGATCGGCTGTACCTACACACCTATCCAAGCTTCGACGAGTGAAATTACGAATTCCGAGCACAGAGAAATCGCGGAAGGGTCGTCGCGCGTCACTGCACGGCGTCAGCACTGCGCTCTTCTCATATATTGAATTTCCTCCCGAACAGACGGGACAAACTCTCTGTATGTGTTAGAGCGCTGCGTTACAATCGACGACTGGATTTCGCTCTCGCGGCTCTAACGAAACGTGAGAGACGCAGGTAAACGACGACAAGAAGAGCAAAACGAATAATGTACAAAACGATCGGCGAATTAATGAAGAGTCGCTCGCGTGTGTTGCACGCGAAACGCTTACCGTGCATTTGACGAATGTAATTTTCGCTGACGAGCATTTTTGGTCGACTGAATTGTGTGACTCCTTTATCGCGCGAGCACGCGCGCGTTCGCGTAATGAATCCCCTTTTATGAAATATTCATAAATTTTCCGATACAACTATAGTGCGAGGGACGCGCGCGTGTGTGTGCTACGTCGCGGCAATTTATTAACTTCGTTTTTTTTTGCTTCCAACGTGGTCAAACTTTTTAATTTATTAACCGGCTTTCTGGGGGTCGTTATATTTTCGTGCGAATCAATACACTACTTTAATGGATCTTTAAAAGTCATTGTTTTCTGTTTCTTTGTTTCTTCTTCGCTTTACAATGTATTGTATATAAAAGGACTGCATGAATTTTTCATATATATGTATATATATGCAGTCAAGTTGTAGTAAATTGATAATAACAGTTGGAAAGGGTTGGTGGCATTACTAATAATATATTTTGGTAATGGATAATTAAAATTAAAACTTCTGTCCAGACAAAATATCATCAACTCTATATTACGATATACCAGACTTCAATAAAGAGGTCGGACTCTTACCTCGATTGCATATTTAATAATTTGATTTTATTTTCAATCAAATGGAAATCATTCCATTTTTATTGTGATCTAATGAAACTTGGTATGCTCAAAGACTCGTTCTCATGTCTGAACAGCGAGTTTCCAGTTTGATGAGTGCAACCATAAGTCAATCGCACAATTAGCTCGATGCTCTTTTATGATCGTCGTCACTTTCTCCGGTGAATGCCCAATAGAGTGTCTAACAAATTCTAATAATATATGGAATCGATACACCAATCTTCGTTGAAAACTGTCTTTGCGTTCCGAAATTATAAAACGACAGCCATTAATCACTGTTCTCAGAAATTCGGTCTGTCAGCTTTAGCGTTCTAAAATTTAAGACGAACTATCGAACCAATGAAAACGGCGATGGTTATGTATTTTCTTTATATTGTTTCCGACATCCTCTCGATCGATAAACAAGGCAATTTTTAAAGCCGCACTTGCCCTGTTCGTGGATACAACTACTAACCAGTAGCTTTTTCCATCAATAATTCTGGATCGTGAGCGCGCAAGAACACTCGTGGAAGGTAAGGTTTTCTGCCCACAACTCAGGCATAAAATAAACAAGCGCGACAATATCGCGGCTCGTTCGCAAGGTAGCAAAAGGGACAAGGAAGAACGCCAAGCGCGAGCATATCGGTAAAATTATGCGGGTTGTAAATCGATGACGTACTGTATGGCCGGTTGCACGAATGGAAGTCGCCCACGAGAGAGAGAGGGAGAGAGAGAGAGAGAGAGAGAGAGAGAGTAGGTTATATGCACTACGACCGTCCACACGGTTATCGGCGACGTGTTTTCGGAACGAAACGGCTACGGCAAAAGCGTTATTGCTCATAACACTTGGGCGATGTATGCGGCCACCACCGTTGCCCGTTCTCGACGCTCGTTGCCAACGTCTCGTATGTTTATCCCCCCCCCCCCTCCCTTTTTTGCGCTGCTCAACGTGGAGAATAATAATTTTATTTTTTTTTCGAGCTGAATGGTGTTGGTAATAAGAGAAAATTATTATTCAAGAGAATTTTATATGTGGTGTGTAGAAAGGCGGTTTCCAGTAAATACTGCTTAGCAGTGTTATTAGTTCTTGCAAGTAGTTTCATTTGAATGCAGTTTCAGGCAGGCCATGAATGTTGAATATTAATAAAAATTGTAATTTTATTATTAAAAATTTCATTAAAAATTTTATTTAATTTTTTTATTTAAATTTTATTAAAAATTTTGCCCTGTCGTAAATAAAGAATTCATTCATTCATTAATTCACTTAGTCCATTCGTTTCATTAATAATTCAATTTAATTTATTAAATCCGTTGAAAATCTGATTCCTCAAATAAATAACATCGTTTGATTTTTATAACTGAATTCCAAGCACCCCCCTTTAGCCAAATGAATAATCAATATTCATTGGATAAAAAAAATAATTTTATCTACAAATACTTTAAATCTCAAGCCAACCTGATTTATTCAAGATCTCCAAAATTACGCGACGCAAATTCGGATCCCTCGGAACTTTCAAAAATGCATAATTTACAAGGGAAACCTCTCAATTTTTATACATTTCAAAGCTAAAATTCTCAAAAACTTTGAAATGTTAATGCGTCGACCGCATGAAAAGCTCATTTACCGTTTCAAAAATACACTACCTACCGACCCACACACATACACGCATACGCAATGTTCCTGCGGTGAGCGAGTGAAATTGAAATTTCAAGCTAGCGAGGCTCGCTATAGAGGGAAAGTCGTGCGCACAGTGCAGTAGCAGCAGTAGCAGCAGTAGCAGCAGCAGCCAACGTAGCCACAGAGAAGCGCTTGCTCATTAGCCGTAACGAGGAGGAACGCGAAGCTGAAGCATTAGGTATTACGCGCAGGAAAGAGCGAGTCTGTTTAAGTTTTTAGTTCGTTCCTTTTTCCTTTTTCTCTCTCTCTCTCTCTCTCACTCTTTTTTTGGAGGCCGATCTTGCGCGGCTGCCGAGTGGGATTTGCTGGCTAGAAGGAGGACCTGCAAATTGAAAGTGAAGCCCCGGAGCTTTGCAGCTAAGCTCTTATTACGCTTCCAGTCAAGATGTTTAGATATCGAGGGCTTTGAATTTCGAGCTCACACTATCCTTGTATTTTCATAAATGGTAAACCATTCACGCCAATTGCCACTTTGCGATCAAACCATCGATTTCATATCGATATCGAGTATCGGATAAATGCAAAGTAAATTATCTCTTATGAAAATTTAATTTATTTTTGATTATATTCGTCTATAAAATTAAAACAAACGATCGATTTTACATTGGTATTAGATATTGGATAAACGACAACTTCATTATTTCTGAATGAATATCCAATATAATCCAGATATTCAATGTACTTTCAACATTAAATTATTTACTGAAATTATTCATGACATCTTTAATCAATTACATTACTTTCAATGTAGATTGTTAAAGCATACTCAAACGATATGTACCTCGATTAAAGAGAAACAAATGAATTAATCCATTGATTATATTACGATTGAGTGAAATATCGAACTAATCGACATCCCCTTTGAATTTTTCAGCGACACCGGCGTGGTACAGGCAAGAGCAGCCCTGTCCGATCGCAGGAGACTTTTGCATGAACGGTGGTACCTGTCTATTCTTCGAGACAGTAGGAGAGCCAGCCTGCAGGTAAAGTAAACTTCGAACTATAAGTAAATTTTACCCCGCCATATATCGATAACCCTCAACTTTATTCTCCTTCGCGAAACTCGCGCAGTAATTTGTCGACCAACTCTCAATTCGGCACGAGAAAAAAGTAGGCGTTTTTCTCGCAGTTTGGCTTTACAACACGAACAAAAAAAAAAAGAAGAACTTTACAAAGCCAATTTTCCGCTCATACCTCGCGAAGAACTCTCCTATACACAGTGCATTCATGCTTGCTGGAGGGGAATCTCGTTATAACCGAATGCCGTCCGAATTACTCGAGTTGGCTAACCCTTAATCGAACTGTTTGCTCCGAGATTGACTTCGTCCGCATTCTGCCGAGCAATTCTTATTTACTGCTTGATTTTTTTTTCTCTCTCTCTCTCTCTCCCTCCTCTTCTCGATTCGACCTGTACGGACGAACTTTCACTAGCCCGGAAATCCCGGAGCTACTTCGAAAAATTTCAGCAATCTTCGCGAAGCGGGGTAAAATAACCTCGTGGCTGCGCGAGCATCGTGGATCCCTGCAACTTTCTCGGAAAAAAAAACGCTCCGATATCTGTCGTAGCGATGCTATATTCCATTTGGAAAACTTGCTGGCTATCAGTTTATCTGGAAGCCGAAGAAAAATGAATATCACTTCGAGAGGAAAAAAAATGCTATCGAAAATCCATTTTTTTTAAATATATACAGGGATAAAAAAAAATTGGCAATCTCTTTAGCCGTATTATACTTCAATACGCGATTATCGATGAGTTCTCAATATCCAAATACACATCGCTCGGACGTTTAATCACATGAGTTTTCCCTCGTGAAATTTCGTGAACGGCGGCGGCGCAGCGGTGCAACAATAACGAAATCGCCGCATGATCGATCGGCCATTATTATTCCTCCGTGCCACGGTCGCGCAGATTAACGCACGGGTGGCAGGCATGCAAAAGCCCGCTATATACATATTTTATTATTTTTTATTTATTTTTTTTGTCGAGCTAACGCGAAATTGCGCGCAGGCGACGTATTGTTCGCGACATCGTTGAAAAATTTAACAAGCCGCACGGCCGCGATGAGGCGACGGCAACACAAGAGAGAGAGAAAAAAATTACGTATTAATTTTATAATACTGCCAAGCTACCGGTAAATTGCTCGTTGGCTTTGACAGTAGCAATTAATCCGATACAATGAGAGAGCTTTTAATTAAATTCGGGCTTCGCGCGAGTAATGGAATGTGCGTTCTCGAATTTAAAAACTCGCGTCAGCCTATAATTTATCAGCCAACAAGCGTAGCTCCGCTGATCAAACGGCAACGCATTCCAATCGACTAGCTCGAGTTCGACAAATTTCAACCGTTCATTTCATCAAATTCCATTCCAAACAATTTCTTCGAAACTAACATACATTCGATGCTCCGCGAAAGATTCGTTACTCGCGCGAACGCCAGTTAGTTATTGTTTTTTACTTTCTATCCGAGAGCTTCCTTTCTATCCGAGAGCTTTGGCTCGTTCGAAAGTTCGCTAACACACATCAGCCAAACATCTTTGGCTTGGAATTAATAGGAAAACTTGCGCAAGCTCATCTGCACGCGCGTGCTTCAATGTGTGTATGTATTTTTTTTCTTCACTCTCGTGTGTGTGTGTGTGTGTGTGTGTGTGTGTGTATGTGTGTATGCGCCTGGAGTTATACTATCCGTGAAACTTGTGTTATCGTCTTAGCGTCTTTGAGGCTCGCTCGAGTGTGTTTATGCATGCGCGATGTCGTTGCATACATTACGAAAGGCGCAGCGCGTCCGCCCGCCGAGCAGAATCTCCCTCGAGGGATAGAGAGAGAGAGAGAGAGAGAGAGAGAGAGAGAGAGAGAGAGAGAGAGTGTGGCGCTAGAACTTGTTAAACAAATTTAGCCCGAGAGCGATTCACGCGTGATAAAAGAGAAGCCGCTTGTTGACCGCAGGCGCGTGCAGAGGGAGAGAGAGAGAGAGAGAGAGAGAGAGAGAGAGAGAGAGAGAGAGAGAGACCAAGAAGCGCCCATTAGGGACGCGGTGGCCTGTTAGCGACGCTGCGCTGCTCGGCGTGGCATGGCAGGTCAAGCCTATATAGAGTCGGCGGCGTCTCAGTCAAAGGGAAAGAGCGGCGTGAGCGAGTGAGGCGCAAGCTAACGCCGGCGAAGGCTGTCTATTGTTGTGTAACCGCACGCGCAAAACCGCTCCTGAACTTTGCATGACAATTTCACATATCAAGTATTGTGGGCGAGAGTATTATATCATCATTTATTGGATAGTATTCATTGATGATTTCATTATTCCAACGGTTATTTGATTGTATCGGATAAAGAGGACAGCTTTAGCGTAATCGTATTCCATCGTGAATATCCATCTGATAATGAGATTTTAATCGAGCAAACGAACCGCAAATCCTTCAGACCAGTTCAAAGAAAATCAAACACACCCCAATCCCTTCCCAACAGTACAAACACTACCAACGTACCATATATCTACGAACGTGCAGCCGAGACGAGGAGTCAATGAGGAAAGCTCGCTAAACCCTTAAGCGGCCGCGATAGCGATGGACAAACATACAAAGAACCAATAGATCGTCATTACTGCGAAATAGCCGCGCGCTATTAGTCCAATTCCCTGCATCCACTCCCGCAATTAGCTAACCGCGCTCTTCAAAGGGCTCATATAAACGCGCGTGCAATCGCGATCGCGGAACCCTGTATGTACCGCAAGCTCGAAGGACGCATTGAAGCGCGAACGAGTAAACTTCGCTTCGTATATATCCCTGCGCATATAGCTTTCGAAATAGAAGAAAAAAAAAAGTAGAGAGAAATCTTGGCAGCCGGCCACCGTACTCGCGCGCCTCATTGCGTTTCTATCGAGATCGAATAATAAAGTCCAGATGGCGTTATTATATAGATGAGATTGCTAGCGTGGCTTGGAGTATCTCGTCTGCGGGAGCTTGCAAGCTCGAGAGGAGGAGTGTAATTTCCTGACACGGGCCAAATCTACCGATTCTCAATAGGAGCCAGATCATTTTGTATTGTGTGTCTGTTGGTGTGCGAGGGTGTATATGTATGTGTGTGTATTTGTACGTTGGGATAGATAGAGAGCTTGCGAGATTGCATCGAGAGGCGAAAGCAAGTCTCAGCAGAGGTGTATTCACGGGTAAGTAGAATTGGGTGTCCGTGAATACATCCCTTTGACGTGTCTATTAATTAATCCTAGGTACGTACTACGTACTTACAATCGTGCTTGCAATCAAATCCGCAATACATAGACGATAATTAAATCGACACCGTTGGAGTGAGATAATAGAAATTTTATTCGAGGAATAAATCAGTGAAGAACGATGTTTTTCATCGATGTATTTTTTTTTCCCGATAAAATAAACGTGGCATTCAATTTTCTACCGAATGACAGTAATTTCATGAACATAAAATCGGATATTTTATATGTAGGTGATCAATACGATTCTGAAAAATTCACGCGTCATAAAAAAACCCATACATTTTTGTCTTTTATTTCAGGGATAAAATTATGAACAACATAAAATTTATAAAATTTCTAATAATCGAAATCCTGCGCTTGAGCGTAAAAAACCATCGCAGCAAAGCTTCATTCTTTCACGTTTACGAAAAAGCCATTAAAAAAAGCTTACAACAGAGCAATCACGCTTAAACGCGTCTCCTTATTCAGCGTCAACGTTCATTTTTTTCTACAGTCATAAATCTCTTAACTCGTTTATAACCGTTAACCTCTCTCTCTCTCTCCCTCTCTGCACACAACTTCTTGTTAACCCGCACACTTGCCAGCAAATTGTCACGCGAAATATGACGTCGAGCGTAGGACAAACAACAGGGCTAGAGAGAGAAGCGCCACGACGATTTCACCCCTGCGTGCACTTGCTCACGGCGCGTTCAAGCGTGAAACAGTGCTGCAGCGCGGTTGCCACGAGCCCCTTGTTTTCCTCGTTGGATGGTGGTTTTCGTAAGAGTTTTCTTGCTCTTGTTTCTTTTTTTTCTTTTAGTTAGGCCATTTTAAGTGGGCACAGTGCTTATGGGACACAACGACTATAGTCATAAATCTTTTTGGGCTTTGTTGGCTCGACTTGTCACGTTAGAGCGTACAAATTCGTTTTAAAGGCATTCTTTTCGAACGTAATTGTTATCTACGCAGATTTCTCGTTGGCTCAACTTCAATTTGTTCGGATATATTTTTGTTGTTAACTTAGATAAATTAAATTTTTTTTTAAATGATTTACTACGAATGCATGGTAAGATATAGAAGCCACAAGCGAGCAACATGATTGCTTTCTAGTCTAGCGCATTCTCGCAAAAAAGAAAAGAAGCTCGGAATTATCTCTGGAGGATTTTAATGACGAAAGCACTCCCCGTCGACAAGTTTTCCCGTCACCAAGCCTTTTTACCGTCAAAAAGCCTTAGCAGTAGTGACGAAAGAATCGAAACATCCGTTTGGATTTTGTTTCTCAAAGTTCATACTAGCACAGCGTGGCACTTTAACACGAGCACAATGCGGAGTGAAAAGAGGACCCGAAGCTTTGCATTTCGGAGAGTATCTCCGTAGGAATAGTGTGTGTATGTATTCGTGTGTATACGTGCGTGTTTGTTCTGAGAAGGTTTCTAAGCTCTCGTCGTCGAGCGAGCACGTGGAAGCCTCTGCATAGATTAAATCGCGCGTCGAGCGCTAAGTACTGTATACGCCGTCGCTGCAAATGAGATAGGAGAATGCCTCTTCAGGCTCTGTTTACGCATAAATATAGATTGCTATTCTCCGGGGCTAATTACTCAGTTCGCAAAACAAAGCTATCCACTTTCGCGGCGAATAATAATATTTTAACGAAAAATCAATCGGCATTATAATCGAGTTTACGTTGTTCGACAAACTGCGAGCTTTCGAGACGTAAGCTGCTCAACTGAGTGTCGCGTATACTCCTTTTGGGCTCTAAAGAGCTTTCACCTCAGACAATTTTCAAAGCAAGCTCTTGTCACCAACGTATAATCTCGATATTCCATTATTTCCCTTTACAAAATCACCAAAGCTCTTCTACATTTCAAAAGGCAACAGCGCAGCAACAACGTGTCATGCAAAAAGATAGAGACAGAGAGAGATAGAGAGAGAGAGAGAGGAGCTTGCACGCACGGCTGAAATAGCTTGGCACCAACAGTATAGCTACGTATGTGTGTGTGTGTGTGTGTGTGTGTGTGTGTGTGTGTGTGTGTGTGTGTGTGTGTTTTTGGCCTCGACTTGCTAATTTCTAAGCCGGCGCCTCTCCTCTCTCTCTCTCTCTCTCGCACGAATGATTAAAGGTTCCGGGAAAGTGTCTCTCTGTCATCGTTGTCACTGTTTACTCTCTTTTATTTCTCTCTCTCTCTCTCTCTCTTTTTTTGTTACTCCCTGCTTACCCGTCGTACTCCATTGACTCGTGCAGGCTCGCAACTGGAATTGGGTTAAGCGAGAATGCACCTTTTTGTTTTTCGGCCTATCCTCTCACTCACTCACTCCGAGAGTAGAATTGGTCTTGCAGCACTTTCTAATTTCGAAGTACTTTGGCCAAAAGCGGGTCTTGCTTCTATTGCCGCGCGGTGTTGGGCGAAGTTGTTGCCGTTGTTTCGTTAGTGAACTTCTCTTCCACGTCGCGCTTGTAAAACGGGGCTTATTGATAAGCCCGAGCGCGCGAGAATCGTTTTGTGCGTTTGAAAAAGCGGAATAATTGCTTGTTTCTCGCAGTTGCCTCTCTACCCTTTTTTCGCTTCGAGTTACGACGAGAGCGAATTACCCGAGCTCCTGTCAAAGTATTAGACGAGTTAATTGGACTCCATTCGAGTGAGGTTGGAACTTTTACCCAACATTTTTCCAGCCGGCACTCGAAACAACAACTTTCCTGCAAATGTTTATTATCGATCGATGTCGAAAAATCAATAAGAGGCGAGCCGCGAAAGAGGGTGCTTACCCAAAAAGACGCCATCGTACCGCCGCAGGCGCAGTTATGCAGAAGTGCAGCATAACTATACGCATTTATGGCAAAGAGAGAGAGAGAGAGAGAGAGAGAGAGAGAGAGAGAGAGAGAGAGAAAGTAGGGAGTAGGAGCGAGCGAGCATTCGACTATGTAATCGGGTAGTTTCTGGCTGCACACCTCGCGCTTCGGAATGCTCCAGTATTTACAATGCACCCGCAGACCAGTACAGCGAAATGTTGCCCGGTTTCGATAAACCTAACCTACTTATATACAGTGCAGTGCAGGGCTCTTTTAGCGCAATATTCGGTTGCTGACTGTCTGCTTGATTGCGTTTTGGAGAGCTGTTGGTTTTATTTGTTTAATTTCCATTGTTTAGTTTTAATATTCTCAATTCATGTTTAAAAAGTATTGATAAACACGCTGCTCTTCAATCAAATTCATCAAATAGCAATCCTAGTTGAAACTCCGACGTCATCGAAGATTCGAAATTGATTAACCCATCAATATCACCAGCTTCATTATTGGATGGGGATCGCTCCGAGATGTCAACGTGCAGCCTCTAACTCTCAGCTTACGCGCGAAAGCAGAGCTTGCAAGCGAGCAGCAGTATACGTCGAGAGAGAGAGAGAGAGAGAGAGAGAGAGAGAGAGTATCCTAATAGGACGAGGTGAAACACGAGAGAGAAAGCAAAGCAAGCAATAGCTTCTGTCGGACACATTAGCCGTCGCGTCTAGTGTGCGATTGCACATCCTCTGCTTCGACTGAGAGAGGGAGAGGGAGTGAACGACACGTCCATTCACGGATGCAGAGAGTGAATCGGCACTGCAACCCTCTCAGTATTGCCGATGCGTGACGAGATTCGTGCGTCTCGCTCTCCATCGCAATAGTCCTGCGCTGTCCATCTCCTTGCTCTTTCGAGTAGTTTGCCCCGCTCACTTGAAAGCCAGTTATCAGAGCGAATCTTCGCTACGCGCCCACTGAACTTCGTCTTGCGCTTGACGTGGATTAATCGCCTCCAATCAAACACTTCTGATACTAATTGCCCGTATATGTGCAGCTGCGATTTTGACATGAGATGTGGATTTGCATTTCGAGGATATACGCATTTCTCTCCTCTTTTTTTTCAAATTCGATTCCATTGAAAGCTTCTCTAATTACTTGAATCTTTTAAGTTCATTTCACTTGCGCAAGCTCGCTTTTGAAGCTTCGCTAAAAGCGTATCAAAATTTTAGTTCGAAGAAAGAATAATGCATACGTGCAGCTGCTAGCATTCAATAGTTAACGAGAAATCGATCCGCTTTCTCTCTATCTCTCACTCTTTCGTGTCGATAATCAGGCCCGGTAAGTACCTCGTAAATCCGAACTATAACCTCTTGACTGTCCATCTCGGCGTTTCTCACCCATAGAGATAGCCGCCGCCGCCGCTTGCACGCTTATAAATAGGCAATTAATCTGGGGGTGGGTAAAAGCGTGGCAAACGCGGCACTCCGATGGACCGCTAAGCCACGCATAATCCGTCGGAAGCTGCATTATTCAGCGGTCCACCGCACACGCGGATAATGATTTATTTAATTGGAAAACTTACGAGCTCGCGCTGCTCTCCCGACGAGAAAAAAAAAGACAACAACAACAAAATTTAACCCGGGAAAGGGGATCAACGTGTCCGACGCTTCGGAGCATTATATATTTTTTTTTTCTTCTCTGCCTTCCACGTCACTCACTCGCTTTTTGACTCTCTTTCTCGCTCTTTTTGTTTTTTTTTTTACTACGGTCTATTTACGAGGCGAATTTAAAGGCCGAGCGACGCGCGGGTAATTAACGTAGATACGGGTCGCATCTTTCTCTCTCACTCTTTCTCTCGCTGCCTGACTTTATCATGAGCTCGCTCAGCTTGTTCGCTTGTAATATTTTTGTAATTACAGCTAGTGTTCGCTCGAGCATTATGTGATATTCGGGAAAAAAATTTGTTTCCCTTACGTGGAATTTTAATTTTGTAGGAAAATGAAAGAAAAAAAAATTGGTCCGTCTCTTTAATCAGACGAAGAAAAAAAAACAAAACAAAAAGAAATAAAACAGAAATGTTGAAAAGTTCTCGCGCGAGCGAAAGAAAAGAGATGCACGCGCGAAGCTTTTCAAAGTTAAGCATTCCGAGTTCACACAAAATAACGCGCGGCAATTACGGGAGAAGAAGAGAAAAGACTCGGCGCGCGACTCTGAGCATCCGCTTGTCCGAGGGAAAATCTTAAAGTAGTCGCGCGCGCAAACTCTATGAATAAAGCTCGCTAGCTTACGAGAGACGAAAAAAAAAGAAGAAGAAACACTAGCCAGAAGGAAATTGAAAGCGCGACACCTCACCGTAACAAAAAAAAAAGAATTAAAGTGCAAGTGGATTAAAGCCTCGACAAATTACAGCTCGCGCGCGTGGATATTAATCGTAGCTTCAATATTTTATTCGAAATGATTTTCGTGGTTGCGGCTAGACAAGAAGCGCAGCAGCCGCGGCGACATGGCAAACGAGCGGATGCCGCCCCGCCACGCTGGAATGAAAAAGAGAACGAAGCGAGTATAGAAACGAGACAGAGAAAATAGAGTATTATGCGTCGCCGCCGAGAAAATTTCAATTTTAAGCGCATGCACACACACACACACACACACACATACGGACGCGACCGTTTGAGCAGCTTTCGTGCGAGGCGTTAACATTCTTTCTCTGCTGCAGCCTTAAGCTTTTCTTGAGGATATACACAAGGCGAATCTCGTTTCATGCGCGCTAATTAAACGCGCGCTAGCTCGCGCATCCTGCGAGTGCTTGTGTAATCCTTACGTTCTCTTGTTTCTGTTAATTAAACGAGCCTCTTTTGCCTTTGTTCCTTTGGATGCAAAGAACTCAAAGGATAATTAGTTTGCGACGTTTTTTTTTATAATTGAAATACGAAGCTCGCGCGATGAGAAGTTAGCTGATAATCTTTTTGTTTGTTAATATATCGTGTTACGCAAAGAAAAATATGTGGTCGATTGTGATTTAATTACGAAAAAAAAGAGAAATAAATGTCGTGAAATTTGTCCTACAACAGAGTTGTAAAACAACGTTTTTCGCAGTCCAATTTGACGTAAATTGGACGGTTAATTAGTTGGATTTCAACGTATCTAGTCGCACGAGAAAAACATTTGAACATAGTATCACGGGAATCCCAACAGTTTCATAAGCCAAATAATTTCAAGCTGCCGGGCACAAGTTGAAATCCCAACGAGCGACACGTGCCAAAACTTTTAGAACCATTGACAAAACAAATGCACGAATTTTCCCCTCCTGTCTTTCTCTCTCACGAATACAAAATCACAGTGTGCCTTTTATTGCAAGCTATAAATTATACAATACGCGCGCGATTTTGAGACCCAGCTATCCTTGAGCTTTGATATCGCTTGCAAAATGTGTCACTTTTATGACTTTTCGTCACTACTGAACTTTCGGGTATTTCCAGTGGAAAAACGTGTTACATTTAGAACATTGAGTTATTTTCCAAGGCTTTGGAAGAAAAATTGATTTTTAATTGGTTGGAATTTGACGTAAATTTTGGCTTTTTTTTTACAAAAATACATTGACTTTTATATTTTGAATTTGAGTATAATAAAGTAAGAAAGTTTATGCGACGGAGCAAAATTTTAGCAAAATATTATATTGTGCAAATGAAACATAGATTTTATCTTTTAATGTAAATAATTGTCCGCTTTGATATTTGACAACGAGATTTCAAAAGATAATTTGAACTTAAGTCTCATTGTAGTTAAAAAAAATCATTAAACCATTACTTGGAATTTTGTTTATCTTTATCGTTAATAAAATATTGGCAAGCTGTCAGAAAACAACCGTTGACATAATTTACAACAATCTCGACTGATATACGTGGAATGTTGACAAGAGAAATGTTATTTTCAAGACATAGATTTCGACAATATTCCGGAATTCTTTTTACTGATGTAAATATTATAAACTTCAGCAAAATGTCTGGATATTCCAAGATCTTAATTCGTATAAATAAATTATCGAGTTCACAGAAGAAGTGAAAAAAACCCAGCAGTGATCTCCAAAAATATCACGGAAAACCCAATATATTACTTGAATAAATCAAACCGCTAATAATTAATCCAAGGCATAAAAAACAAAATAAAGAGTCTCGATATTCAATAACCGATACATATATTACTATTAACGTAAAAGAGGGTAGGTCGGTAATAATTCCTCGGTAGAATTTAAGAGTTTTATCTGGCTCGGCGCGGCGAGCTCGCGCTCGAACAAAGTGTCGCCAAACAAAAAGGAACGAAGCTCGTAAAAAGAGAGCTGCTGCTGTAAAAAAAAAATCCAGGGAAAGAGAGAGAACAAAAAAACTGTACGCTGTACGGTAGTAAAGCAAAATACCAACGTTTCCATAGAAAGATTTTCATCTATAAAAAAAATTTCTATGCAGTCAATGGGAAATTTATATAGCTGCGAAGGCGTAAAATTAAAACAGAAAAAAGAAAACTACGCGTATAGCTCTAATTAAAATGAAGTTGCATAGCTTTTTTGAAAAAAAAATTTTTTAAATATAACAATGTATTTTTGCCGTCTATATATGCGGGGCGAATCTTGACCGTTTCCGCCACAGCTGTGCTTGCATTCTGTTGGCGCGCGGATGTTACCAGCTCAAGCGTGCCTGATAAGCTTGAGCAGCATATGTGCGTGTACACACACACACACACACACGAGTGCCTTCTGTTTTTGTACATAATATTCACGAATTCACCGGAATTTCATTTGAATATATAAAGAAAAGACGAGAGAAAATTCCTGCTGCAGTCTAATTTTCTTTCATCACACATGAGATGAGATGCTACTTTTTCACACTGCTATAACTCAAGAAGTGGGCTTTATAACTCATTGTTTTTTTTTCAAAGTCGCTCGCTATTTTCAGAGAGCGGAAAATATGCAGAATAGTCGTTACATGTGCCAAATATTGCGTCGCTATGACGAATCAGTAAACCCAGTTTATCCGCGGTGACACATAATCCGTGTCTCGGATTCAAGCACTATATTATGTCAGAAACCATGACATAGTGCAATGACATCGCTGTAAAATTTCGAACAAAGTTCGAGCTTCTGCCGACAAAGTTTCACCACAGTCAAATTTACATTTCTTCGTTAATTCAAAAAGTTGCCAAAATTACCACATCCTATATGCCAGTTCAAAATTACTTCAATTCAACATTACAGATTGACATCTCGTGCACATTACAACCGTACTTGATAATTCACGAAAGAGAGAGAGAGAGAGAGAGAGAGAGAGAGAGAAGAGAGAGAGTAGGTCGGAGACTCATCGTCCGCTTTTAACATTTCCAAGCGAACGCAATTAAAGTGTATAAGTGTATCGCGCGGAAACTTATTGAAAGGTCTCTCTGCGGAGCAATTCGTACTTGATGAAAATTTTCCAGCGAGCGGAGCTGCGCCGCCGCGCGCGCATGAATAATTTAACCGAGATCTATGCGATGCTCGTGTCTATTTAGTATTCAAACGCCGTTGGCAATGTCCTCGCGCGCGTTATACACTCTGTCAGACTACTTTTCCGTATCATTCACGCAAGATAACATATGCTGCTGTATAGCTTTAACATTTACATGGCGAACTGATAACAATTCAACAATTTGTGGAAGACTCAACTGATGAATATTTATATGCAGAATAGTCGGCAAAACTTGACAAACGTCGTTTTCCGAACTTCTTAATTTATCCCATTCGAAGCTCCCACGTTGCGGATTTACTCGTATGATATACGTGAGCGTGCATTGCATTTATGCTTCGACGTGTGTTCGTTAATTTTTAATCGAGCAAATTTCATCGCAATTAACCACTCCGCGGGATTTATCGCACTCGTTTATTTCAATCAGCGAAGAGTAGACGTATACATGTATGTGTCTGTATCTGATTTGCATTCGGATAATTACCGCGTTTAATGAATTCACTTCGAAAGCGCGCATCATAATTACAACTAATAACGTGATATATTAATCGACCAGAAATCATTTAACAGATTAATTCTCGGTATAGTTAATTAAAATCTTTCTATAATTGAAATGTATCAGGTTTATTTACGTTGCTCATCAACGATGCATGAACTTTTCAACGAACAAAAAATTAAATGTTAATTTTTATAAGGGCAACGTTTATTAAATAAACTGAGTACTGGATTATTTTCAAATATTCATCGCTCATTTAGCTCGTAATAAAGTGTAAGCAAACGATTGCTTTTATGACCCGATAATTAATCGCACGGCTCATCGTGAAATTAATTATTGGCTCATAAAATCCCCATCACCGTGACCAAAAATATCTAGCTGTCAGTGTGCCAACTCAGAATAGCAAAGATTATTATTTGATCTGGTAAACTTTGAATTATAATAAAATTAGTAGTAACTTTTAAAAGAGTTTTTAGCCTTAATAAAAAAAATGTCAAATTGAATCGAATCAATTCGATTCTATACGCCAATATTTCGTTTGGATTGCTCGCAATCGATTGGCATTTCTGAGAAATGGACTGTTTTATGTTTGTTTTAGTAGACGTCTCTCGATATGTCAAACACTGCTTTGTCTAAAAGTCCGCTTTATCAAAGAAAGTTCTATACATCTCGAGGAAACATCTTTTGATCTTCGTATTACTGTGCTTTGTAAATTTAGAAACGTTCACTTTCTCTCCCTCGAGTACTTTTTATTATAGTAACCTTGTTTCCGCGTACAATACTCAATAAATCACGCGAAATCAAAGAAAAAAAACAAAAAAAATCCGCCGGCGAAACATTAATAATCCCCTCGCTTATTTTTTCGCTGTTCGTTTAGTCTACACGCGAGGCAGTTATAAAGATTAGCTAACATTTTTCAACCGCCTCGTCGATTACTCAAGATTACAATTGTTGATGTATCAAAAGCAACAATCAATTAACTCGAAATGAAAGCCAAATCGAACAAACAACGAACTTGCGAATTTATTAAAGCGTATGTAAACTATACGGCGTGCGAGGGCGTGAAAGCCACATAAAGCAGTAGCGCGTAGCCTAATAACAAACTTGTCGAGATATACGCGAGACAGTCGCGGAAGTGGAGAGGGAGAGAGAGGGCATGCGGGGCAAATTTAGCCATTCCCGAAGCGGAAAATGACCGGGCGAGTAGAGACGCCACGAGAACTCGGTGCCAATTTGCCAGGCGTTAACCTGTCCCACCAGCTGACGTTGCTTCTCCCACCCTCCCGCTCTCTCTCTCTCTCTCTCTCTCTCTCTCTCTCTCTCTCTCTCTCTCTCGTGGATACATATCCCCCCGAGGAAGTGCCATTCGTCAGGCGTCCTTTGGCTCCGTCGAGGATCATGGCTACGTATAAATCTGCTTATAACAGCTCGCTCATCTGACGAGGCAACGCCGCGTCTCTCTGCATCCTTTCCTGCGAGTTATGTTCAAAGACGCATTACTCGGCATTATTAAATTGTTATATAAAAGCCACAATTCACATTTTTCCCTTATTTTCTTTTACTTCCCTCGTGTGAACTTGATGGAGTAAGTCTGCGATTTATGTAAGCTTTTTTTTAAAAAAGATTATTCTATTACGTTTGGTTTGTTCTTCTATTTTTCTTGATCTACCTTTTACGAGGATTATTCATGTCTGGAATTATTCCGAAAAAAAAATTGAAATACCAATGCGTTCACTCGAGAATTTATATTACTAGAAAAACTGAAATTCCCGGCTTTAAAATATATGAATATCGTAGAAAAATTTTTAAAGCGATGTGCGCACAAAAGTATTTCAATAAAGTCAGCTAGCAGCGGCAGCAGTAGAAGCAAGACTCGCCTAATACGTTTTAGCAATTTCATTGAAATTCATTCGTTCGAGCTTTACATCTTGAAAAATGTTATTTCGTCCGAGCACGCGTGCCGTGTACGTCGCATGTATGAGCAATTCCATATAAAAAGTTTAACAATTCACACCGTTTTTTTCAAATGTTCAAACTGCGTGCACTCTTTCAATTTTAGGGGCACGTAGTTTTACGGGGGATCAAAATATTCGTAATACTCTTGCCCATCTTCTACTTTCTATGTGATATCCATTTTTTAGCATGTGAGAGTGTCAAAATCACGTGAAAACTGTGACATCGATAAAATCGAAAATCTGAGTTTTTGTAGTTTTTTATCGTTTTTTTTTTTTGGAATTTCATAAGAATTAACGAAAAATGATAGCGTTAATCTGACTTCAAAATCGAATTCTACAATTCAAAATACGTTGAAAACCATTTTTATCTACTTGAAATTACAACCCCTGTCGAGCTCTGAAAACACGAAAATTTCATTGAACGTGTCAAAAACGCGCAGTTTTAAGTTTTTATAAGTTATTATACTTTAAAAAGCTCTGCAAGTGTTGGAATTTGGCATAGAAAAAAACAACAAAATATGGTTTTCGATGAATTTCGAGCCGTAGAATTCGATTCTGAAGTCAGATTATAACGCTATCATTTTTCGTTTCCTATGAAATTCCAAAAAACCATAGAAAATGGCATTATTTTTTCGATTTTATATGTCAGGTACTATGTAAAAATGGTTCGACCTAAGAGCGTGCACCCAATTTGAAAACATTTCCAAACGTCGCCAAATTATTAAACTTTTTTTATGGAATTGCTCATATATCGAAACGATTTTACCATCTAAAATGATAAACTCCTAGTACGAACTATGTCCGCAAAACTGCGCAAGCTCGCAAGTTCTTTTTTTTTTCTTCCGAAAATCACTTCCATCTCTAGGCCAAGTAAAAGTGTGCTTCCTCCTCGTAGTCCAAAAGCAGAAAACAGTCCGTGGGGGAAAAAAATAGAGAAGCACAGAGAGCGAGAAAGTCAGTGGTTAAGTGGCAAACAGCAACAGCGGCAGCAGCAGTCTCGGTCAAGCTTATCTTGATGTTGGTACGCGACAGAAAGAGCGAGAGCGAGAGCTGCTTGTAACCCAGTTCGTGCGCTCTGGCAAATGGAAGAAGAGAGTGACCCGGGGCGTACGTAGCTTCTCCTCTCTCTCTCTCTCTCTCTCTCTCTCTCTCTCTCTCTCTCTCTCTCTCTCTCTCTCTCTCTCTCTCTGTGTGTGTTTTTCGAGAATAAAGTGCTCGGGCGTTTGGGCGTGCTTCCCTTCTTCTTATCTATTTTCCTCTTGTTTCGCCGCGCGCTGCTTCTACCTTTGCCCACGTTTTTTTTTCGGCACTTCCTTTTAATTATAAGTGTCCCCGCTCTCTCTTTCTCTCTCTCTCTCTCTCTCTCTCTCTCTCGCGGTGGTTGGTGATTTCCGGGTAGGGGATGCAATTAACCGTTTGGGCGCGTGTACCCTAATTATCGTGGTTCTTTATCGGGCTGATGGAAAGAGTTGTATTTGTAGCACGCATTGTTTGCTTTTTAATTCTTCGTTTCTATGAAAATTAATAGAGATCCCGAAAAGATTGACTTATCAAAAGAAATTAATGACCGAAGCTTTATACCCACAGTTAATTTTAATTAGAGTACGCGGGTCCGGTAACGATGATACATCAAGTCACAGGTGCAATTAATAAAAATTAGGCTCGTCGAATAAAAGAAAAGCACACTTGGCAAAGTGGTTAAGCTGCCGACGATGAAAGCACATAAGGTAATGCACAATAATGATACCTCAATCCATATAGCCGCACCACACGTTTATACTAAAACCGCTCGCTCTCTCGCTCTCGCTTTATTTGCCCCTCGTCGTTCGTCGCAGTACCAACCTCAATCTCTTTCATTCTCTCGCGCTCATTAGCTTCCTCGCACGTATACGCTCTTCCTCTCTCGTACGTCCTTCTCTTTCCTTTTTTTTCATCCCACACTATTATATAGCCCAACGTCGTATTCTCGCACTTTCTTCCGCACGGAGCAAGGCCTTCCCATTCATTTCTTCCTCTCTGTAATTCACTGCCGTTGGATTTTTTGCCTCGCACATCTTATGCAATTCCACGCGTACTTCTCGCTCTTTCTCTTTCCCTCCACGTTATCTTTAAAATTGCATTTCCCGGAAGTGCTATTAAATTAAGTAAACCGCCAAAAAGTTCACACACTGCACAGCCACCTGAATGAGAGACAACATCTTTCGCACTTTGCCATCGAGTTGTTTGTCTTTGCCACTTCTTCGGGTCTTTGACTCGGTGGCAGTCAAACTCAGCTTTTTTTTTTGCTTCATCCAGCCTCTTTCGCATACTATTCATTTTGTAAACTGTGCCTGGCGAGAAAAAAAATGCGTCATCTTCAGTCGTCGCTGGAATCGAGACTTTTATGGCGCTCGTAAAAAGCTTCGGCGAGAAGAGAAAGAGCAAGCGAGAGTGGAAAGAAGGGAAATGAATAAAATAGAGAGAGAAAAAGCGTAATGGACTTGAAAATATATTCGAATAAATGCGTTCGGAAATTTCTTCCTTTTTTTTAACGGTTGATCCGCGAAACTAAGCGTGCAATATGGGCGAAATCCATTTTTCGCGGGCTATTGAAGCTCGAAGTACTTAAAAGCATTTCCTTTTTTTTCGTACTTTTGCCGGGATAATTTATAAATGTTGGAACGATAATTCAAGCTGATGCTGCCTGGAACATTCGTTTTATTCGGATCGTTAAACGCGCTAAAAATAAAATTTACGGAATCTATAATGTGGCATAAATTATACAGTCGATATACGTACTTCAACGGAATTTCGCCCAACTAATTACCATATTCTGCGCGAGCTCGCATTATCGACGAATCGCATTGTAATTGCCACGCCGAATGAAATTTCTATCGACTGACTTGACAATATACATCCGCGAATGCTAAAACCAGACACTGTTCTCCGCTAATTGACATCTCTCGACATCCTTCCGACGTACATCGCGATGAGAAACTTCTCTGACATTATATATCTACAGTAGCTTGAGTGGAAGCTTACGAAAATAGTCTCATCATCTCGTACTAATTAGTGCCGAATTATCGAAGTTACACGTATACAGATAACATTGTTTCTATGATAATAATAAAACAAAAATAAATGCCAGACAAGATATAAATAAATAAAAAGGTGCCATGTATTTTTTGTAGTGAAACGCAAAAAAGTTTTGAAATTCCTCGACAAATAAAATCACGATTCAAGCCTTTTGTTTGCCCGCGATTCCACATGAAAACTACGTCACAGCAGCTCAAACAAACTGTCTAAACTCACCAGTAAGTTAAAGGCATTCTCGCGTCGTCTCCGCCGAGCGATCGGGACAATTGAGTTTACGGCTAGACAAACACACCTTCTCCCTATACCTTCTACTACTCTCGCCGTCCATTCGCAAAGAAAAGTCACCGTCGCCGCACTCACCGAAAACTTGGACTAGAAAAAGAGAGAGAGAGAAAAAAAATCGAAGAAAAGGAAAAACCCGCATGTGCGCTAACGAATGTACCGTCGAGTGTTTATTAAGCCTGGGAGCTTGCGGCAATCGATTCGAGCAGTCTGAGTTGTGGTAAGAGAATGCCCGAGCTCATTTCACGACGCGGGGTGGTTGTTGGCGAGTGAGAGAGAACTCGAATTAACGGCCGCGCTCGCGGCTGTAAAAAGCATTCGTAGGTTTTTTTTGTTACGCCTTCCCCCTTCACGGGGAATGTATATGTATTTCGGCATAGGAATTTTCCTTGCGTAACTTATATATTGCACCCTCTCGCGCGGATCGATAAGCCTACGTATATTTCGCTTTTGCATTCCTCTCGACTTTTCTTTGGTATATTAAAATTCATACATCACTCTTTTCTCGGTGCACGATCTTCTTTTTATTTTTTTTCTCTCTCATGCGCGCGACGTACTTTGCCAACGAGGACACATCCTTTTCCATCTCCGGTTTGTCGCGTAGTATTTCATGAATTTTTTTTTTTTTTTCAAGCTTCCTTGCTCTGCCCTTTTTCGCTAGGTGAAAAAATGTCCGAAATGAAATGTTTTTCAGTGCGCATCTTTTGAAACATACGCGCTTTTGCCGCAGGGGGAGGATACATTGAAAAGAGAGTGAGAGAGTGAGAGAGAGAGAGACCGCGCTAACGCCTGGACGATCAGCGCAAGCGTTATAATTCCGAGCTTCATTGTACCACGAGAGAATAGCTCTACTGCTGCTGCTGCTGCTGCTGCTGCTACTGCTGCTGCTGCTGCTGTTCGTTCGTTCACTACTTTTTTTTCATTTTTATTTTCATTTTTTTTATTCGTTCGCTTTACGCAGAGAGAAACGGGCATCACTTTCACAGAGCTTAATAGATAAGCCAGATATATCGCTGCGAATTGTTTCAAAAAGCTTAATCCGAGCTAGTGAACCGAGCTTTTTTTTTCTCTCTACACTCCCCCTGAAACACCTGTATTTTTCATCGCAATTTCGAGGCTTTTAAATTGCAACGCTTACGATTTTCGAATATGAATTAATGTCATTGACGAGAGAGAAGTGGATAAGTGCATACATGTATACGAGCGATTGAAATAAATTGAGGTTTTCAATTTTGCTGTCTGTAGAAGCCATTTTAAAATATAATCCTTTTTTGCGTGCACCAAATGTTGATTCGATAATGGACAATATTACATCTCGTATATATTTGTGAAAAGCTTTATTTCCACATATCGAATCGATGCAATAAAAGCGAAATACAGTGAGCTCGAATAGAATTACAATGTACATTTTTTTGAAAAATATGAGTGTTTTCGATTGCAACGAATTCCGCGTGTGATTCTATGCGAAGAGCTCTTTGTTAACAGATATACAAAATAAAATAAAAAATGAAATCGCAATCGGTTTATTTCGATATTTCGGGAACTCCAGATAATAGTTACGAATTCAAATATTCGACGGGAAAATTTATTACATCGAAATAATCTCGTAAAATTTTTATAAATTGTAATAATTGAGAATTAATGTAGTGTCAATGAAACGAAAGTTATATTACTTTACTTTTACTACAGCAGTAAACTTCAAGCAACTAAAAAAGTTGGCATTAGAACGATTAGCCGTAACAGGCCAACACTCGACTTCTCCAGTGTCTGCCCTTAATCGACCTTATACTACTGTCAGTTGCCGGCTTGCGCCCGTAAAAGAGCGTATACGTCTCGTCAGGCAGCACCAACTCTAAAAATACAAGCGCTCGAGTGAGAAAGAGAGAGAGACAGAGAGAGAGAGAGAGAGAGAGAGAGGCGGGCGAGTGAGCGAGACGAGAGAAAATCAAAAGTGGATACGACCTATAGAGAAATGCTTGTGTCTGCCTTTTTTGCCGAGTCTGCAATATTTTTTGAAAAAACTCATCCCGCGAACAAATTTAATTGGCGCTGCTGTTAGACGTCGCGCAAAGCGAAAGCTCGGTGAAAGATATTTGTGCGCTTAATTACGACGGATAGGCGGATTGAAGAAAAATGAAAAAAAAAAAAAGAGTTGGATTCGAGGAAGAAGGCGGCCTGTGTCTGCGACGATCTCAACCCAATTCGCCGATACAAAAATAAGATTCGTTATATACCGCGTGGACATCTTTCTCTCGTCTCGTCTGCTTGCTTTTCTCCTTTTCGCTGTTATTTTTTCTGTCCTCTCTTCGCAGTGTTGCTTGATTCTATCTTTTTTTTTAACCGTCTCTGTTGCTCTATCTATCTTTCCAAAGTCACCGGGTTGTCTGGAAATGCTGAGTAGAGTCGGTTTTTAAGATTCGTCGAAAAGAAAAAAATTGCAGATGACCCCCTTTTTCCAGTTGACAAATGTGTTATTACTAAGTGACTGTTGAGAAAAAAAAAAGAACTTCGTAAGCGGAAAGTGTATTTCAAGAGAATTTGCAAGAGTTATTATTGATGACCCAAAAACCCATGGAGTGCTCCTTCTCGTGGTCGATGACGCAATTATTAAGTAAATACTGTAAAGAGGAAGTGCTAAGCTTAGAAATCCGCTCTCAAAGTAAACACGGAAGTGACAAGCTATATATAATTTTTGCGGTCGTTAGACTAATTTTTCACGTTCGAGCGAGAGAGGGAGAAAAAAAATCAGTCCATTCATTTTTACAAAACAACAAGTCCGCACCGATTGTGAAATAGGCAAAGAAGAATCTAAAACTATTCTCTGAAAAAAAAAAACACTTTGTCATTGTCCACGAGAGAGTAAAAAAAGAAGTACTACAGTTGATTAAATATCTTAATGGTGTCGATAACAGGTCGGTCGTTCGAGTACTCTCTTTTACTTTTTTTTTCGCGTTTGAATTACCTCGTTATCAATACTCGCTGAACAATCTTTTATCACCGCGAGCTTTCTCTGCCTAGCTTGCATCTCGTTTGCATTTTCACTCGGCACTGCGGGCTCTAATAATTCAAGCACTTGCGTTTTGCCCTCTCTACCGCGCGCTCGAGTTCGCTTGCATCCGTTCGCTTCTTCTTCTCCTCCTCTTTCACCCTATTTGTTTCTCTTGGTCTCGCTCATTTGCATCCGGAGCTTTCTCCCACTCGATTTTCTCGCCGCGGCGCTCCTCTTCTTGACCGGGCAGCACTGACAGCAGTATCGTCGCGCCGTACGCTATACACTGTTCCAACTCGGCTATAAATAAACGAAACCGCAGCAAGCACCGAATTACCTTCTACTCTTATACGCGCGCTCTTGGCGAAGAAAACGCAAATGGATGGTGCGTTGCTTGCTTTTTTTTCTCTCTGTTATTCTTGAACTTGCAAACACACTTGCTTTTTCCACGATTTATCGATGCGCATTAATGTGCCTCGGTGGAAATTGAAAGTCGCCGGCGCGCGGGTAAGTTTACCGACGGCGGCGCGATGGTTTTCGTAAGGAAATTTCCTCGTCTCTCACTCTCTTTCTCGTCTGTGTACGATCTTGAATGGAGCATAAAAGAAAGAGAAGAGAACAGACGACGTTATATTTAAGAAATTCCGCTGGGCGTTTGTGACGAAACGTCTCGACCTCTTTCTTTTTTTTCTTCTCTCTCTCTCTTTTACTCTTCTTCTTTTTCTCGTCGGCTTGTTCTTCTTCTTCTTCTTCTTGCTGTTCGCGGCACGTTCCGCAACTCTGGACTTTGGCATTTCTTTTTGCCGCACGGATACGTATAGAGCGACTTTGAAAACTTTTCGTATTACCGCGACTCGTTTATCTAGAGGGAAGTGTCTGTTGATCATTTTTTAAACGCTTTAAATCTACCGAAGGCTGCTTTTGTTTGTCTGCGCTAACGCCGCTGCTGCTGCCGGGCTGTTGTTTAGTCTCGAGTTTCAAGAATAATTTCCTCGATGTTTTTTTTCTCTCACTCTTTCTCTTCTGCTGCCGTGTGGCGCGATATGTCTCTGGAAAGAAATTGGGCTTGGATTTACGATCGTTCCACGCTGATTTTCTAAATTTGTGTTAACGAGATGAAACGAGCCTGAAAATTCAACAATTACTTAACGCTTGAGTAAACGATTGAAAACTTGAACGTTCATTTTACTCGCCTAATTACTTCCTTCGTGAAACTTCAACGTCAGACTTTGCCTACTTACCGCAAGATATTTTGAGAGAAGTTTTCAATTTTCATAACTTGCGAAATTACTTGCCCATTTTATTCGCTGTACAAAGTTGAAACGTAATGGCCATTATGGCTTTATAGTCACTTATTGACAATTAGCCTTTCGGAGTTTTGCTGCGAAATCATTTTCATAGCATTGTGCAAAATTCTATTTACTTTTCTTAATAAACTTTTCCACGTATTTTTATAAATCGGTGGAAATTTTTATTATGAGTATCAGGAATCTGTTTAAGAAATATATAAGTGATCTCATTCAAAGATAAAATCTAATACATAGCCAAACATTAATATCTTCCCATTCCCCTCACGAAAACGTGACCATTCAGCGACAAGAAATCTTAAACTGTGATGTGCTTATCTGTTCCAGGTGTCCCGAGGGCTTCCAGGGTCTGAGATGTGAAACGAAGGACGTCATCAGTACCGGAAGTGTGTATAACCGTCACAGAGCACCCTTTTCTTGCAAGCTCGGACTGTCAACCTCGTACTACTGCTAGCGATAGTTAATCGGGGTTCGCATATGAGTAACGAAATGGTCATAATTGCTGGCGTTTCCCCGTTTAAAAAAATATATCAACGCGCGCAGCGTTGCGCGCAAAACGTGGTATCTCTCGAAAAAAAAATTTTTTTTTCTTTTTTTTTGCAAAGCCCACGCAAATCGCGCACCGCTCGCGCGACTGACACTAGTTAAAAGAAAGTATATACACGCGCTCTCTATCTTGAACCCACGTGTATATACGTAAGCACGCGTAAATAAAACTTTGTACGATTAGCAATTTTTTTTTTGTCTTTATACGTGCGCGACGCGCGCGCACGTCTTTATAAATACACGAAAAAAAGAAATCACGCACACACACGACGAAAAACGTCGGATCAATAACGACGACTATCTATCGCGTTTTTTTTTCTCTGGGCATTAGCGAAGATTTTTAAGCATATATATATATAACGACGCAACGTCGAACGATTATATTATCACGTATATATATATCGTCGTCTTTTTGTTGAATATATTATGATGTATCGATGAACCGAGATGAGACTGTAATAATTTACGAGAAAAATAAGACGAGGTCGCGTGTGGGCCTCCTCGAGACTATGCTACTTTTACACGTATGCACATATACAATTACCTCTTTTCAACAATTTTTTTTTTCGAGTTTTTTTTCTCTTTTTTCGATATAATAGCAAATGAGATAAAAAACCGGCGAGGAGAGACGAAATGCAAAGAGAGAGACTTCGCGACGGATTTCGGATATAACGAACGAGCTTTTCAATTGTCCACGTAAAAGTTGCAATATCTGTAAATAAATTTAGAAAACGCTTTTTGTCGAAATAATTGTATACTTTGATCTCTGAAAAGCAAAATCTCGAATCGAAGATTCTAAAACCTCGAGAGCTCAAGGAAATTAAAAAAAAGCGACATTAAAGTTCGAGCGCGCCCTCACTCCGGTGAAAAAAAAATGTTTCTTTTCGTCGCCGCTCCCTCGCGCTTTCGTCAGTGAAAGGTGATGCGGAACATATGTATATGTATAGGTGAAAAAAAAATCCCGCTGCACAAGGGATATAACCGCGACTTTACGTGCGTAATTCCAATCGCACGAGAGAGAGAAGCGCGAGCAACGTGTCGTGTGTGTGTGCCATTTTCAGGAAAAAAAAGCTCGAGCGTGCATTTAAAAAAAAAAGTAAACCAAGAATCTCTTTCTCTCCGATTGCAAGCTCGTCTCTCCGTCGTGGCAGCAGCTCTCGTTTACTTTCTTATCGTTTCTACGGAGAACCATACCAAAGAGTCCCGGGTACCTTTTTCTCTCTCTCTCTTTCTCTCATTTTTTTTCTTCCCCTCTATCGTTTTCATTCACGCGCGAAAAGCTCTCCGGGCGAAGGTTTATCATTACTATTATAACGGCGACTTGCTCGTGTGCGATAACGACGACGACGACGGCGACGGCTTGCGATTCTCTCGCGTATATAATCAGCGGGCAAGATGTACTTACAACGCGTGCGGCTATATTCATACACATCGTTTTCGACGTGGCATTACTATTCTCTTGTTGTTCTTTTTTTTTTTAGAGGAGCACGGTTTGCGTTCGACCGTCGGTCGGCGGTTCTTTGCTCGTCTCTTTACTTCGCCTTAGTCGTCTAAGTTGAGTTTTATTTTTCTTTTCTCTTTTCTCTCTCTTTTGTATAAAAAAATGGAAACGAAGCTATCGTCTCTGCGTTGTGTATTGGAGTTGCTAATTATTATTTTGTATTATAGAGAGTGTGGTAAGACTTTTGAATTATAGTGTGACTATCTTAGTTATGTAATATAATGCTGTTTGTAAAATTTCATTACTTCTCTTTCGGCAAATTTCGCAATTGTTAATCATTAATTAAGTGTTGAAGGAGATATAAGCGCGCGAGATTAATTATTATATATAGATCGACAATAATTGTTCGAAATTTATACTGTAGTTCACTCGAAGCGGAACGAAAGAAAAAAATATTTGCAAAAGTAAGACTTTGCCTCGTCAGAGAGTGGAATCTCATTCCAAAAAAATAAGATGAAAACAAAGTTGTCTATTTCGTTTAGAAAATATAACAAAAAATTGAACAAAAAAAATTTTAATAACGAGAATTGAGATAATGAAGAAGAGCCGTCGACCGGAAGCCACAGTGTTTATGTAAATTGTACAGCCTCTGAATGGAGGGATGGAGACGAGGTCAGGGATATAACGAAAAAAAAAAAACATAAATTACAAGCGTTAAT
This sequence comes from Galeopsomyia nigrocyanea, assembly GCA_035047105.1. Classification (NCBI taxonomy): domain Eukaryota; kingdom Metazoa; phylum Arthropoda; class Insecta; order Hymenoptera; family Eulophidae; genus Galeopsomyia; species Galeopsomyia nigrocyanea. Next base: position 8,030,933 of record JAWWMK010000032.1, on the reverse strand, counting down.
AAGAGTTTCATATAAATAATGAATAAGCGAGTTGGGAACTGCGTTGCGAGTATATATAATACGTTGTATAAAAAAAAAAGAAGAGAAGACGAAATAAAACAAAGAGAGAAAGAGAGAAATAGGTCGCGCACGGCGCGTATTTATATACCGTGAGTCGTATGCGCCCTTAGATAAGCTAATTAACGTCGAGTTTAAAAGATAGAAAAAAAAGAACAATGAGACAAAAGGACGCACGAGAGAAGCCGACTGTTTAACCCTCCCCGCGTGACATGCAGCAGCGCAGCACGTATATATAGACGAAGCGACAAATGAAAGAGGATGATGCTCATAGTTTTGTACATGCGTCTCGGCATCGCTTCGCGTATTAAGAGGACTTTTCGGCTATCGCGAGTTCCACGTTTATTTATTTTTTTTTGTTACATACGCGCTCATACCATTTACTTTTGTATATCATTTTTTTTCTTTTTCGTCGTTCCGTATTCTTTGTATTATTATTATTACTTCTTTGTATTTTTTTTTTGTTTGTCGTCGACGATCGAACAAGTCCTCATATATAAGTATATCCCGTCGGAGCTAATTTTGCGCGCGAGCCACGCTGTCTCAACAAACAACAAAACAAAACGAAAAAAACTCCAGCAGTCTCGGGACCCTATTTATGTTTTATATCAAATTATATATATTATATAAATATGTGTATAAATTTCTAATTTATTTATTTAATTGATTAATTTTATTGATTTTATGATTAAAACATCATCACCACCTCAACAAAAAAAAAACATGACTTTGTGTTTGTTTTTGCACTACGTTTTGTTATTATTTTAATCACATCCATCTCCCTTGTCCCATCACCGTTATCCAGCTCTCTGTTTGCATGCTAATTTATGTTGCCTTCCAAAGGTAGGTATGTATTTCAAATTTTGTTTTTTCTGTTCTTTTTCGTTTCTTTTTTAATCCAATTACGTTTTTGTTTAATATTAGTAACAGCAACGACGGCAACGTGAAATATACACTTGAATATAACATCTCGTTATTTGCGTTACAAAGCCGTGTACGTAATTTCGCTTGAATTCCGATGCTAAAAAATGCGTTTTCACAGGGTGAATTAATAATGCCAAACAAAGAAAAAATTAGTAATTTAAACATATTTAAGTATCCATTTCAAAATTACAAAAACAGCTTATTACGTAATCCATAATTACTGAGTATTCTATCAAACCGAGCGCGTGCTAAAAAAATTACACACAGAATAAACAACGTAATTCGCTGGAATCTCAATTAAAAACAGCTTTTTATAAAAAAATTCAATATTTTCCGTTGTAGCCTCGTTATATACCCGCCGCCTAAAAAAAAAACATTATTATTTGTTTTGCCCGTCTGCTCTTTTATCTTTCACTCAAGCGCGAGTTTATCTCAAGAGAATTTTCGCGAGGAGGAGGCGGCCGCGCGCGCACGCGATCGCGCTTTTGCCGAGGCAGACGGGCGAAAGGAAAAAAAATTTTTTTTCATTTTTTTTCGAAGGAAATCTAGCGAAAACGAGACATCAAAAGCAAAGCGGAGATGCACTTCAACGATGAAAATCGGCTTGCGTATACACATAAAATGAGCCAACTGCGGGCGAGCGCGAGCGCGTAAAATGTACCAGATCGCACGTCGTTTTATGTCAATGGGAGTGATTCGTGCGAGGGGTTTGAGAAACCTACCTTCTCGTCTCTGCGTCTATCTCTCTCTCTTTAAGCAATGGCAAACTTTAACTCGCTTTTGTGTCGAGAGAGGACGATTTACTTTTATAACCGGCAAGCTTTCTCGCCGTTCATTATGAATATGAATTTGAAAAACGAAATAAAATATTCAACTGCCGCGCAGCTTATGTTTCTCGCAAAGATATAACTTCTTATCAAAAACAATTCATCAGCAAATACCTCTGTACAAAATTCAAATTGAAATTCGACATTCAATTCAACTACGAAAATAAAAGTATCGACAACGAAATTCCCTCTCTCGCGTTATCATCGCACGGTAGATTATATCCGCCTTTGATATACACACACGCAGACACTGTACATAGCCTGGAGGGCACATAAACACACGACGACGACGACGATGACGACGACGAGGGCGACGACGACGACGACGTTGGCAACGCGAAGCCTCGAGCCATTAATATTACATCGAGTATTAGAGGAGCGGATCTAGTTTGATGCAGAGTCGTGTGCGCGCGCTGCATCTCTCGTTTGCGCGAAAACTCCACAGCAGCATCAGCAGGCAGCGGCGGCGGCAGGCAACATCACGTCAGATAACTAGGCTAGAAGACCATCCAACAGTCTAAATCGCAAATGAAACTCTTGCACGCGAAAAGTAGGTTATCTAACCGGATGAGCCGCCTCG
>JAWWMK010000032.1:8008919-8028445 GCA_035047105.1 Galeopsomyia nigrocyanea | reverse complement strand
TTTTGGCCTAAAAATTGGTACAAATGTTTATTGTTACGTATAGAATAAGCCTACGAAGTTTGAACGAAATCGGTTGACTGGTCGACATGACTATGTTGAAATAGCTGGGAATTAGCCGCGCATATCGCTGCAGTTTAGAGCTCTTTATTCAAGTCAGTCTCGGCTTTTACTGCGTCAGTGTATCGTCGTATCTTTCAGAGTGAAGTGCCTTTGTAACGCGATGAACCAACAACGGGGTATGTGATTTTTTTTTCTTGAACTTTCAATTCAAAGAATGTATAATACTGTTTGATAATAAAGTCAAAGATGTAAATAGAATATGTGATCTCGTGATTCTCGTAATACTTTTATTATGTTTGCATTAGCGTTGAACTAATTGTCTTGATAGCTCTCCAGTCATTTTCCAAGTCATTTGTAAAATAGATTTAAAACTGTTCAGTACTATGGTTTTTCATAAATAAATTAAATTAATGTTTCTAAAATCCTAAACTAAACTATTAACGATGGCAATTAGCCTAAAGTTTTTTATATTGTTGTGTATGTAAGTTTTTAATTCATTTTAAAGTAATTGATTTTAAGATCTATGTACTATAAATTAATAAAAACTTATATATATATATATTTCTTGTCAATTCATGTATTAATAATTATAAATTAATTATAAAAATGATTCTTGAAGGTAAGATAAAGCACTTACACAATTGGTGTAAAAAAAATCGCTTGATTTTGTCAACTCATGCTGATAATACTTTATAGTAAATTGATAACTACCAGTATTGTTGATTTCTTAATATTTACGTATGCTTTATTCGTTACTAATTTCACTTGAATAATATTTCAAACATTTAGCGAAAATAAGCTTTATATTTGTTCTTTTCAACAGGCATAATGTGCATTATTCTCATCTCAATTGTGTCAACATATATTGGTATATCGTTAGGAGTTCCCGTGAATGATTTCACAAGAGGCAGCGATGCACTCAAATTTGCTCCTTTGATAGATGGGTAAGTTATTGAAATCATCAAATGACTATATCATAATCATAATCCCCGATTGGTAATTTTTTCCATATTTTTTCATTTTTTTTTTTGTGCTAACAACACATTTTATACATTTTTTTTTATCACAATAACGCTATTTTGATATTTTTTCACAGGCATAATGATTTACCATTCACTATCTACACAAAAGTAAATAATGACCTCAAAGAATTTGATTTCAAAAGTAATTTAACTAATGACCGTTTTTGGGGAAAAGATGCGTGTAAAGATTGTATGACCGATCTTCCGCGTTTGAAAGCTGGCAAAATAGGAGCGCAGGTATATATAATAAAATTATTCTTACATTCAAAACTTTGCTAAAAAATATTTAAAAAAAAAATTATTGTCTATCCAATATTACTAGTGAATTCTATTGTAGAAATCGATAACAAAAATGAAAGCTTTAGCATCTTATGAAAGTTACATCTACATATATTCTTATTGTGCGTTTGTATTTACAGTTTTGGTCAGCGTATGTCAGGTGTAAATCCCAATACAAAGATGCAGTGCAATTAACATTGAGACAAATCGATGTTATCAAAAGATTAGTGCAGAAATATCCCGATGAGCTTGAATTTGTGACTGAAGCAGATAATATTGAAAAAGTTTGGAGAAAAGGAAAGATTGGTTCCATGATTGGTGTTGAAGGGGGCCATTCATTAGATTCCAGCTTGGCTATTTTACGACTCTACTATGAACTTGGAGTACGTTATATTACTTTGACTCATACTTGCAACACGCCATGGTAATAATTTAACTATCCAATATTTAACTAGATAATTAGTTATCGGTATAAAACTAAGACGTATATTAAACTTTATTTTACAAAGTGCACTTGTTACTTATGACTTATTAGATAGAATCTAAAGAATTGCCAAATTTCTTGTTTTATAAATATTAAAATATCCATAAGATATATACTTCGCAAGAAAAGTACCAAATTTTGAAGATTATATTTCGCAAAATCTTAAAAAAACATTTACAATTCGCTATTTTGTGTTCATGTAAAATCAGTACATAAAGATATTTTTTATTACTTTTATAGCTTAACGGAATTCGAATTTATAAAAATATGTTTTATTTTTACTGTTATTACGCGAACAAATTGAAGACTCACAAAATTCTCGTCAGTGTAAAAATTTTATTTCAGGGCGGATGGATCACCCACAATGAATAACCCTGTGAATAACTTGACTGACTTTGGCAGGGTAAAAAATTTAATTTTTTTTTATTATGCAAAATTAACTGACTAATACGACGACCAAACAACAACTGAGTCGCTAATTGATGACAAACAACAAAACAATCAACTTGGCAACCTTCCGATCTTCTTTTCTTCCACGCCTCGATATATTACAGTATATTCGTATTCTTTATCAAAGTTTTAAAATGTTGTATTTATTGCTATGCTACAGTTTTAGTAAAAGAAATAAATTTATATTTTAAACAGCCTTTTTATATCAAGAATTCGTGTAAAAAATAGAAATAAATTAACGAGCGATTGTATCTGTGAACATATAATTTCGTAGCATAACTAAAATGATATTTAACATTTAATACAGCTAACTATTAGGGAAATAAATCGATTGGAAATGTCCTTTTATTTCATTAACGTGCGATTGTATCTATGAACATATAATTTCGTTGCATAACTAGAATGATATTAAATATTTGATACAGCTAATTGTCTGGGAAATGAATCGATTGGGAATGTTAGTTGATTTGTCGCATGTGTCACATAATGTCATGCGTGATGTTCTTGCTGTGACAAAATCTCCAGTTATTTTCTCTCACTCATCGGCTTTTGCAGTCTGCAATCATCACAGAAATGTGCCAGATGACGTTTTGCAACAAGTAGTAAGTATATTTCTTTCATTTTTAGAATTATTAAACTATTATAGGTGTACTTTAAAAAGTTATTTTACTTACAGAAAGCAAACAATGGAATCGTCATGGTTAATTTTTACGACGGATTTGTGAATTGCGACAAATCAAGAAATGCTACATTAGAAGATGTTGTTGGTAAAAATCAATATTAACCACAGTTATTTTTAGTTTTAATTTCATATTGTTCTACGTTTCAATGCCAAAGGTGCTATGCTAGTTATTTTTTAAACTTTACACCTCATCGAACAGTTTAAATATTAATAAATCATAAGTTATTGACAATAAAACAGATATTTATGCAAATTAATCTTCTTTCAGATCATATAAAATATATCAAAAAATTGATTGGTGCAGACTATGTTGGAATTGGTGGAGACTATAATGGAGTTACCAGGTAAAAAAATTAAAACTTTTATGTATGCGCGAAAATTGCATTAAAATTTGTAAATTTTAAGCAATATCGATGTAAAGAGAAAGTATTACTATGTTACAAACTGTCTTTAAGCAATATAATATTGCGAAACTAACTGGAAAGATTGCGTGCGATAGAATTTGAAGATATGGCAATCACAGAAGTCATCCGGAACGGAAAATACGGCGAAACCTCTAATATCATTTGCGTCATATTCATAGATAGAAATTTTATGTTGATTACCAATGAATATTTCTTATAAGTTTTTAATTTCATATAATTTATGTGAAATTAATATCTTTCAAAATATTTTTCTCCGTTTAGTACATTAGTTAATTATTCTTAATATTGATTTAGCTTCGACTTCATCGCATTCAAATATCCATTTTTTTCCATACGTATTTATTTTAACGTCTTCTCTGACGCAGTACCCCTGAAGGCCTCGAAGATGTATCAAAGTATCCTGCGCTTTTCGATCGGCTTTATAATCACAAAGAAGGTGAACCAGAATGGACCAAAGAAGATTTGGAAAAACTTGCAGGAAGAAATCTTATTAGAGTTTTCAAAGCAGTGGAAAATGTAAGTGTACGCAGTATACTCATGAATCACAAAAATGCACGGTTTACAATATCCAACTTGTCAATATTTCGTGAAAAAGACATTAAACATTAAAAAATATCGTACTGCTTTACTGCGATAATAATATGAAATAATGTTTTTCAGATTCGCGATTCTTTAAAATCCGAATCACCTTACGAAGACATTATAAAAGTTGAGGAAATGAAGATTGCCCAAGAAAGAGAAAAACTAATTACACCTGGAGCATGTCAAACGGCAAAAGAGTAAGCATGTCTTTTTTTTTTAATTTTAACTTCAACAGATCATATTTTCAAATACAAACTTTTTTTAGGTGGACTGAGTTGAAAAAAGAAGAATTTTAAAAATAATTTCAAAACTTACATAGTATTTTAATGAAGCATAAAATACCCTATCGGGCATGTAGAGTAACTTACAAAAAAATATTGTTTACTTTTTAATATATTTATGAATAGAAATGTATTGAGACAAAAGCTTAGTTAAAGTGTTTCATAAATGATTAATTATCGATTGCTCAATAAACTTCTATGAAAATAATTACGTGAAGAATTTTGGAATTTTAATGTCTATATACAACGTCAATTGCACAATGATAAAATTCGTAAGGAATTCGTGATGATATACGGTGAACATATCATCACGCAATGAAAGATACCAATTCGCGATGTTAAAAATCTATATAATATACAGACTGCTTTAGCTGAACAGAAAACAAATTTTCCAAGCATATATACATAAGAGACGACAGAATACTTTCCTTTTGTAGGAGCCAATTTTTTAGTTATACAAAGAACTGATCATTTTACATATTATAGTATTCTTAATTAAATTGTTTAGATCAAGTCAAACAGTAATTGATTCTTTTTTTTTCGCGATAGAAGAAAGAAAAAGTTTGCGAATTAATTATGTATACGCGGAAATTGATAATTTGGTTGTGGTTTTACGTGTCGATTGTTTCGTGCTCAATATGTATCAGTGAAGCTTTATTGTTCAACCTTTCAAGCAACAATTTTGCTGCTGGTATTGTATCATTGGCTTACGTAAATATTTTATGTCGCTTATTTTATAAAATTTCGAATTGATTTCGCAAATATTTCAGCTGCTCAGTGAGAAAATATTACATACCTATACGGTTAATTTATAAAATTATATAACTTTGGCACTGATAATTTTTATACCGACAATTTTATGTTTCTTTTGCATTTAATTTTTATAAATAAAAATTGAAAGTTCCATACTACTTTCATGATTTTAAGTGCAATATCCTTTTAATGTTTTTTATAAGTAAGCTGCGTAAAGAATAAAAAGTTCTAAATACGTCGCATTTTGATCATAGATATTTCCAGAAGAGCGGAGAGGATTCCAAATGCTATGAAGGAGCTCAAAATGATCATATATTATAATGGGTTGGTGTTATAAACATAAAATATATTAAAGTAATAATAATTATAGTCGATTTTTTAAGTATAGCTCACTTCAATCTTATTACAGAAGTGTTTAACTTTATAATTATTATTGCGATAAAAGTCATTCCACTTGATTTTTGTGATGCGATTCGTTTATCTCTGATTTCAAATTTGTACTCGATAGATCATCAAATGCTGCTGTATCATTCAGTTTTACATTTGAGCAATCAATGGAACTTATGAGGTACATAAATGTATACAAACCATCAGTCATTTACATTCATGAATATAGGCATCATCCATCAAGTGAAAGCGTACAAACTGTAGTGTCAGGTATATTTATTTCACACATGTTCACAATATTTTAACCAATAGTAATCACATCAAACTTGCAGCAAAAATTTATCAAAAACTTTACTTATAAGTGTAAATTTTCAGTAATTATATCATTTCACTATTTATATACACCTTATTTTGAAATATAAAAACACATGTGACTTCTATATTTTTTATCGATTAGCTTATCTTCAAAGAGGATCAGACAATATTATCGTATTGGATTGGAGTGCATTTTCTTTTGGGAATTACATCTCTGTAGCGGCGCGGGTAAAAGACATTTCGAGATATACGGCGAATGTGATTCTAGAGTGGGCAAGAGCAGGAATGAAGAATGACAATCTGCACATCGTAGGCCATTCCTTAGGAGCTCATATTGCTGGTTTTGTGGGACGACATCTCAACTCCACTATTTCCAGAATTACAGGTATGATTGAAAATAAATTGTAATTTTTATTTAATTGGTCACACTACTTATCAAAATCGTTGTCTCTCTATTTATTTACGTGAAAAAGTAAAAAAAAATTTTGTTATGCATTATATTTTAAAAATTCTTCATTTAATTTTTAAAGTACCCGTATCAATATAAAATTTCAGATAACACTTTTGCAGTAATGGAACGACGAGTACTATTAGTACAGCAGCAGCAGCAGCAGCAAGGAGTGCTATATAATGATCACCGACAACGGACTGTTCGACGCGCGCGACATTACGAAAACACAATCCTGCAATTAACACACATAAAATATTTATAATATGATTTCACATAACGTATTGTTGTATTTCTCGACCATTCTACTCTGTGTCTGTTCTCGCAAAGAATCAATGAAATATTTTTTTTTTATTTTTTCATAAACAAAATCGAGCAAACGGTGTGGCGTTTGAAAACGAACGAATTTCCTTTTGTAGTTTCATTCGCATCTGCACCGGCTACGGAAATATATCATCATTATTGCGGTGGTACGTTGATCTCTTGGTGGATCCCGAAACCGGGAGACCACGCAAGCATATTTCGGATATCAGTGGTTTTAAAAGCGTAGAAAAGTTAAAAATGAGAAAAAATAAAGTAAAAGGTTAAATTCTAAATTATTATTGAAAGAATCAAAAAATCATTAACTTGAATACAATATCTAGATTTGTATTAAGTTTCTCAATACTTGTAGAATGAATCCACACCAGATTTGAAATATTCAATTTTCGATCATTTTGGCCGAAATACCGATTAGGATGAATAAAATTCTATAACCTAAATGAAACAAAAAGTATTTTTGAAAATATATATAAGAAAGTTATTGTATATTTTTTGATACATGTACAGAAAAAGCACCGAGATTGAAAATTTTTATAAAGCGTTACATAATAGATCATTAGTTGCTCAATAAATTTCTATCAAATTATGAATTTTAATGTCCCTGATGTCGATAGCGCAATGATAACATTCATGTGAAATTCTTCATAATACATGATGAAGGCATCATTACGCAATGAACGATACAAACTCGCGCGATGATAGAAATCTATATATGACGAAATCTATGATAAAAGTGCAGTTTTCCGAAGCCTAAAAATCGCAAAAAAATTTCTACGTCAGGACTTCCGGACCTGGTTCCTCTTTTTATTGAAGGTATACCTATATATATGTGACGGAAAATGCTCGTGAACATTAAAAAAGTCCGGAAAAACTACTTCTTCCGGCTTTTTATCAATATCATTAACGAACTATATAATTTAATTGTTTCGTGATTTGTTGATAACTTTTTATCGGATAATTATTTTTAAACAAAACTCGTTTCTACGTAAATTTCTTCTTTCTTACTCGGCATTTCAACTGATAAAAAATGTTTCTAGCGGTCTTAGAAGTCGAGAAATTAGTATTTGAATATCTGACGTTTTACACCTATTTTCTGTGAAAAAAGTCCATTTGATTATAGGGGGCAAATGCCGAAAAAACAGGTCCTGAGGACTTTTGCAATGTTCACGTGCACTTTCCTAGCGAAAAAAAAATGTTTCTATTCTAGGCTTCAAAAAACTGCATGTTTTTAATAGAGTTCGTCATGTACCGCCGTTTCAACTAGGCAGGAAACAAATTTTCGAAGCGTATATACATAAGAGACGGCCGAATACTGCCGTCTGTGGTGGGAGTGAAAGTGACTTTTTCAGTGGCAAACAAACTAGTCGATGTCACGTAATACTCTTAATCAAGTGGGTTACGTCGTATCGAACGGTAGTCGATCCTTTTGTTTTCGCGACTGACAAAGTAAAAGTTTACGAATTATGTTTACCCGAAAGTTTATAATTTGGTTGTGCTCTTACGTGCTTGTTGTTTTGTGCTCTATATATGTTAGTGAAGCTTTATTATTCAACCTTTCAAGCAACAATTTTGCTGCCGGTATTGTATCAATGTTTTACGTAAATATTTAGTGTTGCTTTATAATTATATGAATTTTGCCTGAATTTCGAATTTATTTTTTAAAACATTTCAATTACCATATTGTGAAAAAATTTTACATCGAACAAGATAATTTAAAAAACTGTACATTTTTTATGCTAATAATTTTCATAGAATTCTATTTAATTAAATTTTTAAGAATGAAAAGTTGCTAGCATTATTTTCAAATTTTAAGTCCCATTATTGGTTTTTCTTCAGTATCAAAAGTTCTATACAGCTTGTATTTTACCCATAGGTATTTCCGGAAGCTTTGACAGGACTCCAAATGCTATGAGGGAGCTCAAAATGATATATTATAATGGGTTGGTGTTAAATACTTAAAGTAAATATTTGTGTGCTGATAAATCTAGTTATTTGTTGAAATAAAATTCACTTTAATCTTCACCATTAACGGAACAATTAACTTTATAACTATTAATTCAACAAAGAAGATGACTAGACAATTATTTTTTGCACTAAAAGATATTTAAAAAATCATTCATGTTGCGAACAATGAAAGCTTTACTTAGGAGGTTTTTATCGCCGCTCTAACTGAAAATTTATAAACAATAGATCACCAAATGCTGCTGCCTCGTACAATTATACGTTTGAGCAGTCAAGGGAACTGATAAGGTACATGAACGTAAGCAAACCATCAGTCCTGTACATTCATGGATATGAGGAACATCCATCAAATGAAAGTATACAAACTGTAGTTTCAGGTACATTTATTTATACCTAACTAATATTACAAGCAATAGTAATCACCTCAAACTCCACCAACTATTTATCATTATAGCTTATTTACAACAATGTAGAATATTGTTTTACTGCTGAAATATTTTGTACATCTTGTTTCAAAATTTAAATCCGCTGTGACTCACATATTTTTTATCGATTAGCATATCTCCAAAGAGGGTCAGAAAATATTATCGTGTTGGATTGGAGTGCCTATGCTTTTGAAAATTACATCTCTGTAGCGGCGCGTGTTAAAGACATTTCGAGATATACAGCGAATACGCTTCTAGAGTGGGTAAGAGCAGGAATGAAGAATGACAGTCTACACGTCGTAGGCCATTCCATAGGAGCTCAAATTGCTGGCTTTATGGGGCAATATCTTAACTTCACTATTTCCAGAGTTACAGGTATAATTGAAAATAAATTGTAATTTTTATTTCATTATTCATAGTGCTTACGTCAAAAACATTATCTCTATTCTTAGCATGAAAATACAATTTATATTTGTTTTATTGAACTATAATTTAATGAATCTTAACTTTGCAATTTATAAATGCTTTACTTTATTGCTAGAATACCTGTATGGATATGAAAATTTTGGATAACACTCTTTGATAACAAAACGACCGCGAATGCTGCCATACAAAATTTATTTGACATTTCATTGACACAATAATATTCCAATGAAAATTCTCGTTGCAGGCCTTGACCCAGCGAAACCTTTATTTTATCAATTCAATGCCGACCACATCAACGAGAAAAGTGGTCAACTCGTGGATATAATTCATACAGATGGAGGCTTATACGGAGCATATTCTCCTACTGGGAGTGTTGATTTTTTTGCAAACGGTGGCACTAGACCGCAACCAGGATGTCAGCTTTTTGGAGTACCTCTTTCGCCAAGAGGTATATTGAAAATACATTTTGCACAAAATTTCGATTCAAGGTTTTAAAAGTTTTTACGCGTGAAATCAACATTAACAGACTTGTGCAGCCATTGGAGATCCTGGCGTTTTTACGCTGAATCAGTTGTAAATAATACAGCTTTTCCAGCCATTCGATGTAATTCGTACAAATCATTTCGGCAAGGTAGATGTAACAACAACGAAATTGTTTATTTTGGATACGCCATGACGAAAAACGTGTCGTAAGTTCATTCAATTTTTCAAAAATTATCAAATATTTGTCATTGGAGCACAAATCAAAATCATTTTTTTAAGAGCATTTACGCAACAATGTAATGAATTCCATCACATTTATTTATTCAAAAAAATTGAATGATGACGCTGTCAACATTAATAATTAATACGCGTTAATTTCGTTCTAGGTTGGGAAACTATTACTTTTCAACAAATGACAGATATCCTTACGGGAGAGGCTTGGATGGAATCAGGAAAAATTAACAGTAGCTAATATTTATTGATAAATAATTTAAAATTAATATTTATCGCTCAACTTTAATTGTAAGACAAGAATAACATCAAAAGTATAAATGGCAGTCCTTAGTTATTGTTTGAAAATCTGATGTATATAGCACTTAAACGAGCCATTTATTCCATCAGCAGTGACAGTGCAATGGCCAATATGAGTTTGTAAAGAGACACGTTCGAATGCGCGTCTACGCGTAATTTCTGTCGAATAAAATTGTAAATTAGTACCACTGAATATGTGCAACGAGAGTGCAATAAAGATCACGAGACTTACGAATGACTATCACACTTGTCACTGTCGCTATCACAGTTGATATTACCATTTTCATCGATTAGCGTTAATACTACTGGTTTGTCATCATTTTTATGAATCTCGGCAAGGAATGAGTCCCTAATATAAAAAAGATATAAAGTGAGTTGTATAATTAATTTTGCCATACAATTTAAAAAAGTGAAGTATCAAATGGCACTGATCGAGAGTTTATTTCTTCTCGTGAGAGAGTATACTTGTTAAAAAATTCATTACCAAGCACTCCTCCTCATTATCGGATAGACCACAGGAGCCGGAAAGCCATTAAAGTTGGTAGCAAGGCAGCTAGTGTACGCGCCCATGTCCTTCCAGTAAAGCCAGTCACCGATCTCAAGTTCCGGCAGCATAACGTCCTTAGCAATGCAGTCGTACGAGTCGCATGTTGGTCCCCAAAGAGTCGACAAGTGCTTCTCCTCGTTCTCCGCGTGCGGCTGCAAATCAGTTTTCTCTCGTTTCAATCGTGCTTTTATTGCACGAAAAATCAATTTCGGGATACTAATCTTTCGCGTTATATTGTCCTTTGTACCGAGAATTTCTTTTTTTTTTTATATGTAATGAGTTTCTTTTAAGCATCGAGTTTCGAAACGAGAAATCCGATACAAAGGCAAGCATCAGAATTGAAAAGAACCCAAAAGTTTTTCAAGAGTTGTTGTTTTGAGCCACATCGAGCACCAAACTTACTATCAATGCTTCCGAACCAATTAAATTGCATATACAATGTTGAAAAAAAAGAAAGAATCTCTTCAACATTCACAAAGGTAATCGAAATTCAGATTAAAAGCAATAGCATTCGCGCGTCTGTACGTGTGGAAGTTCAATGATTGCCGATGGCAAGATTCCAAAACTGCAGTGGCGCGCATATGCATTATATATATACGCTCTCTATTTGCATTGAAACGAGCAATCAAAGTTCGTATCGAGCTCTGGTTGTGAGTGCCGCTCTATCTGATCCAATTCATGCGCGCTGTATGTGCGATCAATGCTCTCTCTCTCTCTCTCTCTCTCTCTCTCTCTCTCTCTCTCTCTCTCTCTCCACTAATTTTTCAAATCGCATCTCTGTAATAGAGTACTTGAACTGTACAGCAATTGAATCTATATAATGTACTCTATTCGTCATGCACGAACTGCAATTAGCTGAAGTTAAAGAACTTTTCCTTTAATTAAAGAAACTCTTATACCGAATTAATCCACACTTTGCTCGCTTAAATATTCAAAATTACAACAGATAAAAACCTTCGAACTATAGTCACCTTCCGCAAATAAATAGCAGCAAAAAAAAATCCCAATAAATCAACGGCCGATAAGAGTCGATCAGTCAAATCGTCCAATCGTAAGCCACTCAGAAATCGTTCCACCATCACAATAATATCGAGGAAAAATAAACAAAATTTAGTAATTATAATAGACTGCGCGCGATTACCTAGTAATTATAATAGACTGTCTCACCTTGTTGAGGATTTTGGGCAATCTGGCCTTCATCATAACGAGCTCGTCCCAGAACGATCCGTTCACGCCGTCGTTTACATAGTACATGCGCTTCATGCGGCCTTGATCAACGACGCTCCTCTTGCCGTGCAAGAAGGCAACGGCCTTGAATGCCGAGCACACGTAATACTGTCCAGGCTCGCTGATCACACGAATCGACGGATCGATATCCCGCAACGCCTCGTTGATAACGTCGGCGAACTAATTTCAAAAACGATATAGCTAGACTCGCTTGTCATAGATGTATGTATAATGCATTAAGAATTTGTCGGAGATATATAGAGGCTAATGAATGTGTGCGAGATGATGAATTGGCGGCAAGGACGCGATCGAGTTTGATACAAATGCACTTTCCTCGTCGATGCACTTTGCGCGCTGACACGTGTTCAATGCAGCTGTTGACGTGCTGTGCAGGTTATTTTGAAAACTTCATTAGTGGCATTGTTTTGTGTACTATGAGATTTTAATAAATTGCATGTAATCATTTAATTGATTGATAATCCTAATCAATCGTCGAGGAAGAGATATGAAGCGTTATCCAATTTGTAAACACTGTGTTGGACGTAATTACGGCTACTCAATTGTTAAATCGCGCATTCATGACTGACAATGCGTATTATAACAGATGGATAAAATGATCGAGCATACGTCCAAAATCGAAGCTCCGGATATTATATTTAAATGCATGATTTCCTCATTAGTCACGGTCAAACAAGCCCCGGTAGCGTTATAATTGCACTCCGATTGATTATGTATGCCTTGCCGTTTTAATATTCAACGGCGAGTTAATTTTTGAATATTTGGTCAAGTTTCGTGTTTCCTGTGATGCAAGCAAGCGATGTGTTATTTGCCAACGGATAATTATTAATACATTCAAAGCCATGCACCAAAAAAGACATTTGCTATTATTCAATGTTAAGTAGAGTAATTTATTATTATTTCGAGTGTTTGGCAATAACAGTTTTTATTATTTGAAGGTTGCTGCGAAAACAAGACAAATTTTTATCGCGTTCTTTTCTTAATCTAATAGAATAGTTTTGATACGCTGATAAAATTACAATGTATGTATTTATGATAAGTAGAATAATACTATTTATTTAGAATTAACTAGAATGATTTACGTATGATAGGCGCTCCTACAAAAACAGTTTAGAAAGGCGCTAATGATTTTGGTTTGATTACGCTGCTTTATTTCTAAGAATCCAGACAGTTGCAAACCAAAAAGGTCTGATTTTTCTCTCCGTGTATTTGGAGAAAAATTGTAAACTTATACAGTTGTGCAAATGATTGTGTTATCACAAGTTATTACTGTATTAAGAAGCAGTTGACTGAAAAGCTAAAAATATGTATGTAATTTAATTAAGAATCATTTATTAATATTTCATGTGATTAATTCTGCAAATAATAATATTATCTATGACGTTTGATCACTTATTTAGTAATAAAGAAAATGTAAAAAGTATATCTACGTAAAGTTGAATTGTATACCATTGGAAAGAATCTTACCTTTACGCCATATCAAATAATGGATTACCCACACGAGTTTCTTTTTGCAAAAACGGTGTTGAAATTTTTATAGGAAATTCGTTAGCAGTCAATAAATCATTATTATTTGTAAACTATATTCAAGTCCTTAATTTTGTATATTATTACTGTTAATTTAATTATACTATGTGAATTGTAAAAAGTTTCAAATATCCATACAATTTTTATTTACGTTTTTATTGGTAAAGTAAATTCTATCATTACATTTAAATCCGAAATAGTAATAGTTTAACAAACAACGAATATTTGAAAGAAATTGAAATTTATGCGCTTATTTTATGCAAGTACTCATCTATTTGTTCGCTTGTCATGGTACAATTTTAGATGACAGTACGAAATTTTAATGAATAATCGAGCAGTTTTTAAATTATCAGCTTCGAATCTGCGAAAACGTTCGTTCTACAAAATTATCAAGCAACGCTAACATTATGCAATATCGTTGAACTAACAAACAGTGACTATATATCTCCTCGCTATACAAAAGAGCGCGCGGCCTATCCTTATGTAATGATAATGCTTGGCAGAGCGCCAGTGTGTTTAACATTCCTGCCGACAAACAAAAGCAAACAAGATATATGTATATGAGCTCTCGAACACTGGTTTGCACACTGTAAAAAGAAAAAAAAAGAAAAAAGTGGACAAACAATCGAAGCGCACAACCTCGGACACACCACAAACACACACAGAATGCAATAGCGGAGCAAAACAAGGAGTCGCGTTGGATCACCAGGGCAGGGCCCAGGTGTGCTTCCAAGTGGTGGTGGTGATCTTCTTGACTCTGCTGTAATTCCAATTGGTGCGGTAATACTCGTTAAGCCAGAATATCAGATGCTTGTACTCGAACAGCAAGTCCTTGAACACGAAGCTTTTGCGAAGCCGAGAAAAGTACGACCATACCTCGTCGATGAGAAACTCGCTGTCGCCGGGCACTCCGCCGCCGATGTCGATCAATTGCACATTGTACAGGCCGTACGAGCGAGCCACGTCGATGAGATACTTGCAGATGCCGATACCGCGGCTGAGCGCAGTTACCTCGCCGCACGGACTGCCCACGTGGAAGCTGAAACCGTGTAGCTCAAGGCCGAGGTCGCGGCAGCCGCGGATCAGACGCACCGCTTCCTCGCCCGGGTCGCAGCCGAACTTCGTACCGAGGTAGACGTCCGATACGGCCGCGTCGTTCCGGAAACGGATGATTATTCTGTGAACAATTGTCGGATAGACTTTAGACATTTTCGATTTGAAGATTCATAAAAAATTTGTGATCGTCCAAAATGTATATCGCACGTGTATACGATAAATTTACTGTGTTATCAAAAAAACAGCCTAATTTCGAAGATAAACAAGAAATGTAAATTTAAAGAGACGTCAAAATCAACTGTTTTTACCGATGACATTGACGCTTTTTATCTCGCGATTTTTCCATGACGGTGAAAATAGCTATTTCAAGTTGCTTTACCCCGGTGGTTATAAGTAATCGAAATGACAATTCGTCAGAGATACATATGTAACGCTTGTGTTTGACGCAATGTAACGTCAATGCAGCACCTAGTTGCTCTCAATGATAATGCATGTTTGCACACACTACACGCGCAATATTATCGAAAAATAAGTTGATTAATTCTCGTATTCGTGCGTTAAAAAGAAAACGTTCAATGATCCGCGTGCGATAATATCGTCACAACGCTAATGTCACCTGGCAGTAAAGTCGAGAAAAATGTGTTGATTATACGATTCTAATAATACTCTTTTCCTCATACGTAACAGCATTTTATAGATTGAAATTGTAAAATTTAACAATCAAGGCTCTGTGTTGAATTATTCTATATACGACTAGAGCAATCACATAAAAATTTCAAGACTTGGTTGAAGCTTTTACGAAATTAGTTCAGAGCGTGAAATCGAAAGTGTTTAATTTTTCGCGACATATTTCTAACAGTTTATTGATTAACAGCCGCAAATAGAAACTTGGAATCGCACTTTTAATGTTTCATACGAGGCAAATGATATTGAGAAATTGTAAATAAAAAATAATCAATCGAATTCGCCACTTACTTAGCTTCCGGATATAATTCTTTAATTTTTCTCAATTCCCACATGCTGTCGACAGTCATCTTAGCAACTCCAACTTTTCTGGCGTACAGTATCTGAGATGGGGTTTTCACCGGGTTAGCGAAAATAATCTTGTTCGCTGGTACTCCATATGCCATGACATTCACGATTTCTTGCTGCAATATAATTACTTGTTTTTATGTAGATATTGATTACAGAAACAATAAGTTTTTAATTGCTAGAAATAATTTACTCACCTTTGATGCGCAATCAAAACTGGCACCAAGAGCAGCAAGAGTTTTAATAACAGTTGGATTTGGGTTGCATTTTACAGCTGGAAATTCAATGTACGTTATTATAGGTGAAGTTTAACTTTTTCGATTCAAGACGATGAAGTTGGCTTTGTCGAGACTTAATATCTTGAATCATTACAAAATTAATCTGTGAATCTACTGTTGGTTACGTTTAGCATTATCAATAGTACACAAACTTTTTTTTCAGATCAATATCTTCAGAAACTTTCACAACAATAAAAAATATAATGGGCACTACTGGGCACGACAAAGCAAGACCACAGATCTTTTCATCGAAATACGAGAGCAATAAAAATAATAAAAATCCACAATAGAAAGCGCACCATAATGAGGGACGACCCGAGGTATTCTCTCGATCCAAGTTCTGTGCTTGCTAACAAGATCCGCAACGTCGAACAAGTGGAAAGGATCCTCAAGATTCTCCAGAGCAATGATCTTCCTCATAATCTCGAGATCGTCGAGTTTGTCGTCGAAGATGCGAACTTCGTCGAAGTCGTATGGGAATCTCGACGGGAACAATGAGAGAGTCATGATGCGGCTGGCCTTGTTGTCGTCGTTTTTCTTGCAATAATTTCAACTTTCTCGTTGAAAAAAAATAAAAAGAAACGAAAAATCGTCGTTTCGTTATCGTTCGACGCGTCGTCAACGTCGACCGAACAATTTGATAATCAAAACTTTTGCGGGGAAGACTTTTCGTACTAGGGATTTTTTTAATTGTCGAAAACAAAAAGATTAATGAGACGAAAAACTAAGTTTATGAGAATTGTCCGGTGCTCGCGGTCAGGCTACAACTTCTGCACAGTGCTCGAACGCTGCGCCACGGTTTTTATAGCCTCGTCGCGCCTCGACTATTGTCATCTTCGTCCATCTCACCCACGACGCGACGCTTGGCATGATGATAAGGCGTACAATTTTTTTTTTCTACACCGCTCAGAGGAGACTCCCCACAAGGCGGAAGAGGTACGTGCGCGCGATTCCGCGGCGCGGGGGCTCGTCAAACGTCGAAACTCAGCAGAGTGGGGTATTGACGATTAAACGGGGCAACGCCGAGCATTTCAATGCTTTTTCGCTCGATATTCAATCTGTCTACCTTATGTACTTTGACGAAGTTAAATTCAGTTATGCCTTTTTTGACATTCAGGACAATAACCATGGTAAAAATGTTGGTAAAAATAAATTGAGAAATATAGTGATACCTAGTTATACTGCGGCAAGAATTTCCTTATTTTCGTATTTTTCATTTACTTTAAAACAGTACAGTATTTTTCATCAAGCACATTTTTTTTTTCAAAAGAACTCAGAATAATCCTTTTAATTGCTGTTTATATTATGCTAATACTTGCCGGATCTGTCTTTTTCAAGTGAATAAATAGAAGCAACCTGTTCATTAAATAATAGTGATAAATAATTGACCAATACGGTAGAATAGCACAATTTTTACAAACAAATTTCATTGAAGATATTGAGACGGGTATCAAAAAATAACAAATTTTCTCAAAGCATATCAGAAACATCAAATGTTGATTGAAATTGCGGTACAAATTGCAAATAATTTTAATATAGATGAAGGAGTTACCCACGTAAACAAAATGACCAGAAATATTAATTATCTTTCGCTCATTTTTAATAGGCAGTTTAAAATAATTACACGTACGGAAAAATCAAGTTAATGATTGGCCTCCAAAAGCAGTTATCAAGCGAGCTTTTTAAATAATTACCTAATGAACAATAACTTTTTTAAATAATACGTTTATCTGAAATAATTATTCGTGACCGCGGTAGTGGCCGAGGCAACCCTATTGAAAAGAATGATGTCTTTTTATGACGTCATTTGAAAAAACGGGAATTCATTCACAATAAAATGACCGTTTTTTATACTTTATTACAATAAATAATAATTAATTCATGCAGGGTATGCTAACTATTAAAAAAAAAATAATAGATAGAAAAAAAACGCTTTGACTATTAATCGAACCTGAGATCTTTAGATTACTAGACTTGTATTTTACCACTTTAATTGCCATCGACCATTGTTACGAATAGAACTATTTTTATTCTATATTACATCTTGAAAACTGTTTATTTTTTGAATTTAATCTTATTTGTGCTAAATACTAAGAAATAAACAATTGTATCTTATGTATTCTATTAAATATATTGTTATTAAAAATAGCAAAAGTATTAACAAGTAAAAATGAAACATAATAAAATATGATTTTTATTAGTTAAAAGTACTTTGCTGATTTTAAATTGAAGCTCAGGATCCTTCTCAGCGAATACAATATATAAAACTTGTACAGTTAGAAGAACTTAATTTATTAAGTAATTCTATAAATAATGTTATGTTGTTTAATGACACCTTAATTAGTAGTTAAAAATTGAATAAATTACCATTTTCAATGCGCTTTTGCTTCCTTGAAAAGGAAGCCTTGTTTTAGTGAAATTTTTCGTTCTTGATTTTTTGACATTGCTTTGTACATACTAGGTATCATGTAGAATCGAAATATAAAATTTTTTCGTGATGTCTATGCGTCTGTGTGTGTGAGTGTGTGTGTCTGCGTGTGTGTGTGTGTGTGTGTGTGTGTGTGTGTGTGTGTGTGTTAGTAGTCTGTCAATCGTTGTGGTGAATCTGTTCGAGGAATTGTCTTGATTTTTTTTCTAAACGTTTGCAAATTATGGTGGTTATGGGAACTCCATTAAGATTTATATCGAGTAGAAATTTTTTTAGAGCCATTTTTCATTATGGAATTTTCAATGAAAATTTTGCGATTTCGTGCGATTAGTTATATCCGGTTATATCTATCGTTGTGGGTGTTAAAATCGTGTAAATGACTTCAATTTTTTTCAATCTTCTTTATTTTGGCATAAATAGAAGAGGGGAACCAAAATTTTACTTTAGTAGAAAATTTTTTATAGCTCTTATTTCGTAAGCTTCGTTTTGCAATCATTTTATTATTTCACTCAAAAAATGTGCCCATCGTTGTGGCAATCATGTGCGGGAAATCTTTAGGAATTTTTTTCAAACTGTTGCGAGAACGGTCAAAGGAGGGGGAAAGAAACTTTCATAAAGATCCATCGAGTAGACTTTTTTAGAGCCATTTTTCGAAATGCTATTTTTAATGTAAATATCGCGATTTCGTGCGATAACTTATATCTATCGTTATAGATCGACTTCAATTTTTTTTTTAATCTTCTTCATTTTGGCAATCTCGACTGAGATATTCAACAAAATAATAAAAAAGGACACGACGTTGATTGATAATATTATGACAACAATTACTTTATAACGAGCAAATTTCCTCGAGTCTGAAAATTATATCGGGAATGGCTTTAACGAAATATACGAATTTTATATTATCGTGATTTTATATATTCTAGAACTTTTTTTATATACTAATATAGCTTTTAAATTATAATAGAAGTCCATGAAGCGCACATGTCACAAATTCTATTTATAAAAATCTTAATGAGTATTACACTCAGAAAAAAAGTCTTCTTGCTACAAGAGGATAATCCTCTTGAGCTAATCCTCTTGTAGCAAGAGGAATT
>JAWWMK010000032.1:7986836-8008819 GCA_035047105.1 Galeopsomyia nigrocyanea | reverse complement strand
ACACACACACACACACACACACACACACACACACACACACACACACACACACACACACACACATACACACACACACATAGCGATGACCGGCACTGTTTAGTCTGTAGGATATTCTATGCGTCGAAATCGTTTGAGGAATAGAGTTCGATTTATTTAAATTTTCGCGCAGCATTGGGTCAATGCCAGAGAAAAAGCGAGAGACGAGAGACGAGAATCCTCTTTTAGAGTGCATTAAACATGCACGCACGTCGTTCTTTTTTTTGGGAAGGAAGTATTTTCCCTTGAGAGACGATTTTCCGGATGATAATCCATCAATTGGAATGCGGAAGGAAGCTTCTTTGCATCTTATGAAACTTTTCGCTTGATCCTTCTTTCTTTTTCCCGCTCAATTTTTAAGGAGAATTTTAGATCACTTTTGCTATGCTATCCAAAAGAAAATTGCCATAGATATAGTTGTTAATTTTTGATGGGTATAAGCGGTAATAATCAAGTATACGTCCGATTGATTTCATCAATGTTTTTTGCGAACGGTTTCGTCAATTATAAATAGAAGAAGCTTCAAATGAGAAAAAACGATTTTGTGAATAAAACAAACGGCCGAGACAGTTGTATACATTGACGTAGGGTAAACGTCTTCAGTGCACTTGGTCGAAAGCAATGGCGAAAATTTTTTTATTCCTTGCTTTGACCACAGTAATCTTTTATGTGGCACTCAATGTCACGCCGTTATTTTTCCATCACCTTTATGTCTCTCTCTCTCTCTCTCTCTCTCCTCGTGCTCTAAGCGCTTCCCGCACGGAAATAAAATTGAAGTAGATCATAAATTTTTCAACGAGCAAAGTGCTGGCTAAACATAACACACACATACACGAACGCGGGTGACTCTATAAAAAAAATCACGAAGGCTGTGTTATGCAATAAAATGTTACTTCATCCTCTGGCAAAGCTGTATACATATACAGATACGTGTGTTAAACCATTAGTGTGTACGTACTTTGCCTTTAACAGCCGAACAAAGTCTTCCTTAATTGATCTATTCGTTGTGTTATGTTCTAGCGTCAAATTGACAAGGTCATTTCACGTAGATATATAAGTCTCTTTAGTCGCTGATGCATCGTTCGGGCTTCTTTTTTTTTCTTTTTTCTTTCTCTCGAGCCCTAGCTGTACTGGGCGAGAGATTTTATACGACCGTCAGTTTCCGCAGGATAAAAAAAAAGTTCCTTTGCGCCTTTTGGTTTGCAGAAAAACAATAAAAATGCACTTGCACTCTTTCTTTTTATTGCCTTTCATAAATCTCGCTGTCGCAGTATAAAGTATTTGCCTTTGTGACGCCGCGCAGCGCGCCATTGGGAAAAATCACGATAACTTTGAAATTGATTTCTCAACGTGAAATTGGAATTGATTAGATCGAGTTTGATAAATTGAATAATATTCGCGTAATGCTAATTTTCGTTTGGATAAGATACGCATAACGCAATCCCCCTAATGGTTTGAATTTCGAAATTTATCAAACGCGACACATTGATGGCTTGCTGATTTACGAGAATCCAATACTACATACATTAAAATTTTCTCCAACGGAAATATAACTCCCAGCCGACCGATAATACTAATAAAAAGCTCTCGTACGAATGCAACTTAATTAAAGTATACGTCAATACGAGTTGTACAATGAAAAAAAAGACAAACACAATTGCGCTAGTTACGATTTGCGACGACAATTGTATTGAAACTAAAACGTAAACACAACGTACACACGTGCGTTACGTACGAAATCAATGCAATTGCCAATTGTGCAAACAAAAAACAAATAGCAAAAAAAAAGCACATGGAATCAAAGCCAAGTGGTTTCTCAACTTATGACATCCAATAACATTGCATTCGTACGAACGTGACGAAGTCATCAATCTGATTCGAGCGCAAAAACATCACACGCGTCGCGCGCTCGTTTCGTCAATGCGAAAACGATAGAAAGTGGCGCATTGCCATTCGTCACTTTCCGTCTTTATTGCATTTCGCGTCGCGTATATGCGCTTTTCGAACATCACGCTGGGTGTCAATACGAATTAATATCTTTTTTTTTAATAACTGACGTATCGCGGCCTCGTGATTATTTGCTTCGTGGAAAAAAAAAAAAAATTCGACGAATGAGTAGCGTGGTTCTCGAGTACTGACGTTAACGTTGTAAAATATGCATTGCAAGAGGGAAATCACTGATTCCTCGTACGCATCGGTTTATGTGCGGAAACCGGTTTAGTAAACTGTATTATTTTAAGCTCTTGATCTCGATATCTGATTAATCGCTTTGACATTCCAATTTGTCAAATGTAAATTTCGCTAATTATGAATGCTCGGTAAGCAGCAATGTTTACATAAAATAATTTTCTCAACAAGTATCATCCAGAAGAAAAATCAATCAACATACCAAAATCGAGTTGTCAACGATCCTCGTCAACGCTAGTGTAAACTCCAAAACGCAAGCACACTTTTCGTCGAGTAACGAAAACACGACCTAAATCTCGCAAACGACGCGAGTGAATTCGCATATACAATCAACGTTATATAGGCAAAAAAAATTTCGTAAAATTTGGCGAGGAACCAAAAAAAGACACTATATTACGACGACGATGACTAAACAACGAGCGTCAGTCGTCACGGTAACTTTATTTTGGAATCTAAAATTCAAACATCGCACATGGCCAACCAACTGGCTACACAACAAAAAATGCGCGCGCTTTCTTTTTGCAACGAGACTCGCGGTCAGTCCGTGCGTGGCGCGCAGCGAAGCCGCTACTAAAGCTCTCTCGAGACGTTTGCTTGGCTCTCTCTCTCTCTATCTCCTCTGTGCGTCACTGCAAACTGGCTTACGCTGATCTAATAAACAACGCTCGCACACACATATAGGACTGAGCGTGCGCGTTAAGAGTATTTGTTATTCGTGTCGGAAATGAGGGATGCACGCTATATACGTATACGCTTACGGCAAAGGTGCGCGCTTTTCTCCGCGAGCTTTTATCATGTACTTTCTTTCTTCTTCTCTCTTTTTTTCTGCTCTGTTTCGGCTTGGGAATCCCCCCCCCCCCCCCCGTTTGTAGGTCTGTAGGTTATATAGACCTGCGACGAAAGCGATCGATTCGCATCTCAACTCTCCAACGGAGAGACTTTTTATTTCGTTCTTTTATAAGGGTTCGAGTTTTCGCGTGATTGGCCTATAACTTCTTCTTTTTTCTCTCTCTCTCTCTCTCTCTCTCTCTCTCTTCTTTGTATTGCTTCGACGAAGTTTCTTTCTTTTCTTTCTTTCTGGGTTAATTATGACTGAAGCCGTTTGAATTAATTGATTGTCTTGAATTATTGAGCTTTTGTTTACTGTAGCTTTGTAGGGGAGTTTGGGAATAAAAGGAATTGTTATGATTAATGCCTTCGATAGTGTTTTCTAATAATGTTAGTCGTGTTTGCGTGATGAATTGAGACGTGTTTTTGTGTGTACTGGGCTCGAAAAGAAATATATGTACATCAGAATACATTTGCTCTGTGATGTTTCATAAAAACTTATAAATCTGCGGCAAGATTGATGAAAGCAGTTCACGTTTTAACGCGTAAAGTAACGTAATATTTCAAAAGTCAGGCGGGCATAATTTTTCAATTTTTTCCCTCACTCTCTCTTCTTTTTAAAGAAATTACGCCAACTAGAGCGTGAATTTCGCTCTCGGCGAACAAAAAAAAATACTAGAAAAATATTTGAACGCGCATGTTTGTTATACTTGCTGAAAAGATGCATTAATAATTTAACAAGAACAATATTTTCTCCTCTACGTTCTCAAACTCTCAACTCTACGCGCAAAAAAAAAAAAATTATTTCCAAAGTAAAGTCAAATTTCATCGCACTTGAAGAACTCGTATAATGGTATGTTATTTCGTCTAAGCGAGGAAAACTTGTGTCTCGAAAATTCGAATGTAGGTCGCAATAAAATTGAAAGTAAAATGACATCGCGCCCTTCTTGGTTTTTTTTTTCGTTAAATAAGACGTCAGAATGCAGAATGATGGAGGTTCCAGGCAAGCAATGAGATTTTAATAATCTGTTAAGGATCAAATTCAAGAGTAAAGAAATAACTAACTACCCCTATGGAAAATAATAATAAACTTGAAAGCAGTATATGTACAGAACTATTCAAATAAAAGATTCGTCAATGCCTGAAAAGAAGATCGATCGAAAAATACGCCTATACAGCTCAAACAAATCTTATCGACTTTTAACTATCCTATGAATGCGAAGTATCATCGACATATCGTATTTCGAAGCTTCTTGCCGATCGCATGAAAATTTCATCTGCACTCGAGGAAGTTGAAAAAAACTTTTTTTTTCTACCCAATCGAAATGCAATTATTCATATCCCACACATATCGAGCTTTTGGATCATACGTAACGGCGTCGGAGAAATTTCCCGTCCCTTTCTATACCATATATTCAAATGTCAGCAATTTCCTCGCGAGCGATATATATGCCCAAAAGTTAATTTCTCCAGGGATATGCGACTTTCCCTTTTTTTTCTATTCCGATATATCCGAGAAATGTATGTATAACATAGTACCTCGTCTTCCATCCGACTGGACTCCAAGCGGATTTAGGTTGGATTAGGCGCGTGACTTTAGAAACCCCCGCGCGGCATTTAATTGCAGCCGCGTCGACGACGACGACGACGACGACGACGAGGATGGAATGTAGGTTGCGCACGCGGCATTACGACGACGACGATGCCGAAGCTCGTCGGAATTTTCGTTTTTATTTTGCATCGATATGTCCGATTTTCAAAGCGTGCAAACTCGGTGAGCTTGCAAGCTCGCGAGAAATCAATATACACTACGGCTGCAGTGCCCTTATTTTTTTTTCCTCGCTCGTGGGTTCGAGTTAATGGTATTTCTTCGTACTTTTTTCAACGAGCAAACGTTTGACGAGGCGATACCTATCGACTTGCTTTGCGAAGTATTCATATTTCTTTTTTTTTTGTTGTTGAAGCGATCAGTTATTTTAGTATTACTATTCTTTAAATTATAGTCAGTAAGATAAAATTTGAAAATTAATTTAATGATTTTACACTAATTTAATGAAACACCAGCAGTATCTTTTACTTTCAAAAGAAAATCCAGAGAAATTCGCACGTAAACGTTTTCACTTTGTTTTAGAAACTAAAGAAGCTTTTTTCCAAATGAAATGGAAAAGTTTAATCACGTTGAAACGCCACGCCAACCTTTTCATTATTAATTCCTTCGGACAATAAGATTAAGGAAACTTCCATGTCTCATTGATATCTCGCAGGGTATTGTGATGTTGACAATGGAATAATTGCCGATTGTGCAATTGTTTCCGAAGCGACAGCGACGAGTTTAAATTAAAAATAAGTCTTACTTCAACTGTTTATTTGATAATGATAACACTGAAATTGTCATTTGCAAGCATTCGTGTCGAGTTGCCATTGAAGCTATATATATATACATTTTCAATAGCCGGTAAACAAGACAAAGCACTCACGGTAAGTAATTTTCAGGGCGCACAAGTGTTTCCACTTTCAATTACAATTTCAATTAGCGCCGTAGCTATATACCCGCGCGCACACAGGCGGCAAAAAGCTCGTGCTGAAAAGGAAAAACGCAGTTGAATCCATCTAGCAGAATAATAGCCAGGCAATTATTCAGCAAGTTCATTAAGTTCGAATTAACAGGGTAGCGAGAGCCGACGAGAGAGAGAGAGAGAGAGAGAGAGAGAGTTTGATCGAGAGACCGCCGCGTCGCGCGAACGTGCTTTCAGCATACTAGAGAGATGTATGTGTGTGTTCATAGCTGAGATGTATATACATGTATAAAGGTATTCAGGCACGTTTCCTGCATCGTGCTTCACAATTATTTTTATTATTTTTTCTTTTTTCGTTCCTCTTTTCTTCCCTCACATATATCTTAACAGGCTTACGGAGGTAAACAAGCCAGTGCGATTTAGTTTAGTCATAGTAAAGGTGGAAGCCATTTGTAAGCGAAGTCGCTCGTGCTTTCTCTCTCTCTCTCTTTCGCTTGCACGCAAACCTTTTGCGACAGAGTAGCCGCAAGGTTCATCGGCCTACATTTCCGCCTACAGAGAGAAAGAGACCGAGCGAGCTTTTTAATTGAAACTCTCACTTACTACGCACACGTATAGCACTAACTTATGGGTTATTGAATTTCAATTAAACGCGACATATTCGCACGCGCGCGTGCGCGACAATTTTCAGACCACGCGACGTTCGAAAGCCACAAAGTACCTTATCGTATGAATTGGATTCCGAGGAATTTAAAAAAAGCCGGATGGATTTTTCCCTCCTGACGCGGCCACGGCAACGCTAGGAAATACGTCCGCTATATACTGCTACCGCTGCTACTGCCTTGTAGAATGAAGATTGATTTTTATTTGGCAGCTGGGATTTTAGATTTGTGGGATTTAGAGGGAGGAAAAGGAGAGTTATGGTATGACTTGAAAAACCGACGAGAATTTATTCGGTGCACTTTATACTTTTCTTTTTTTTCCGCGTCGGGTTTGAGAAAATAAAAAATGCATAGTACAGCCTTTTTTTTTATCAATGATGTGTATGTAAATGAATGAAGTTTCAATTTTGTGTGTGTGTGTGTGTGTGTGTGTGTGTGTGAAGGAATTAAATATTGAAATGCTTTTGGTTATTAAATCACTCTCCGAGCGAGAATTCATTGCATTTAAAAGTGACGATATACCGCGAGCGCGAACGGGACGGGGAAAATTGAAACATTCGTTCCGCTAAAATGAACGAGTCAATCACACAATGCGAATTTCACCACTGCATATGATAAATCGACTGGAAGAAGCGGTTGAAAGCCCGGATGAAATATTTATTAACAACCTGACGTTTTCAATTTGGAAATTTCAAAACGGAATTTTCGAATGTCAATGTTGAAATGGCGATTATAGACTAATTTGTATTGATGGTATAGTGATTGATCGTTCGGAGAATGCATTTTCAAATTATTTTGATGATTAATGGTCGTAAATTTTATAACAAATTTTAGTTTCTGATTGCAATTGGTTGAAAACGTGATAAGGGTTCAGAATTTGAAAAAAAAAAAATGAGAAATAATACCTATGTTCTAGAAATACCGGTGGATTAATCTTTTTTTTTTCCTCACAAATACGGGTGAAATAGATTTTTTGCTATATCTGTCCTAAATTTAGACAGAGAAAAAAAATTGGTCGCAGTGTTTTCGTAAAAAAGGTTTTACTGTTAAATCGTAGTGAAAAATGTATTGCTTCAACTGATTAAAATTTGATGTATAATTCGTTAAATTATCCAACGTAAATAGTTGGAAAGTCTATGCATATGAAAAAGCTTTGAAAAAGTTTCAAATTAATGAAAAACCACTGTAAATTTTCAAAATTCTCAGAAGCTCATCCAACTTTCATGGAATTTTTTTTCAACAATCGACAGAATAACAATGAGCTTTATTGTTCCGTTTCATTTCTTAATTGGCAATCCCAACAAACGCGTACTCTCCACTAACAAGCTCTAACAATCATCCAAACTTCAATGCAAAAGCAACAAAAGTTATAACTCACCTCTTCCACTTTTTCTCGACGCCCGTAAGCACAGCCTTGTCGGCCTCCTCTCTCCTTGCACTCACACCAGCCTCAAATCTATCGCGAGCACTAACGAGCGTCCGACAATCGCGCACCGGAGTCACAACCTTGTCGTCGAGTCCAACACTCACTAAGTCCGTCTCGGAGTGTCTCGATGACGGTGGCTCCTCGTCGGAGAACGCCTGGCCACCAAGTCGGAACTTGACTTGCGACGGCGGTGGAGGCGGTGGGCAACCACTGTCGCTACTCACACGACTGAGTCTGCGCTTGCCACCGGTCTCCCCGGAGAAAAGTCTCTGTTGACGTTGTTGCTCCTCCAACTCGTCGCTCACACGCGACAGATCCATCAAAATCTCCGGCTTAATGTTCTTCTCGGAGATTTTTTCCTCGCCCGCGCGTCCGCTCAACGCGTTCTCCGACGCGCTGGCTTTCATTGTTGGCGGCTGAAGACGAGCTTCGGCTGTCAGACGCTCGATCGCCAGCCTCGTTATGCCTGGCGATTCGTCTTCTTTCTCTTCTTTTTCCTGCGAGGAATGAGAGATTTTTTTTTATTCAGTACTGCGTTTCGACAAAATAGACTGTTTGGTGAGACGGTTCAGTGTACACGTCGCGCTTTAATGGAAAAAGTTTCATAACGTTCGGCAAATAGTTGACTGTAAACATCGATTCTGATTTTGATTTTGTAAATGCGAAAATAGTCGCTTTACTACCGTGTACCGCAAATATTTACTAACATGCGGTGGTAGTTGGCAATCGATCGTTGGCTTCTGTGTGACTCGAAACAATTTTCACGGAGGGAAAATTATTTTGGAATGACTGTTACGCGAAAAATAAAACAAGTAAAATTAGAGTTACGAACGTTAAAAGATCTCGAATCATGTACTCCGGAAGTTTTCGTAACGCGAATTTGTGTTGTATTTTCGTGCAATCAACAAAACAATTTAATTGGCGATTTACGAATTCGAATAAATATATATATACACATACCATCGGTAGACTTTTGTCAGCCTCGTCTCTCCGAGAAATGTTCTCGGCCAACTCCTCGGCAGTGACAATTTTCGCTGTGACCAGCTGCACCTCCTGCATCTCCGGATAAAATCCCGGCTCATCCGCGTCGACCGAGTCGAAACTCTCGATCTGGATTTCCTCCTCGACCGAGCAGATGCGCACAGTTTTCTTCACCGTTTCCACTGGAGAACGATCCTTGATTTGCAAATTCAATCGCAAGCGTGTTAGAGAGAGTACCATACGTTTTATTCAATTTTTATATATTCACGGAGGATATATCGACTACTGCATGCGTAATCTTGTGAAAATTGACTCGAGATTTTTATACTGATAGAAACATTTTCCGCTGACATATAGAATAAATTTCAATCTACTCTCCTACTTAAAATTACCTGTCCATCCTTGAACACCGATTCGGCAGCATCTTCGCGCCTCCTCCTCAGCGAAGGTCTCCTCTTGGCAGCAGCTTCGTCTTTAGTCTCGGGCACGAGGAATACAACTGGTGGCGGTGGCGGTAGCGTTGGTGTTGTTACATCGGCGATATCTTGCTCAGCTTCCTCGAGTAATCGATCGTCGGCGGCGCTAAATTGACGCGCCTCCTCGGACTCGAGATACCTGGCGACGCGATCGATACTCTCTTGGCGTCGAAGCTCGCTACGCCTCGATTCCTCGATAGCACCAAGTGAACGCTTTCGCGATGACGACACCTTACTAGACTGCTGCTGCTGCTGCTCCTGTTGTTCGTTACTCGGTGTGCTCTGACGGCGCTTGGGCTTCGTCGATTCCGCTTCTGTGGAGATTGATGGGTCTCGGTTAGGTGAATTTTGTCGAGTAAGCTTAGCGAGGGATTCGTAGGGAAGGGAGCTTTCGGGAATGGCTGGTGATTAGCTTGCTCTTGCGAGCAGGATTTGTAGATCGATAATACTTATCCCTGACGTGTATATGTTCGTTGCCGTGATTATTCTGATCTATGAAGCTTTTGCCTACTGTGCTTATGTGTGTATATCTCATTTAGTACATCGAGACGATGTATGTATCTTTATTTGAATATCGATTGGTTGCTATATCTTCACGGTATGCGAGCTCGAAGTAAATTTAGCCAAATTGCATTGTTGCAATGTATAAACAGCGAGTTTTGTGTTCAAACAGAGACGAGACTATATAATGCGCCTCTGCATAGTTGCCGACCTGCATATTCTACATCTTGTGAGTATCGCTGGCGTACTGCCAAGTTTTATCGATCGCAATGTAAACTTTAGGTCTCGATTGAAAAAAAAAATGCTCTATTGTTTTTTGTTCGCATCGCGACGAACGGGGGGTAAAACATTAATCCACTGCTTTATCTCACCTGCATCGACAAGCTGCCTCGTGTCTTCGATTTCAGGCGTAAGCACGTCCTTGTCGATAACCATGAGAGGATCCTCCCTGACCATAGCGCGTCTTTGCTCTTCGGGAAACGGCGTGAGTTTGATGAGCGGTGAGTGTGGTTCGAACTCCACGTCGTCTTTTCGTTTACTCCTCGGTAATAGTTCCTCGAGACCGAGAAGCACGTTGTCACTGCTGCTGCTGGTGGTGGTCACGAGTGGCAGCTTCAATTTGGTCTTATCATCGATGAGAGTACCGTCCGATTGGCCATCCTCCTCGAATGCGCCAACGGTGGTTGCTGCTGCTGCTACATCGCTTGCTCCTATGGCAGAGCATGAGAGAAGGGCTTTGGAAAAGGATGTTATGTATATGTATATATGGGACGCGCGAGAGCAGACGCTAGACACTTGGGTAATGGACTGAGAGGAGATTGGCTCAGTGTTGACATAGAGATACGGCTTTGTCTAGCCTCGGCGCGCGCGCGCTCGAGAGATAGATCCGTGTCAGATGGAGATACATGCAACTCTGCGTTGATTTTGCTTTCGAGGGGCAAGTGGCTCGATCTTATTGAGGTGTTTGGATTTGGGTTGGTAAATTGTTTATGAGCTTTTGATTTTAACTTGATTGTTGAAAAATTAATTGAGCTCTTTGAGAAATGTGGTTTTAATTGGAAATAAAGTAAAATATTATTTGTTAAATAAGACTGACTTGAAAAAATTAATCGGGCACTTGAAGATTGTTGTATTGATACTGTATGCACGGACGGATTTTTTTTGCTTCGAAATACCTAATTTAGTAATTCAAGGGAGCTTATTTTATCGCCTCTTCGCCATTTAACGAAGATTCATTTGATAAAGCTCACGCGAAAATATAATTATTACAGTTTTCAACCGAACCACGGTTGAAACGATAATCTCTATATTTCCAATTCAAGTACGAGATGTTCATTCTGTTTGAATATTGATATATTGGGAAATAATTTTAAATTAAAAAATTAATATTTCTTTTGGTATAGTTGATTTTACATTTACGTAAACTGTTTAATGTTAACGTTTAACTGGATAAATCAAAGCAAACATTCCCGAAATCCTATATTGTATAATTATAGTAAGTTAGCTAGATTGAATATTGACGTCATCTCGCAAGAGAAGCAATTGCGGCAGTATACTACAAATTGATGGTTTTTCAAATAGTAAGTATGCACCAAAAACAATTTAAAATTTTTTCTTTTCATTCAAATGCATTGCAAATAAAAAGAAACTTTGAACATTATGATATTGTTGTTTATAACGGGGAATCGATTCGTGAAATGTGTCCGAATCGCGTCTAATGGATTTGATCTACATAGTCAATCGAAAAGCAACAGTGAGTTTCACTTTCGAAGAAACCGTATCAAAAGAAAACAAAAATCGAAGACAACAAAAAAATGGAATAACTCACCTGATCTCGACGAGAGAAAATCGAGAAGTTCAGCAGCGCCGTGGTCAGTGGCGTCGCTGTCCGGTAGACTCTTGCTACGCCTGACTATGCCTATCGGAGCCAAACGCTGCAGGCGTGTGCGCACACGTCACGGATACATAAGCAGAAGGAAAAGAAAAAGAGGATTTCCATCATTTACCTCGATTGCTTTCGCTCTCCTCGTTATTGTTCTGTTTTTATCGGTATTTCTCTCGTTTTTTTTTTTTCGTCACTCTTCCCAGTTACCCTTTCGTACTACTTTTACTGTCGTTAAAAAAACACTTTTGATTTATGCCGGAAACCTCAAGTACAAGGTGTAGAAAGCGTTTAATTCAATTTGTACGTAGTTTTCCGATCTTGACCGTTTGTTGTTATCATATTCAGCAATACTCTTATTAATATGTATCATATATACTCAATTTATATTATTGCCACTCTAGTATGTTTGTGTCAAAAAAAGAAACTGTAATAAATAATCTAAAAAATTATTCAATAGTCATTCATCTGATGCGAAAGTATAATTTACGTGCTGAAAGGTACAGAAAACGAATGTGGAATTTCAAATGCGAGTAAACAAAATCGGAAACGAATGAAGTTTTATAGCAGAGGAAGAAAGATTGATACGGTATATTCATCTCCGCATTTCCCACTGAATATTTTTTTTTCATTCTGTATAGGCACGTGTGCTGCCTGTGAAACCGAAGCGAATAAATCTCCTTCATTTCGAGATCAATCGCAATTATTCGTGATTTCCGCACGATAGTACTATGTCGAGTATTTTTAATCAACTTTATTGCGTGATTGACTGATTATTATCAACGAGTATGTGATGAATAAACACACGACTAATTTGTTATTAATTATTCGTTTAACATATTTGTTGCATTCTGTTAACATATTTCTGCGAATATATACTGTCTGGGTATGAATTTGAATGATATTTGCTGTCTACCCTGCACCCGTATAATTCAATCAAAATTAAATGAAACAATTTTACTTGCATTTTCTCCTATCAGGTTCATACTTCAAAGAAAAATTACTACTTCTTACCTTCTATTGTTTTCGTAATTGCTCCTTTGCCAATAACAATGTCAAAACTTCAATCAACATGTTTTTGAAACGAAATAAAATACCATCAATATTTATATTAATAGTTTCACATTTTAAAAGGCAACTTTTATAAAATTTAACATAACTCATACCGCTATTTTAATTGAAACTAATTATTTTTTCATAGCTAACGGGTATATATTTCATGTGCATGCCATGCGCAGATGCAGCTGGGACAGAAAAAAACTGCTTTCAAAAAAATGCATAGAACAGAAAGCTTTGTAACAGTTTGACGTTTGTTTATTTTTCATCTTCATCAAATTCGAATACACATTTTTCATTCGTTGTTTTACTGCGAGTAAAAAAAATATCAATATTGAAATATTTTGAAATCGTGGAATGTGGAATCCATTAAATTTATCATAGAGCTTTTTAAAAATAATTCGTTCCTAAATTACTACATTACATTACATTCCCTCACAAATTTTTAATGGTGCACTGATTAAATCGACTTTTATTTTTTCTAAATCCACGTGTCTGACTTTCCTTGTACATCAGCTTGAACGAAAAAAACATTTAACTCCAACGAACAGGCTCTCTAATAGTCAACGACCCAATTAGCGCAAATACCTCGAAATCGCACCGAAAATGCGAGGTCGGGTCGTGCGAAAGCTGCGATCGTACAGTAGACACACACAGAAAGAGAGAGAGAGAGAGAGGGAGAGAGAGAGTGAGCACCTCGTATCGCGAATTTCAATTGACGTATGTAGGTGGACGTAGTCATGCGCAAGCCTTTTGTGCTCTCTGTCCACGCAACGCACAATGCCGCTCGTTACGCGTCCAAGCCGCAGAGAGAGAGAGAGAGAGAGAGAGAACATTTGCACCCGTTTGTTTTCGGCTTCTATCTGGCCTTCGAATTTACAAATTGTTTTGCAGATTTGATTTGCGTTCTTTCGCAAGGGCATTTTCAGTTTTGCAGGTCAGTTAGCAAATTCGTTCGATGCTAGAAGCTTTTACCCATTTTTTTTTTATTATTCGTATAATATTTTTATCAACTACTTTGTGCGTTCAGAGTGATTTTTGGATGAACACAATGTTGCAGTTAAATTAACTTGAATAATTCTGTTTTTGCTGTTTGAAAGGTGACGATGTGATTAAAAAAATAATATTTTCTAATTTCATATGGCAATTGAATTTGTTTGAAAGAAAATAAATAAGTGATCGAGCAAAAATTTTGTACAGTGCACTTACAAACATGCCAGTGATAAAGTTGCGTATGATTTTTTTGTTGGCATTCAAAATTCAAATAATATAGTCTTGAAAATGAGAAAATATAAGTATGTTACCGAAACAGATCAATATTTTCTATTAATTAGACATTGATGCCAATTTTTAATTCTTTTTTTTTGTATTGGCGCAGGGAATGTAAGTAAGTTAACGTGTACTTACCGATCGCTACCCGATCAGCTATAAGAGACTATCGGGAATTGGTTTTAGTTTGTGCTACTTCGTAAAGTAGTTCCAATCTTTCTACAGCCGCGAGAGTTCGCGATAAATTAATTATTTGACTCTTTACTTTTTTTTTGTTAAAGAAACTTTAAAACTATAAAGGAATTGGGGATCGATATCAAAAGCAAAATATACCAAGTTGATATGTACAATAAATTTCGTCTTTATTAACGTGACTTATATTTATATGTTTATATTAACGTAATATTGATAAAACAGACATAATAAGGACATATTGCATTTATTTGGTCATAGTGGTTGTAATCAAGTTTGATTATCCTCCCGCGATCCGTCTCTGGCGTTTACAAGTTGTTCTGAAAAGCAAGAGAATTCCAAAGTTAGGGCCGCCAATAATGAACGACGTCTAATTATTTGATTAAAATATTCTCATTTTCATTCGCAATCATCTATTTTTTATTTATCATTAATCTACCAATCAAGAAAGAATAGAAAAGATTTAAAAGCAGAGATGTTGTAAGAGTTTTGTTTCTTTTTTTTTTAATATTATTGTGCTAAATATTGTGCTAACAATCGTAACGATAAAAAACAAGAAATAAAGTTTGAAGAAGGACGAGGCAGCGGGAAACTCTTAAGTTTTTTTTTTTTTTTTTTTTTGCATGGAGCACGAACCCCAAAAGCTTGATTTGTATATGTTTCTATCTACTATAGATTGATCGGAGTACACAGACACAAGTAAGATATATTGTTATGCTAAAGAAAAGCGAAGGCAGAGAATTTGAAAAGTTTTAGCCGAATTATATATAGAGTGACAGTGAAAAAAACAGACAGAAATGCATTTGTTAGATTCGAGTGATTGCTTTGTTAAAAACGTACAAGTTAGTTGAAATTAGAAGAATAATGCATAATAAGTTTGGTGTGAACAAAGCATACGTGTGTTGATAAATGAAGCAATCAATTTATTTGCAATGTTGTAATGCTTATTCTGACGGTCAAATCTGAACGCTGCAATTCTTGTCAATAATTTTTTTTACTAGCAACAACAGGTACTACTTTTATCAGATATATTTTTACAAATATCTGCAAGCTTGGATAAGATTTCAAATGCTATTAGCAAAATACCAATAAATTTGAATTTCTTTACACTTGCAAATTTTTTACTGTATATCTTGGGTAAGTGTATAATCATGTCTTTAAGTTTTTATCTAAAGGTACTAGCACTTTATCTAGTTATTTAAATTATTTTTTTGCTATAAATCACTACTTTATTGGAAAAAATACCTACCTCTACGGAAAATACTCACGATAACCGCGTATTTTCATCAATTGTCCCTTTCTTTTATCTTGTATGTACGTATCATTTGTCAAATACTCCGTTCATTTATTAATCACTGCTTTCAATAAATTTATAGTTGAAAAATTCGAGTTACGTGTGATTAAAAAATCCTTACAAGTTTTTCAGTAAAATCTCTCAAACGGTTCTAGAATTTCTTAAGCAATCTTAAGCAATTTTCAAACCCGATAATGATAGGTACGTACGATTATAAACTTTGTGTATTTTAGAAGGGTTATTAAAAGGCCTATAGCTGCATTACAGGAGCGGCATAATTAAATCAGGATATTTTTATGAATGGTGGAAGTTTTTAGTTGCTTAATTAGCACTCAAAACGTCAAACTCTACAAAGTTAGTTGCAAAATTACAATAGCCTGAATAAGGTAAAGTAACTACTGAATTCTATAGAATTCTTGAATGATTATTCGAATGAATAGCTGCATCTGCGTTGTTAGTAATCAAATACTGTGCCATGGCGCTTTAGACATATCTAGCGGTATGTGTGGTTACATTATTATGTACAACCCAGTAGGCGAAAAAGCAAATACAGAAAGATATACATTACGCATTAGCTTAAAGGTTTGGCGCATTGTATTAGAAGGAGAGATTACGCATTGATCAACGACCAATTTATTGTCCTAATCTATGTTAATTAGATTTAAGAATTATCTTTTTTCTTTTATCACCGCGGCTGAAGAATAAATAATTCGATGAAAGAAGAAAAGAACGTTACGTAAAAGTCAATGTGCGTATATATGCATATAGATACTCGGCGAAGCGTACTTAGGGGCCTTCATCGTAGTTGCGTAAAGCGCAGTAAAAGACCTCTGGAAAAAACGGAGTCGTGCTTTCAGTCATATATATGTACATATTACTCGCTATAGTATCTTTCTTTCACGTGGAAAACCATTGAAAAATTGTCGGCACGTTATATGCGAAGAATGTCAGTATATACAATTGACGCTATATCCTTAAGTGGTTCCCGCTGCTCAGACTTCCTCTGCTTCACAAATAAAAATAATCTATTGTCTTGACTAAAAGAAAACGCATGTAGCACAAAATATACCTTAATGATAATCAACTTAAACAATAATGATGTATACAATTCAATGGATGACAAAGACTGAAAATGAGTACATAATTTATTTGAAGATGCATCTCATTGCGATTAAAGACCTACTTTTTATTGAGAGAATTCAGACGCTCTGTGAAAGAAGATTTTCATTCAGTAGAGTTATTCAGTAAGAAAAGTTTTGGTGTTGAAGAGCTATGAAGTGGATGCACGCAAAGCATGAAAAATAACTAGCGTTGCTATTAAATACTTTCCAAACATTCAAATAACAGAACAGTAGTCAAGCATTTATAAGAATGTTTGTCTTGAGTTTTATATTTCTAACAAATAATATGGTAACGTGTATAGTTTTATTGTATACAATGTATGAGAAGCGAGGGAGCAGTATGGTGAAAATAATTGTATTAAACAAATAAAAACTGTGCAGCCTATTTATTATTTTGCAAAAATACAAATTTCCATGTGATATATCAGTGCACGATTGTCGTAATGGTCATGTGACATTGTCTTTATGATATGTATTTTAAAAATTGCACGATCAGTGTATTAATAATGTTGAACATGGGCACTACTAGTGTGATTTTTCTTCTTAAAAAAAAGTCGCTTACATAAACAGTCTTGCAATCGCTTATGCATAAATATTTCCTCAGACAATCTTAACAATTTTCAATGTTTCAATAATTCGATATGGCAATTAGTTTAACGAATGAATTATGTATAGTTTACAATCAATCAAAGGCCGATCTCAATATATAACCTTTGTTTTCATCCAAGGAAATATGTTATACACAAGTTACATCAAACAATAAAAAAGCATCCTTGTCAAACGAAAATTAGCTCGTGATCAAAGCATGCGTTTCACTAAAAACTAAACACACTCAATATTGCAAAAAATCAGAACGTAAAAACACAAATAACATAAGCTTATTTTAAAAAAACGCATGATCATGGTTGATGTGCAGGATGATATTTTTACAAATATGTAAAAAAATAATAATATGTAATATGACTCGTGAATGTGTATCTACAAGTATGTAACCTTTCTTCCTGAATATTTTGAGTATTAAATATATGGACATTTTATCAATGTACAATATAATAACGTTAAGTAGACTATTTTTAAGGAAGTTTTTCAACATTTTGGATTAAATGTTCCCCAGTAAAGTTTATAAAATCACCTCGTGTAAATCTTCATTATTGATTATTAAAAATACGATGTAAAATCAGTTGAATAATTTCTACAAAAATCATAATAAAACTAATTGATGAATTTTATCAAATAGACAAATAAAAAATTGCATGGCTCGTATAAAAATCAATATCTACCAAGCTAATCTAATTGAATAAAAGTAGAAATTTGAAGTAGATCCAAAAGAAAATGATTAGTAAACAGTAATTTCAGTAATACCTTTGACTGAATAAGATTTAGAATTCTTAGTTGAAACATTAGTCTTTAATGTATAATACTGAATATTTTTCATGAATTTCTGCAATCAGTTTCCTAGATAAACTACCTAGGATAGCATGCAGTGAAATTTTTATAAAACTATACATATGTAAAAGAAGTGTTTCAGTGAGCCTAAAGAGTTTTCTTTGAAAAAGAGTGGCTTTCAATATGACGTACTCACGATGTACGATGTAACATTTTCATCGCAAGCTATCCAAGGTGTTTCAATAATTTTATTAGACTTTTTCGATTGAAATAAGATAAGAGCTATTCTCCAAAAAATATCTGCTTAACCTTGAGAAAAATTAGGTATTTTAGAACCTAAGTCAACGATTGTAATTTCTTCTATGTTAAAAGTCATGTTACTAGCGTTCAAAACAAATAATTAACAAGAGTCATTAAATCATTTAACATACAAACTCGTATCAATGGCAACACATGTAGTAAATTGTCTAATCTTAGAATAATGTTTGTAGAAACAACTCTTCTAATTATTTTTTTGCTTACACTTTGAACGACATCTATAATAGAAAAATACTATTATCTCAGAAACTTTCGGATTTGACAAGATTATGCTGATGCTGCAAGCCCTCGATCAAGTCCATGTGACGAGACGCTTGTATGAGATTAATCTTTCTCTCGCGAAAGTATTCGTGCTTCTGTTTACGGCTGTCCATAATTGGTGCGAGGCTGCTTGCATCTTTTTTAAAATCAACCCGATCAGCTTGATCGCTCACCTGTGCAATGCTATCAGGAATGGGTAGCGGCTTCGCCACACCAATGCGCACGATGCCTTTGGGCGCACCCTTCAGTGCCTGTACCGCCTGGTCCAGAGTCGCGTTCTCGAGGGCGATGTCGTTCACGAAGAGCAGTCGATCGCCAGGAATCAGTTGACCGTCGACCTGGGCGACACCACCCGGCACTAAGGATCTTATTACTATCACAGTCTCGTTGGGGTTCATTGGATCCTAAAAACCAAATATCATTTTTAAATTGTTTCTAAATCATTCGATCGACATTTAAATGTCAATTCGAATACACATTACCAAAGTTTCTGCGTAATTGTACACGACTACTTCGGTAAGATGCATAATGAGCATCACGCATGAATATGTAAAACACATTTGTACTGTAATTGGTGGCATGAATAATTCAGCCAGTGTCGCGTTTCAAGCTTGATAATTCAAACTTAAATTAGCTATTTATCAATCCCCAATTAATTTGATACGAGATACGCTCAACATAAAATAAAATAATTGTTTATATTTCCAAATATTCACTTTCAATGGAATAAATGTACCTGATAATCCAAAATGGAGAACCCAAGGCCTCTCTCTCCTTTAACTAGTTCGATGATTTGTGGCTCGGAGCTCCACATTGCTAGTCCGGTTAGAGGTTCCAAAGAGCGAGATTTCATTTTGTTCAGACTAGCATCAGTCACTGTGGCGGTCGTTGTGGTCGAGGCTAACGACCCATCTGATTTCGCTTTAACCAAACGGTCCGATGATGGTAATAAATTTTGCAGAGAACCGCCGAGTATGCTCTACAAATTGACAAAATCAGTTTTGCGCTAAAGCAACAACGAAAATAGACGCGGGCTGAAACGTCTTGACATACTCTTGTTTGGAAGGCTGCTTGATGCTGGGCAGTATCGATTGGGCAGAGTGGATCTTGAGCAGCGATGTTTCTTCCACAAATCATTCGAACGTGAATTGGCAGTTCTTTCAATACGCTGACCACTTCCATATGATTGATTCCCAGTAAACGATAGCCGTTGACCTATAATTGGATTTGCGGTTAAAGATTTTCAATGGAATTCCGAGTGCAACGGATGCAATGTCGTTTTCAAGTGGATTACCTCTAAAAGTTCATCTCCCGATCTCAAAATACCATTTTGTCCGACTGGGCCTTCAGGCAAGATCGATCTAATGTAATGATGTGGTCGTACTTCTTGACCATTTTCCACGTCGACCGTTCCCTCCAAACTGATTCCAAGACCGCTACCTTCGGCAAATTTCTTCAGCTGAGCCACCTGAAGACAAAAGAAAAAAAGAAATTGAATAAAATTAAACGGAAAAAGCATGCGTTATCTCGCGTCACGATATAAAACTTTACGACTGAAGCGCGTACGTACCACTATCTCCATGTCTGGCCCGACAACCTTTTGCCATTGAGCTTTAATGGCTGTTTCAATCTTCGGTGTCAGCTCAGTGGAAGGATCGCTAAGAAGTGCTTCGACGTTACTGACCTCATCCAAATTACCCATTAAAACGTCGCGATCAATCTCTTGCAGAACCGCGCTGTCAACCGTCGTGTGCGATTCACCTTCCGGCTCAATTTCAGTCGTATCTCCGTCCTGAAAGTTGATATTGTGCTATTATTGATGCGCCGTATACTAATGTACCATCTCTAATTTCGAGAAACTAGATTCAATTACTGAACGAAACAAAATTTATTCTAAGACGTCGTCATACAAGTTGAAAAATGGAATTCGAGAATTGCGGACGTCTGTCGTTGCAATGTTAAAGAGAAAGATAAATTATTCATTTATTATCGACTTATGCACTTTTATCTATAAATGTAATGTCGTGATATTAAAAGCGTCAACTGAGTTGAAATACCTGTCGGTAACACGATGTCACATATTAGTCCTTCGTTATCAGTAGTTATTAAGATTGGAAGAGTCAACCCCTTTTGCATTGGTAAAACCAATGAATAAAATCACATATCTAATTGACAATTAGATATGTGATTTTATTCATTGGTTTTACCAATGCAAAAGGGGTTGAATTGACAATTAGATATGTGATTTTATTCATTGGTTTTACCAATGCAAAAGGGGTTGACTCTTCCAATCTTGATAACTATTGATAACCTAACCATGGAGAGTACAGCGAATAACTATTAGTCCTTCGTTTTTTCACAAAAGACTATAAAAAATAAAATTAGAGGCCTTAAAAATATTCATTCCTTCGATCAGATTTGATTATGATATCTCCTTCTCTCAAACTCAGAAAACCATTTTTAAAATCAATAATCCTCGAATAAGTGTGATGTTTACTTACAGCGCTGATAGGGAATGTTGGAAGGCTAGCAATGGAAGGCGAGCCAGGTGGAGGTGGTCTCAGTTCACTGGCTGCAATGGCTTGCTGCAGCTGCTCGTACTTGGGTCCTCGTAGATACCTTTCTAAACACAGAGTGACAGTCAAGCCAGTACTCCGCAGCACTTCCACGGCCTCGTGGTTCGAGTAGCCTTGCAAAGAGTGACCATTCACTGCGACAATTCGGTCGTTTATCTGGATTTTCTTGCTCAAATCGGCGGCGCTTCCCTCGCTTATGCTCTTCACGAAGATACCAGACAGCTCCTCTGTAAATGCGATATCGATGTTATTTTTTTCACAATGTCAGATGCAACATTCTACGGTTGGTAATGGTTATGGACTGAATTTTATAGAAAAAGAAAATTCTATTGCACTTCTTTTGGAATATATCTCGAATAACGTCCGACGACTACAGTAAAATAAAACGACTGGTTATGTATTTCATGCTTGAAAGCGCTACATTGCTCGTCTCTGTGTTTACTGAAGCGAGCGCAAAAGAATAATACGTTTGAAATTCTCGGAATTGCACATTTCAATCTCTCAATTTTCTTTTATCACGTCGTCAATTAGAGAATAAAAATTGTATCTCGAATAAAATATCGATGGAAAAAAAACGAAGAGTACGATCATCGTCCTTAACGAAGCAGAGAAAGAGAGAGAGAGAGAAAAAATCAATATAGCCACACTATAAAAATAAAACGCGCAACTCTTACCCTTCTCGCAGACGTAGCCGGCGATGGTGATGCCAAGACCACAACTGTCTTTCTTGAGCTCGACGGTGAACTTCTCCATCTCGGGCAAAGCGTTGACGTCGATCGGCTCCATCGAGATGACAGGAAGCTCGGCGATTGGTAATGCGCCTGGCGCACCGATGATGAGACTTGGGCGGCCCTAAAATCCCAAACCATCGGGTTCAGTCAATGAGAACGTATATGACCAATTCCAAAAAAAAAAGTGCCTTAATTCGGTAGCGTTTCTTTAAATATTCAAACTGAGGGTACGCTCTCAATTTTAGGGTTACGCGGTTCTACGGGGCATCAAAAGTTTCGTAATG
>JAWWMK010000032.1:7964074-7986736 GCA_035047105.1 Galeopsomyia nigrocyanea | reverse complement strand
AAAGATGACTAATAAGAAAATAATTTTCCGGAAACAAGAAAAAATTAAGTACCATCATTCCTTGCAGAGCAAAGTTTGGCAGTGCATGTCGAAAAATGTTCGAAAAAATTCAAAGCTCTCTAAAACCAAGGGAATAATGTTGAACAGGTCGTTGGATAGTCAAAAATATTTGTTGTACTATCCTTGAGAATATTCTAGAGATTCCGATTTTTTGGCATTGTCTTTCATGAAAAAACCCCATGGGTGCCGTTTTGCCCCCGGGTGCCATTTTGCCCCACCCTCCCCTAAATGTTTTCAAAACGAAAAAAACGCACTCAACGCAAAAGCGGTATATTACAAAATTACAAAAATGAGTAAATCGTCGGGTCAGTGAAAAAAGAACACACCTCCAATAAGAAAACACACATCCACTTTTTCCATTGAAAATTACATTTAAAAAGTGGATGTGTGTTTTCTTATTGGAGGTGTGTTTTTTTCCACTGACCCGACGAAATGTTTATTGAAAAAAATAAGTTTAGAATCTATGAATATCATATCATTCACTTTATAAAAAAACCATGCTTACATTTTATTATTTTGAGGCTTGTCAACTTAACTATAGGAAATGGTTTTACCAGACCGTACAGTAAATT
The DNA here is from genome assembly GCA_035047105.1 of Galeopsomyia nigrocyanea. NCBI lineage: Eukaryota > Metazoa > Arthropoda > Insecta > Hymenoptera > Eulophidae > Galeopsomyia > Galeopsomyia nigrocyanea. The sequence continues at coordinate 7,986,104 of JAWWMK010000032.1, read as the reverse complement.
ACTTTTTCAAAAATTTTAAATTCACCACGAAACATATTATTTGATTATTTTCAAACAGCGGTTATCAAAAGTTTTAACAGGTAACTTTGAAAATTAAGAAGCAAAGTCTATACTGTTACCTATGTACGCATCGATGGGATTATGACGTCCATTGAAAAATATCTTTATATCAAAAAATTTCATCTTTACATATTTTTTCAAAGGCAATCCGACTGTTAAACAAAATTTTCTATTTAATAAATATGCTCGAAACGAATTTAGTTTATGTAATCGGATTTCGAAATAAAATATAGCAATGTTGTGGTGCTATAATAAGTAATTTTATTGATAAAAAATTGTTTGTAATAATTATAAACAATTAAATTCATTCGAAATATTATTATTGAACGAAACTAAATGAGTATGGACAAAACAGTACATACATTGACGTACTCTACTCATGTTTAATTGTTCGGCCTGCTTGTTCACATTGTAATATATTACGTTGCCAAAATATTTAACTCGCGTGAATCATACAATCTAACGGTATATCCCTCTATCGTTTCGGCATTCAACTAATTGAGATAATGTACATTGTTCTCAATACGCGTTTAAGCATTGAAAGAGAGTTCCTCTCTCGCTCACTCTCTCCCTTTTTCACTAAAACACGTAAATGTAAACTAATCATCAGAAGCATTGAACGTAACATGATCCAAAATCAATCAGCACATTTTGACATCCTCTTTGCTAACGCATCGTCGCCCAGACTGAATAGACGCGCATGTATACAACCGCAAACCACGTCCTTCCCACTTTCGTCACCTATTCCCCATTATCCCTCATTCATCATCGACTCATAACGGCACATGTCCAAATAAAGAGTGAAACAATCGAGGGAACAAAAGAAGAGGAACCCTTCGTCAAAATTCCAACACCTCGCGCATGAATATTAGTGTCCTCCTTGACCCGCGTAAAACATCGAATACGCATACCACACACGAGTTTTAGTATATAAAATCTCTAATCCGTGGTTCCGCAGCGACGCGCACACACATACATTCGCGTTAAAAAAGGGGGGGGACTCTCTCTCTCTCTCTCTCTCCTGTCGAGTATATGTCCCATCATCATTTTCCCGGATGTAAGCGCGCGGAAACAACGAGTGTATAGCTCGACAATACGAGAGTTGGCGCTTCCGGCTACCGCGCAAGGCCAATATGTATACACGATGATCATGCCCCACCTGCTCTTCACCGCCAGCACCGCCGCTGCCGCCGCCGCTGATCGGCCACTGGCTATTTGTACACAAATGTAAGAGGAAAACAGACACGAGTTGTAACCCTATGTACTATACTCCCCCCTCCTATCTCTCACTTGCAAGCTCTTTGCAATAAGCTACGCCTACCAAAGTAAGTGAGACCTGTTATTTGGTTGTCGCGCGAGCAATACGATTTTGGACTTCAGTCTGATTACGGGTGCCACTCGTGACGCCTCGGTCACCCTTTTTTTCACACTTCGCTCTCGCGCGCTCTATCGCGTGTGCCAGTACATTTATAACATTAGCTTTCGATTCTGATTCATAACGCTCGTTATACATACGAGGTGAAAAGGATTTTTTGTTCTTTGGTTTTTCCGACTTGTTCAATGTTTTCACACTGCATCGAGATACTTTTTCATTCATGAGAGGCGTTGATCCTATTCATGGGCCGGTCCATCGAGCTTATGCCGTCATCTGCGACTGGGCAGGAGGTCGTTCCATAAGTAAGATACTTTTTGTTTATATGTTCTAGATATCTTTTTTCTGGTTCAATTATTTTACAAATCAATGCAGAGAGATTTTTAGAAAATAGCTGATGATAAGAGATTAACTTCAACAAATTGAATTACATTTGTTTGAGATTCGAATCAAGCATTATACCTTTTGTCACTTTTGATGGCCTCGATCGATTTCATATTTGAAGTTCAGATTCGTATAATTAGGAGGGGAACGAATTGTTGTGGGAACCGCGACTGTCTTTTCAATGGCTGTGGATAGCCAGTGTTAAATAGTGCATGCTTTGCATTTCATTTTCGTTCTTTTCAAATACGAATCATTACATAGACGAGTTACAGCCGATTGACTTTTTATTGTGAGCCACTGTTACCTTTTCTATTGCGCGCGCGCTTTGTTTATTTACGTTATTTGTTTTATTGTTGAATTTAGCGTGTACAATCGTAGCTTCTTTTATGTTGTTTTTTCAATTGAACTTTCTTCGAGTTCTATTATCGCGAATTCTATTATTTCTAAAAAAATCTTTCTTTATCACAGTTCGTTATTCTACCTTCGTGCATTTGAATTTTACATTTCAAACTTGATTGCATTTTCAAATAGAAAAAATAATTTTGTCGGAATTCTTTTTTCGATGAAGTTTTCATCTAGTACGTATTTCCATACGTAACAAAAACCACAAGTATAATGCATAAAATTTGCATGTGTAAACGCAATTTGCATGTACGTACGTAAAAGTAATTTTTACTTTTCCCCTTCACTTTTTTCTCCAACCTAATTAAATTAATAGTTCAGCTCAGATGAAAAATTATTTATATTGTAAAAAAAAAAATTCTAGTCCCAAAAAAAAAGTATTCACCCAAAATCAACAAGAAACAAGCCCACTACGTAAACCGCGTTAAAAAGTCAAGCATCTGGCAAAATCATACAAAGGCGCGTAAAATCTCTCTCGCGCGAAAAGAGGCGAAAATCGATGAGTAAACAATGGAGCTTGATAGCGCAATCTCGCAGTGTGGCGCGCGCGCGTAACGTGCACTTAGCTCGTCTCTTTGTGTATTAAAAAAAAAGAGTGAGGCGCGAGTGTCCATCATGCCCGAGAGAGAAGAGAAGCAAAAACGAATCTTTCGCAAGTACGTTATCGTTGGATCGCCGCGCGTATACACACACATACATCATATCTCCGAAATCGCATCAGTATGGAATCCTTGCTCCCGATGACGTGGTCGGCCCCAATATATATATAATATAACCATAAAGCGAAGGACTTTTTCATCATCATGACGATCCATTGTACTATACTCTCCCCCACTCAGTTGGTAGTCTACGATGAAAAGCTCGGTGAGGCAGATTCCAAACGGGCGCTCACCCTGAACCGCACTCTCTCTCTCGGTACGCTCGAGCCATCGGTGGACACACACACACACACACGCGCGCCCGTAAGTCCAACAGAGCGTAGTTCCAACTTCCCAGCGAGCGCATTATTAGGGATCTATTATCTTCACAGTTATCGCGAACATTGCGCGCATACGCTCTCTCTCGCGGGGACAGTTTCACAGGTACATACACGTATCAAAGGACGGTGTATGTATGCAATGCGAAAGCGCGCGAGGGAAATGAGAGAAAGAGAATCCATAGGCATATAAACTCACTCTGCGCGTGTTTGCCTCTCTCGTGAGAGCTGTGTGTCGCGCTCTATTTTAACTGCTGCATTTATTATATATTATGTATGTACTACTCTCCGGTTCTGTGGTTTATATAGAATGTTAGAAATTTTGTTAGAAATTTGAATTCTATGAATATCGAATGATAAGTCGTGTTTCTTGATTACTTTTGCAAGCGAAAATTATTCAGACAATGAGTGAGCCATTCGTGGAAATTATGCACCCCTCTTCGTTTGCGCTGCATTTCAGATTGAACGAATAAATTACAAGCGCATTTTTTTTTCGACTAAATTACATAAATCGAGTTTATTATCAATTACGAGGATCTTTTGTAAGGTATCCGGAATTAAAGTGAAGAGATAGAGATCAATCGATTTTTTTTTTCTCGAAATGCATTTATAGGGTTGGAGAATACTAAGTATAAAGGGCATACTCGAAGTTTAGTATAGCAACTAATAGTACATTCTCGGTTACTGTCGAGGGTGGGTTTACTGCAAGAGCGAAGTTGGCTGAACAAGGGTAGTAATAAACCGCAGGAATTACTGACTTTACTACTTCGTCGCATATTGAATTTTATTCACGCTACAAATGTAGTCACTTTATTAATTTATTGAGTTAAAAGCATAAGAAAATAGTAACGAAAATCATAGACAATAAACTAATTTATGATCATTTTTGAAGTAGAATAATTTTATTTTATAGTTCTACTTCCACAGTTAATAAGTCACTAATTAAATCATTATATCTAGTTAAGTCACAAAAGAATTAATATTGAAATTACTGTGACAATTCGCGCTTTCATCATGCAATAAAATTCTGTGGTCAATCTAAAAGAAATAATATTGTTCTTAATTCAAAAGAGCTTTTTCCTCAAGACAGAAATGAACGAAATAAAAAAATATTTCCCTCACATACAAATCTCATAAAATACACCAAAAAAAAAGTCCAAAAGCATTGATAAAAGTGAAAATTCAAATTCAAAGAAAGCGAGGTAACCGTATAGGTATATCGATCGAACCGAAACCTCATACATGTGAAAAAATAGAAACTCGAGTCATCGTGGAACTCAGGCCCCATTATGAAGGTGCGGAAGCATCGCACCATTTTTTTTTCCTTTTTCATATTAATCCGTGACATCAGATGGGGACATCGAATGGCTGTCACGCATTTTGAGTTTGCCGGCGTGCACAGGCCAAACTCCCTTCAATTCATGCGCAGTCCGCTTTTGAAATCGGTTCGGTGAACGTTGTCATAAGCGCACGCGCGCTTTCAACGCTGCTCTTTTTCACTGTTCGCGCTGAAAGAATCTCTATTTTTCTAGTTTAATTATTTTGTTTTTTTGTTTCCAAGTGGAGTGATTTTTTTTTATTCTGTGAATTTTTCGGCATTGAAGTTAAAAATGCGACGACTAATCACTTTTGTCTTGCAAACATTCTTTGTGTCATGGTAAGATTCCATCCGAGAGTGTATTTTATGACCATTTGAAAAATGAGATATCTAGGTTTAATTGTCTGTTTCAAGATAGTTTAGCCTGTAATTACTCACGTGGTCTATCTTTAAAACAACAAAGGCGGTGTACTTACATGCTAAGTGACGCGACTAATTATGGGTTGAGAGATAATCCTGTGTGACGTATGAAGTTCTCACTGTTTTCTTAAATGAAAATTATAGTTTTAACGTCTTCATATGAAAATTAATGTATCCATAAATGTAATTAATAATTATGTCATTATAATTGAAAAACTGTTACGAAAGTCAAATTGGGTAAGAAATTAAAATTTATCGGCTGCGTTCAATTGAACTTATTTTGTTACAGTCCCATTGCGAGTGACATGACTACTTGATAATACCCGTTATCGGAATTCAAAATGAGAAGGGATCATAACATGTTCAGCATGGTTCAAGCTATTACTGTTCTTACGGTGTTGAAGATGCTCGTCAACGGTAAGTGTTTGAATAATAATATTTTTTTTCTTTACAGCTTCATGATTAAAGTGATATTTTAATTTGACCCATAGCTCAAATTACGTGCAATAATGGAGCGGGTAGATTCGTCTACGAAAGGTTACCAGACCAACAATTGCAGGGCTTTGACGATGAAGTAGTAAGTTCACATGAAAACTAATGCCCATATCGATGTATATGTCAATTTCTATTTCCCCAAAATTCAACTTTTCCATTTTTTTCAAAGATAAGGGACTCGTTGCCGCCGTTCCGCGTGCTCGAGAAATGTCAAGATCTTTGTCTCCGCGACCGCACGGCCACCAACAATCTCGTGCGAACGTGCTCGAGCTTCGATTTCCAACCGGGCAGTCGAATAGCATCTTACAGCGGCGCGGCCGAATACGAGGAGAGCACCTGTTACCTAAGCGCTGAGCAAGCGCAACCCGAGGGCATTGGCAATCTCATGATGGTACCCAACAGCGTACATTTTGCCGAAGTGTGTTTGACTTGTGAGTAACAAAAATTTCGAGTATGTAATTTACGTCTGACCGCACTCGCGTATTACTACTTAACATATCTTTTGAGTTTCCTTCATTGTTCGATCGACCTTTTTATTTCTTCCGACGGCATTGAGCTACTGTACGTAAATTATTCTAAAATTATTCCCCTTGCTTCCTGAATTCGAGTGTAAATTACATGTGTGTGGTTACCCTTGCCCGCTGGAAAAATGACTCATTCTCGCGACAGCGGGTATATACTAAATTACCGGTCAAGTGTGTACAACTTTTTCTCATTGAGCATATTATCTAGATCAATCCATCTCGCACGCAGCCCAATTTCGAAATAAAATATAGTTTTGTAATTGAATATTCCGAGAATCTATTGTCCCGTCGAGCAAGTAAATACAGTCTACTTTAAGGAAATGCCGTAATGATCTTTTAATTCATGTTTTAACGCGCGACCTTCGCACTATTTGAACAAGAGATTCTCCTGTTTAGCAAGCGCATTCGAATAAGCCATACATAAAAACCTGAATTCAAATCATTTTTACGAGTTGCCGGGGCGATGAGGTAACCCATAGACATTAATCGTGTGTTGCATGTCCGTCTCTCGTTTTATCTTTCGCTCGCTTGCGCATTTACGTACATACTACATAAGGTTCGAATTTTTAATTCAGCGAGATCATGCTGCTCGTTTGAATAACAATGCGCGAACAAAGGCATTAACAATGATTCCGCGGAGGGTGTTCATCGGCGCGAGCGGAGTGTGACAGCCGCGGTAACAGGTAAAAGGCACACGCGATTTCGTCACGCCTCGCGGCGCCCTCTTCTCTATATATACACATATAGTCGACTATGCTCTACGACCCAAAGTGAACTTTATATGTGTATACCCTATGTATGCACAATTTTTTTTTTCGCCGATTATAACGAAGCGGTAATTAACGCCGACAATTAGCCAAACAAAGGGATGATTTTTTTTAATTTGACCCCCCAACGATTTATTCTTGTTCGGCAGCCAGCCGCATCGAGTTGGAATGCCCCAATCGGCGCTACGTTTTCGAGAGGCATTCGCGGAAAAAGCTCAAGCTGCCGGCTGCCAATGTGAAGGAAATTACCGCGGCCAATCGGACGGACTGCGAAGAAAAGTAAGATATATTTTTCATCTATCTTTTTTTTTTTGACGTTTTTGTGAAGATTTTTTACTTTTTCGGTGATTGAAAAATTTGATGTCATGTTTGTAGGATTTAATTAGATCCTTTGTCATGACGTTTAAATTCATATTATAGTGGAATTAAGATTAATTTCGTATTATTATACCTTGAAGATAAAGCTTCATTTTAAAACAAAATTACATTTTTTTTTACTAACAATGATACTTTCACAGGTGTTTGAACGAGCATCAATTTATTTGTCGATCAGCCACTTACGATTCGACTCTGAGAAGCTGTACTATGAGTCGTTTTACGCGAAGAACGCATCCTGAACTTTTAGAAGACAATGCTAATTCCGAGTATTTAGAAAACACTTGTCTTAATGGTAATAACAGCTTTTAAACATATCTATATAAATAATATTACTAAACGTTGACGCGCTTTCAATTTCCCAGCGGAAAATCGTTGCGACGGACTGGCAGTATTCATCAAGGAAGAAAACAAACGTATGCGCGGTCCGTTCGAAGTGGACATTTATTTGAATTTAACGCTCGAGGAATGTCAAGCATTTTGCTTGAGAGCGGAAAAGTATTTCTGTCGTAGCGTCGAATACGACGAGCAAATCCGACAATGCGTCATCTTGGAGGAGGATTCCGTCTCTCAACGAGATGATTTTGCCACGAATACATCTCCGGGTTATCACTTCTACGACTTGGTGTGCTTGGATAATCGTAAGTTCGATAAAATTTTACCTCTTTGTTTTCCACTTTTTTTTACAACGCTCACTATTGAAAAAGTTTTGTTAATACACTTTTATATAATTCCACGCTTGTTCTAACGATAAAACACGTTAGACTTTTAATTTCGCATTAACCTACTCTACACAATATAATAAAAAAAAATCACGTAAATTTATCTCACCGAATCTTCTGAAAAATCCGCACGCAGCACAGCACAGCACAGCACAGAGAGCACCAATTTCGCAACCAAAAGCAAAGCGCACATGTAGTCGTCAACGCAATTTCACGTTCGACGGGTCATTCACACTGTATATACATACACGCATGCACACGTGTGCGCTTCAACAAAGAAAAAGACCGTAATAAGCCGGCTCAATTAGCGCAAAAAAAAAAAAAAAGAAAAAAAGAAAAAAATATAAAATGTACATAGCTGAGCCGTGCATAACAATGCTCGCTTATGAAACCTAGAACCGTCCATAGCGCGAGGATCCCAGTTCCCGGATAGCGGCACGTCGCACTCGTACGGGGAAACACGTCGTCCGGATACTGCGTTCCAACGTTATCGAAATATGAGGCTAACCGGCGAATTTCCATCGGAGATCAATGGTCGTAGTCTGAGCGAGTGTCTCGACGAGTGTCTGAGACAAACGAGCTTTCAGTGTAGAAGCGCGTTGTACTCGGAACGATTGAGAACTTGCAGACTTAGCAAGTCTAATCAGAAGGATGGACATCGATTGATTTACGACGCTGATAATGACTACTATGAAAATCTGATGCGTGAGTTGAATTCGGTTATAATGATACTCGATGTAAAAGTTTTTCTTGTGTTACGATTTTTTTTTCATTATTATTATAGATCATTCTTGGGATGGCGATAGAGGAGGAAATAATTATAGACCCGACCCACTCGGTCAAGACACTAGCGGAAGGCCAGGGATCCTCGGAAGGCCAGGTAAGCGTAACTAAATCACCTAAGAAATTAGAAAAAACATAATACTAAAACAACATTCTCTTCGATAGGCTATCCAGACGATTACCCCGGCGGCAACAAAGATCGTTTTCCCGATCGCTTCCCCGAACCTTACCCCAACAATCGCATACCTCCGCATTACTTACCCGGCAACGACTATCCACCACCTCGTGGCCGTCCATACTATCCACCACCTCGCAGACCCAGCTACCGTCCAAACTACGACGATCCATATCCGGGCAATCGCATCCCAATGGATCAATATCCCGTATTCGATCGAGTACCTCCAGGCGAACCATACCCCATCGGTGATCGTTATCCAACCAACGACGAACAATATCCTGTAAGACCAACAGGAGGTGGTCGTTTCCCCAATCGACCGATGCGACCGTACGGAAGTCGCTTCCCGGGAGTCGTCCAGAAATATCCACCACCGTCGCGCTATCCACCCGGATCGACCAACTATCCACCGGCTGACGATAGATATCGACCACCGATACCCGAAGAACCGGCCGATCGCTTCCCCAGCGGAGGCTCGGATGGCAATAGGATTCCGGAAAGATATCCGATTGGAGAAAAGTATCCCGACAGAGATGGTTATCCGTACGGCGATGGGTGAGATATTTTTGTATTACAATTTTTCATAGAACACTGTGTCAGATTCAGCTTCGTAGTTGGAGTTTGTAACAAAATCAATCATTTCGTTGTCACATTTAAAAATAAATATAATGTTTTAGGCGATACCCAATCTACCCCGGTAAAGAATGGTCGGAGCGTCCAACCCATCCAGGAGGCGGTCAATACGGTCCCAGCCGTCCCGGGGGTGGTGGCTACGGCGGAGGTGGTGTACCACCAGTACCGGGCAATTCATTAGGTACAGGTGGCTACGAAGAAGGTGGAATCGTCGGTGGTGGTTACATCGGCGAAGGTGGCGTCTACCATCAGCGACCATATGGAAACAGTGGTGGTCCGATGATCGGTCGTCCACCCCTGCTATCGCGCTGCGACGAGCAAGAGAATTTCCGACAAGTGAGCCAAGGCACGAGAGTGCGCAAACCCTTTGTGCGTCGCTACACCGCCGCGTCGACCTTGAGCCAGTGCGAGCGCGAGTGTAGCGATGCCAGGGACTTCGTCTGCCGATCGTTCAACTTCCGACCGCCACCTTACAACGCGCCTTACGGTTCGGAACGAGATAATTGCGAGCTGAGCGATAGAGACTCCAGGGACATGGATATGGGCAATCCGATTTATTACGAGACCGGCTCGGAGTATGACTTTTACGAGAGAGGCAATGGACGCCAAGGTGCCGATGAGTGTCTCGATGGTGAGTCGAAGGATGTTTTTTTTCTTTCTGCATTGTTTTTTTTTTGTCGTCTTTTATTTGACTACCTCATTGTTTGTTTGACTGACGTGTATACAATATAATGTCTGTTTTAGTGAGCCAAACGTGTAATGAAGATGGAATGGAGTTTACCTTGCGCACACCGGAAGGTTTTATTGGCAGAATTTACACTTATGGCTACTATGACCGATGCTTCTATCGTGGGAATGGTCAGACTATAAATGTACTGAGAATTAGCGGCGCTCAAGGATACCCTGATTGTGGAACTCAAAGAGTATGATTAGAAATTAATTACAGTTTTTATACTTACTTGTTATTCAATGTCGAGCGAATTGTCGTTAATTAAGAAATAAAATTTTAGTACGGCGATACGATGACTAACATCGTGGTAGTTCAGTTCTCCGATTACGTGCAGACGGGAAGAGATAAACGTTTCAACTTGACGTGCCTGTTCAGAGGCCCCGACGAAGCTGTCGTTACTTCCGGTTACATCGGTGCAGGGTAGATATCAATAATAGTTTATTCTATTATTTCGTTTTATTGCAATAACTGTACTTTTTTATTAATTGAAAATAATTTTTCAGCCGATCGGGCTCGCCAATACCCATCGAGTACTTGCCAGCTGAGAATACTCTGAGCTCGAAAGTTCGGCTGCTCATTCTTTACCAAGGACGACCTACTACCACCATTGCCGTTGGTGATCCACTGACTTTCAGACTGGAAGCTCAGGATGGCTACAACTATGCCACTGACATATTTGCGACAAACGTCGTTGCAAGAGATCCTTACTCTGGGCGAAGTGTTCAGCTTATAGATAGATATGGGTATGCGATATCATTTTAAAAATAAAATATAAGTTACCATTGCTACAATAATTTTCTAATAAATTCACTTTCCAGATGTCCTGTCGACAATTACGTCTTCCCTGGTTTGGATCGACTTCGCGACGGGGACAGTTTGGAGGCACGTTTCAATGCCTTCAAAATTCCCGAGTCGAATTTCTTGGTATTCGAAGCGACTGTGAGAACATGCAGAGACGGATGTCAACCAGCTTTCTGTTCGTCGGGTACCGGCAGAAGCGAACCGTCTTACGGACGAAAGAAGAGATCGATAAGTAACGATACCGAAATCTACGAGGATAGTTTGAATTCAACGAGTGTGAATGCCACTGATTTGTCCGAGAGTAACGTCAATGGAACGGAGGCCGAAGTGAAAGATGCCACTGAAGTTGAAGAGGAATTCGTTAGAGAAATGATAGAGGTAAGTGTGAAACGTCATTACAACTGTTTTTGGTGAATTAAGCTAACGTAATGTATTTTAGGTATTCGATTCGAGATACGACATGAACGAAGAAGACGACGACGAGGTTAATACTATTGCTGAAAAGAGAATCGCGCCTGTTGTGGATACTGTCTGCATTACTCCGAACGAGTACTATGGACTTATGACGGCTATTGTTGTACTCGTTGTACTTTTAGCGTCTATTGTACTGTTAACCATATTAATTTACAGGTAAAAGCCAACAGATTACAAAGTGAATTTTACCATAGACAATTTCCTTTTTTTTCAGTAGAATAGTAAATATTAATAATTGTTTTGTAGGAAATACGTTTATGCCGTGATTGTTAAAAACCGTAGGGCTGATAGATTATCAAATCACAGTAGGAATTCCACAGAAGATAATTATAGCACGAGAGCGAACAATTTTTCATTTTTGCGATCTGGACTTCAAAATCCAAGTCGCTCCTCGTAAGTTTTAAAATGCTGGGATTGCCAAATATATCACCGATAATAATTAGTGACTTTGACTTTTACTTCTAGACCCATCGCGAGATCTTTGAGTAACATTATCAACCAGCGGACGGGATCATCGACGACGTTGGTAGGCATAGCTGGGACATCGAGCAGTCATAGAACGAATTTCGATCCGAGTGAGCCGATTTACACCGATCCATCCCTCTTTGAGATTGCAAGGAGTACGATAGCCGAAAAGAAGAGTTCTCATAACGATAATTTTCATATGATGTGAGGAAAATTTTATCATGATTATGCTTTTAAATGAGTGATTTTTAAAGAAAAGTTGCAATATAAAAATTCAAAAACAACAGTACGCGCTAAAAATGCAAAAGTAGTGTTCAGAACTTGTAATTCGTAATTTTTTTGTTCGTAAATGTTTTTAAATTAAAATTTTGATTCTTTTGCTTATTAAGTATCATTAAGTTTTTTATATTATAGCTCTAAAGATTATTTTTTACACCATACGTTTAATCAAGAATAATTTTAACGATATTAAATATTCCATGTGTTAATTTTAGCATCTACATGTAATTTAATTTTGTTGCATTTAATCATGTGTAATTAAATCTATATTACTACGTCGATCGTAAGTGAATGCTGCATGTCGGGACAATAATATTCAAAACTGCCAACTGCATTTGTAAATTGTAAACAATCTTCACATGTAATAAGTATATTATTTGATATAGAATTATAGAAACCATTAGACCTATACAATTTAAGCAACAATATTTTTAAGAAGCATTGTTTATAATTATAATTTCTGTAATACTAACAGTTAATTGCAAAATAAATATTAACTTAGTGTAATTTTATATGTACATCAATTATACTAACTTCAAAATAAACAAGAAATTTATGTTTCATCTTCTTCCTCGTCAATTACACAATCAACGCACTCCGCGCAATCTTCTTTTAATTTTTGTAATTTGTAGGACGCGCAAACCATGCGTAAACGAGCTTCCTCTTGCTTGAACTGAGCTTCCTTAAGTTTCAACTTAGCCTCTTCTTTTAACAAAGCAGCCGTGTCCAATCTTAATTGTCCCTCCAAAATAGCAAACTCATTCAGCTGGTTACTGAAACTGATTTTACTTGTTTTTGGAACCTTCTGCTTTACTGGTGTTTTGGAGGATTTCACTTTCCTTTTCATATTCAGTGCTACGGGAAAATTAGCTTCCGCCGGCGCATCATCTACTACTTTCTGGTCGTTGTTCTGTAGTTCTTCTTCCACATCGACGTTTGAATCTAAAAAAAATAATAAAAATAAAATGAATGTAGTGTTTTATTTAACAGATGTCGCATATATGCTTCAATAAATTTTCATTTTATTAAACAAAACACATTTCAGCTTGCCTTCGTCACTTTTACCGTTGAACGTATGATCAGTGGGCGGCATTATTCCTTCAAAAGCAAATGGCTCCGATTCCTTTGGTTGAAAAACGACATTCGGTGGAAGATGTACAGAACTCGGTAGCTGAGCCTGAGCGCCGTCAAAGTTTGTTTTGTCGTTGACCCTAAAAAAATTAACGACAAATATCGTGAGAGAAGAACATACATTGGCGCAAATTGAAAAAATAGAACATCGACAATATTTAAAAAGCATAACGTACTTCTTGTCATCGCGACTCTTCTTGTTAGCTTTCATATTTTCCCAACATCGTCTTAGTTGCAAAGAGGATCTCGCATTTTCAGGACTCACCAGAGAATTGTACTCCTCTGTAAGCTCGGACCACACTGATTTTCGTTTGCCACCACCGGAAGCATTACCTTCAGCAGGTTTCTCCTCTTCATTGTCATTCGTCAGGTATTTGTAAATCAAATTCACAAGTATTTCTCTCTCTTCAAAACTGTACGTTTTTCGAGTACCCTTGCTGGTAGAGGTTGAGGCCATTTTTTTTTGCACTATCAAGACAGCAACAGCCTCTTGTCAAGTTTCAACTATTTTAAGTGCGTGTTTTGCTTCGTGCTTCACGTAGGTTTATTGACGACGCTAGTAAGATCGGGTATTAAAAAGTACGTTCGAATGTACATTGAAAATACACAGACACAACAACAGTTAATTATTTTTGTAATACTTGTGCTGATCTTAAGTAGTTGATACTTTAGTTACTGTTTGCATGAGCATTTTAATAATACCAGATAGGTTTGTAATTTGAAATTACGATCGGATATTAAAAAGCACGTTCGAATGTATATCGAAAATCACAGACACAGCAAAATTAAAAATATCAATTTAACAGTTAATTATTTTAGTAATACTTGTACTAATCTTAAGTAGTTAATACTTTAGGTACTATTTGAGCGTATCAATAATACCAAATAGGTTTGTAGTTGGAAATTACAATACGTTTGAAAAGTTAATGTTTTATAATTACTATTCAATCTAAATTGTTGAAGTGTCCAATCAAGTAGAAAATATATAATGCATTAGTAATCACAGACTTCAATTCGTTTTAAGCATGTAAATTTATTTAATCACAAATGCATTAGTGTGCATCTTTTTTAACATTATATTTACAAATTTCAAAAGAAATATTTTGTAATTCAGCTACATTTTGTACAATAGAAAACTGTCGAAGGAATAATACATTATATAAGTATGTACATGGATTTGAAAAATGTAAATGCTTATCACTTTTTACATAAAAAATTGGCATTATATTTGCATTGTGAACCTGGTTGCGTTTTTCAAAATTCGAAAATAGTTGTATTACATTTTCAAAATTGCTAGCAATTCATTGTATTGTAAATCATCAAGTTTTTTCATATTAGTAAAAAAAGTTTAAGCTTTGATATGAATTGTTTTTCGTCACCAATCATATTGGGGCACTCTATAAGTAAAATTATCACTTTTCACTATTGTTACTCCAGCTCCATAATATGGCATTACATAGTGCGAACCATCGGCTGGCCCAACAATTTGTGTAGCTATTAATATCACATCACAGAATTGTCCCAGAAAAAGGAAACCTAAAGTGCTTAATTTGAGCAATCCTAATGCTGGATAACCAAGGTAGAATCTGTCAGCGCCAAACATTCCTAAAAATATTGATAGCAGCAGTGATGTTTCGAAAGAGTATCCATTTCTAAAAACAAGTGATGTATTGATTAATAGCTTGAAACATTTAAAAGACTATTCCAATAAAGTTTGAGTTACTTACGTCCATTTACAAGGGATTTCTTTCTTGAATGTGTTGTTTTTGGTTTCACTACAAATAAGTCTATCAGCTGCTTGACAAATAACTGAAAAACATAGGATATTAAAATTTGATATTGCCATAAATATAGTATTTAACGACTGATTCCAGCGAAACAGGTTTAATTTATTAACATTGGAGTTTTAGTTGCAGAGTTTGAGGTTAGATAATATTTTTGTTTAAATTACCGGCTCAATAGAAATATTCAAATAATCATATAAATTTTACCTTTGGCTTTGTTTTCCTTTGTACATCCTTTAGGTTGCTGTGTTTTAGGATCAATAAAGTCATTCAAATATTCAGGATGGGGACAAATATATTGTCCCATCCGTAGATTGTTGCAATCAATTTCATATGTATAGCCTGCTCCATCATTTACAGGAACGCAGAATATTAGTATAATAAAACAACATAATTTTGTTATCTTGACCATTTCTACACATTTCACTTTGGAATGATTCAATGTAATAAACAAAACCTTGCATGAAAAATGTTTATCATTCTGGTTGAAGAATAAACTCTATGCAAATTACATTTTTTCAAAGCCGATTGCACATCACTTCCCGAACTACGTCACTGTGCGAATGCATACTTTACACTACAGCAACTAATAAAATAATAGAATGATTCACATTTTATTGAAGTACAGTGACTGGAATAAAATGGTATGACAACATACATACATAGGTGGCCTCTCCATCCATCAAAATGTTGGTTCTATCAAAAACTACCTTACCGTGCTTTGCTCTATTTTGAAACTTTTCAGAGATGGCGCAAAGATCGTCGAAAAGTCAAATTTGAAAGGAAAAATCAAATAATTAATGGTTTTTCAGTGCAACTTTTTAGTGAAAATTATTAGTTAAAAAAAAAATTAGTTTTAATTTTCGATGAAAGTTGTTTGCATGTTTTTCCGAAGGAAACATTAGAACTTATAAAAGAAGTAGTTTTTGATATATATACGACTTCCGTAAAAGATAAATTTAATAATTATATTCAATTGTTTCAAAATATTTTAACTTTTACTACACAAACTTAAAGTACGACTTGTGACTTTGGCGTCTAATGAAAAAAAAGCCATGATTATTTTAATATTCTAAACTCCTCAAACGTTATCTCTCCAAAAAAAATTTCATGTTTGGATTTCCCGTTTTTTATATTTTAAAAAATGAAACTTTGAGTAGAGACATATTTCTCGGTAGGTAAAGAGGAAGTGTTTAAGCTCTTCAGAAGTAGATTTCAAATAATAGCATTCTTTTTTCAGTAAGCGCCTAAATTATAAGACTCTCAAAATGACTCAATGAACTATTTAATACGCTATGAGAAGATAAGTATACCAAAAGTAAAAATAATGTTCTTTTAGAACTCTTTGTAAGGATGATAGATAAACTGTCAAATGCAAGTATTGCAATTATTAAACTGGACCGTTGAAAGAAGTATAAAACGATAATAATATTTTAGGGAACATGTATCTGACAAGAATCTATTTCACAATAAAAATTTTCCGATTTTTTTCACTCCTGCCTCCAAAGCTTTACTAAGCCGTCGGATAGTCATTGTATCGAAACATTTATGTACAATATTTATGTATGAGAAGTGAATGAAATTAAAACGACAATCGTTGAATATTGCAGCAATATTTTAAATAACTTTTCGTTAGATAATCTAAATATTGCTACTTTTTTATACTAATTTAGTATCTACCAGAAGATACGAATCTAGCTGTGCGCCCATGATTAGCGCGTTTTGATTAGGCTTGAGCTATTTAAGAATAAGATATCGATTCTCAACAATACAAATCATACAATTTGTGAGCTATCAGAATGGATATGAAAAGGAAACTATTTCCAAAACTATTTAACTTAGTGCCATATCTCTAGTGTTTTGATAAAGAAAATAGTTATAAAGATTAATTGACACTCTCCACATCAAATCTCATCTCTATCTGCCAGTTATTTTTAAACACCTTGACTTCTCGCAAGTATAATAATCGTCGCGGGGTTTTACGAAGGAGTAGGTAGGAAAAGAGTAGTGCGAGGAAATTGCACGTACGACAAGCCCTTACTATAGACTTAATAGCAGCTCGGGCAATTAAACACGGCAATGCATAAATACGCGTTATTAACTGTGTGTTCAAAGAAACGCGCGCAGGGCGATTAGGCCCTTTAGACTTTGTGTCGAGCTTCCAACGCCGTCTCTTTTCTTTTCTCTCTTTTTTTTTTGTTTTCGTCGACCCTTCTTCCTCGAGGACGTAATCTCCGCGCTTTTTTAGCTCTTTGCCCTTGTATCAATCTGCCGAGCACAATCTTTTACGCGGCTTTGACTCTGCTGCAATTTACGAGCATCAAAGATTTTCTTTTTCTACGCGAGTATTGAAGTTAGAGATGTTATATTTTTTTGGAGTAGATGCGTATTTGAAATATAAAATTATTTTGTACTTGACAATAAATTCAAAGTACACTATAGTCATAGTTAAATGCATCAAAGAAATTGAGTAAATTTTTTTTTAATCGCGACTTTTTTATTCGGTACAACTTTTAAACGTAAACCTATCTATTGAAGGCAGAAGCTAAGTTTGTGGTTCAACACTAAAATTTAAAAAAAAACATAGTTATCGTTTTGCTTACTACAATCGGAATAAAAAATTTTAATATTACAATATCTATTACTTTAGTATATTTACTTCATTTTTTAGTTTATTTCAATTATTACTCGACTCTGTTTAAAACCTAGCTCCTTCTAGTCTGTATCAATTAATGAAAAATGAAAATGATGAGATATGATTTCTTGCATTGATAGATGGCAATCTTTAAAAGTACTTAAAGTTTTTACACTTCCCGCTATAGGAGGATTTAGTTTAGATAATCATTCTAGGTATTGCGCTGTAGAAAATTATAAATTCGAAAAATTAGAAAGAGTTTATCTAATACTAATTGTTTTCTGACAAATATTGGATGATTGCTGTTTTTGTTTGGTCTCACTTATGTCTAATAAATATATTAGAAAATTGGAAAAGATATTTTCCACCATGATAAATCTACACATGCCAAATGAAAAATTAAAAACGTACGTATCGATGATATTTTAATCTTCAATTTATTATGATTGACCCATATATATTTTTTAAAATGCTTTGTGTAAAAATACATTCACAAATAAAAAATTTTATGTACTATGAACCTTAAAAAAAATTTATGCCTAATAAAAACGTACAGATAATTCTTCAATAATTTATTTCTTTTGAAATCATAAGTTACATAATACGTTCCGTAAATTCAATTTTGACACAATGACTACTAAAGTTTTCTTGTCCAAATTCACAATCGAAAAATAATAATTACATAATTAAAACTACATTACGCATAGTATAGAATTACGAATTCATGCAGAATTCCAATTTCTTTCAAATGTTTAGCTGTTTTCGAACTACTGTTTCTTGAAAAAGTATTTACTGCGGAAAGACGTACTTTATACTTTTAAAAGACAAGAGGAGAAAAAAAAGAGAGAGAAGAGACAGCTAAAACTCTCGTCTTTATATCTCAAAGAATGTCTGTGTAGTTCGGCCCACAGATACGACGGATACCTATCGTATATAACTTGCTGCTGGAACAAAATACCGCAGAGACTAAAGCCGACTACAACCATTATTTGTTCAAATCTAGCGTCTGACCTTTACTTTTCGCGATTTATTGCATTTCAGTTGTTCTTTTTACCAATGTACTATTAAAAACTTCTTTAATTAATTTTGTTTATCTACTCAACAAGTAGTTCAATCCGTAATTACAATTTTCAGTGTTCTATATCAAAAAAGTACATTTTCGTTTCATCTCCTTTGAGTCGAAGGAAAAAAAATATTATGTATTTTCAACTCGGCAAATACAATAATGATGACAATGTGATAAATCACGAAAGGACATGGACGAAGGCAAGTATATTGCGGCAAAGAGAGCGAGAGAGAGAGAGATAGAGAGATGGTCCAAAATACAGAGGATATAGTCAACGAGAACAAGTGTTCTCAAGTTCGTGGTGGAGAGTAGCAATGTTGGTCCTCTGGCTTTGTGTGTGGCACCGCGCGCGCGCTAGCGCGCACACCGTCACTACGAAATCCGTCGGTTCCGTCGTCGTCGTCGTCGTCCCATAGTGGTGGTGCGCGTCTATTTATCCACCTAGCGGTATGATATTACACCCCGAGGCAGCAAACTCTCTCTCTCTCTCTCTCTCTCTCTCTCTCTCGCTCTATTCGCATATACCCCCCGCCGCCAGTTCTCTCTGCTGTACAGAGAGAGTGAGTGTCGCGATAGAGAAAGCCACGCCCACCAACCCAGTTCATTGGCCCGCGCCGATATTACCGCGTGTTTCGCAAAGGGCCGAGGTTACGCCGCGAGAGCGGGGGTTCGCAAGCGATAACGGCTTGCGCAGAGGGGGACAACGGCAGCGACGACGACGACACGGAAAAGAGGACGACGATTGCGTTTGGACGCCGCACCGACAGAGACACAGAGAGATGATAACGATGACGCCGCGTGAGGGAGGGTGCTGATAATTTACGAGGCTTCATTTGCTCTATTCTTCTCTTTTCCTCTCCCTCTCTCTCTCTCTCTTTCCCTCACGCTTACCTATACCAACGTCTGACTATACTCCTACCTACACTACATGCGAGGGTACGAGTACTCTTTCGCGGTTTTTTTTATCATTTCGAAGTTATATTGCAGATCGGATGCTGAATGAAAATTGAGAGAATGAGAGAGAGTGAAATGTTGAGTATAGGTTTGGAGAAGAAAGAAAAGGGAGACATTGGCGTGGTGGAAGAAAAAGAAAAAAAAAAAAGATTTAGGAAAGAGTAAGAGGGAGATTGAAGTGGAAAGGGATCGAAGAGTTGTTATTCGCCTTTCGCCGATGGGGCGCTCGACCCTTATTCGTGCGCTGATTGGGGTAGCGGAGGATACGGAGCTTCCGAAAAAAGCTCGACGGAGATTGGACTTAGTGTGTGCCGGGCAAGAAAAAAGTTGACGTAGTGAAGCAAAACAATTGTTACTTTTCTTTCTACCGAAGACATCTTCGACGTCGCTAGACTATACTCGTTTCTCCCTCGAGATATATACGAACGAAAAAGAATTTTAGAATTTACTTTTTCTTGTATTGTTCTTCTTTGTTCCTTTGCGGAGTTTTAGTTTACTTTTTTTTCTTATTTCTTAGAATTCTAGATTTATTCGTTTGCGAGGGAATATCTTTTCGCGACTGTATTATATAAGTATTTAAAAATTACATACTTCATCAGTATGTGATCGAATACGAAAATCCACAAACCTTGAATATTTAGAACAATCATTTCTCAATATTTGTTAAAAAACCACGGGTGAAAATTTTTATCACTGCGACTTGATCGGTTCATAATTTCCAAATGCAAAATAGCATTCCCAAAAAAACTTGCTGTGCACCTTGTGTATAGCATTAGAATACGACAGAAAGACGCATCAGAGTTGGATGAAGCTCGAGAGGGCAGCAATGTCAGTGGTTGTCGAAAAGAATCCGAAGTCAAAATTGTGATCACTACGACTTGATCGGTTCACAATTTCCGAGCACAAAATAGAATCCCGACAAAATGTACTGTGCACCTTGTGTGTAGCATTAGAATACAATAGAAAGTCGAATCAGAGTTGGACGAAGCTCGAGAGGACATCAATATCAGTGTTTGTCGAAAAGGGCCAGGCGACAAAATTTTGACCATTGTGACTTGATCGGTTTATAATTTTAGGACACAAAATAGAATCCCGACAAAACTTAGTGTGCACCTTGTGTGTAGCGTTAGAACACGATAGAAAGATAGATCAGAGATGGACGAAGCTCGAGAGGGCATCAATCTCAATTATTGTTAAAAGGACCACTCGTGAAAATTTGGGCCACTGCGACTTGATCGGTTCATAATTTCCAAAGGTTATAAAGAATCACAACAAATCTTGCTGGGCCCTTTCTAGATAGTATTAGATTGCGATAGAAAGTCGAATCAGACGTTTAATATTCTAAGGTGTACAATGGTAATTGATAATAAAACTGATGAAGTATTGCGTAGAGTCCTGATAGTACTCAGACTGATATACTCATACGCTTTATCCAATTTGATTCGGTAATTTTCGGCGAGCAGTAAATTTGCTTGTGCTCAATTTGTTTCTTGAGTGGAATCTGAACTATGTAATAAATAGTACCTATACACCTGAAATTATATCATTTTTGTTCGAATATTGCGCTTGATCCAACATCAATGAAATTAATAATAAATAACTTTATTATGTTTTAATTTAGTGATAGTCTTAGATTGGAAATTTATTTTAAAAGCTCATGCGCGGATCCGGTAAAATTTATAACTTTTACACATTGTAAAGGGAATCGTGCTCGTAATATATATTTTTTGAGATTGAAAATAAGAATCATTAATTTTTATATTTCATTTTCATTTTCATTTTCATTACGTGAACACAGCATGCGGAAAATCACGGAAACGTACATATTTCAAATACAACCATCTCTTAAGTAAATGAAATAAATCCATCACAGAAGATGTTAAGTATCTGCAGCGATTTCATCGGACAATATTTGCTGTTATTAACATAAATAGACTGTAGCGATGTGTAGAATACGGCGACAATCAAATGAATATGAAATATACATGATAAGGTATAAATGACTGTTATATTCATATGCAATTCTAAAATTGTAAATCTTATTCTGTTGAAAAAAAAAATTTTAACACAAAATAACCTTTTTATAAAAGCTTTACTAATTTGTAACAATAGTTATTTTCATATATTTTGTTTCATAGACATTTCTAAGAACCTCATAATTTTCCTAAAACTGATATGACAAAACAAGAAAAGGAAACTTGACTAATTTTTGAATAATATATTGTGTAATATATGGCCAATTCCATGAAAAAACTGCCGTAATTTGGTAGCGTTTTTTCAAAAATTCAAACTGAGGGTACGCTCT
>JAWWMK010000032.1:7906206-7963974 GCA_035047105.1 Galeopsomyia nigrocyanea | reverse complement strand
AGAAAATATAATAATTTCGAGCGTAACCCCGAGTTTTTAATTTGCCAAAACCTGAACGAAGTTATGGCAGTTTTTTTGTGGATTTGGCCATATATATATATAGAAAAACGCAAATGGCTACAAAATTGTGATAACTTCTATCATAAAATTCATGACAAATCAAATGTATCATTGCAAATCTGAAAATCAATAACACAATCCCGACGTAATATTTTTCGGACATTCAATTTCACCCACGTTAATCCCTGTAAAACTTTTCTATATTTCGCCTCCGAATTTACCAGCAACATACAACAACAAAAAGCATTAACGCTTTGATGACAAAACCCGGTATTTACCACGAAAATTCACGGTGATATTGAAAGGATTACGTAGGCCGACAATGCATCAAAGATAATAAATTGTGACAGAGGGAGCCTTTTGTGATCAAAATATTTAGCCCTTTACAATTACCAGAATCAATATTTTATTGCAACTCATCCCGAAGCGAGAGAAAGAGAACAGAGAGACAGCGAGAGAGAATATTGCCGCACGGGAATATATGTATACGTGAGCCGAATGAAATCGCGCATAGCCGCGCGTTGACTGCACGCGTCCCATTCAAAAACTTTTATGGTGTTTGTCGTGAAAATTTCCAGTGAATCCCGTCATAATAGTGCCGTTGGGGGCGGTCGCGCGCACCCGCGCGCTCTACGAGGGCTTAATATTTGACTTTGCGCGACGAGCGGCATAACAGGTCATCCCCTGACAACGACGCTGCGAGTAGGGGAACGATTTTCCTTTCTGTGTGCGTGTGTATATCATGCGTTTCATATATCTCTCTGTATATACATACGTATATGTATAAAGGATACGCACGCCCGCACGTTTAACGGCTGGGGCTAAATTATGGAGATATTAGTTCATGAAACTGCATTGTGCGGTCGGCGATTTGTCATATAGGGATCACACATCATTAGAGGCGCGTTCGTGCATTCGATAGAGGGGGAGAGAGAGAGCGGATGATAGTATAACGCTCATAATGAATTCGAGTTGCGGTAAATAGCGAGATGTGCCTTTTGTGGAAACTGCATCATTTATTTCAATCATGGCATCTGTGTAATCAGAGCAGATAATTGTTTGCCGACGCTTTATACGATTTTTCGTGGATATGCTATTGCCGTCCCTGTACTCACATATATAATGAAATATTTAAAATTTTTGTTTTACAAATTTTGTAATAATAATAATGAAGTGAATTTCTATCGCGATTGTACGACAATGGAGTATGTCTTATTAATACCCGGCAACTTTTGCGTCAAACTAGTGAGTGTATTATCTTTGAACGAAAAGCAAAATGCACCTCTTATCGTAGTTGTAAAACTTTATGCAGTTTTATCAGCGAATGTCATGTACTGAAAGAAGACAATGTTTGCGCTTGTCATATTTAATCAAGGTCACCTTAACATTTTCATTACCACACTGATCAGTCCAATAAAAGCACGTTGGTTTATCACCTGTGTCTACACCTAGTAACAGGAATCAAAATATTCTTTCGAGCGTGTTTCTTGGTTGCGCGGAAAATTTCAATTGATAGCGGAAAAAAGACAATAAAGAATGGATTAAAATTGTTGAAATAACGTTTTTCAATATAAGCTAGTTGAATATGCATGAATTTCCATTCTGTCGGTGGAATAAAGAGCAGGCGATTTGTATTTTTAGAATGCCTTTCTGTCCCATCGAATTATTCATTCTATTGTCATGGTGTCACCATCATCACGAAAAACCTTCTGTGGAATCGCATGATCAGTCGATTTCAAGTCCATCTGCTGGGGAGCAGGTGCAGGTGCTAAGTAGATTAAGGGTAGAAACGTTTTTGTTGGGTCACGTGCTCCTGTCAAAATAAATTTGTTTGCATAATCGGATTTCTATGATCGCCTTTTCTGTAACTGTATATAGTTGATGTTCATTTTATCACAATACAAGAGTTGTTTAATAACGTTTTTTTTTTTTTTTTGCTTTTTTTGGGCTGGTCTACAATAACATTGAAATTGAAACATATGTACATGAAAATACTTGTCCATAAACAAGAAGAACAGCGTAGAAAGTTATTACATCACGAAAAAATTGCGCAGTATAAATCATTGATTAAAATCAATCTAAAAAATTTTTATCAATATATTTATTACAAAGTATGAGTATTTTTATCAAATAAATTACGTATTTCTTTTTGATAAAAGTACACAAGTATCAACTTCAATCTTCAATTTACAGCGCACAAAATTGTGAATAAAAAAATCGTCGGGACGAACTTTGTAAAAATGTTATGAAGGGTCTCAAATTACGGACAGTTAATTGCTTTGCTTGTTCTCGATTAAAGCCTCAAATTTCACTGGCGAGCACTAATTGCAAAGTTTTCTTCCACTCCAGCGCTCCCGGCGCTAAAAAAGATGCTTCTATCGGCCATTTGAATTCGAAACACTCGGAAAGGAAAAACTTCAGCAAACTGCCGAACCTCGTTTCGTACCCTTTTCCAAATTAATATTTCAATGCTTTATACAAACTGCAACAATCTCATCAATTTACACAAAAGATATGTAATTTCATTTCTTTGATTTTTCAAATTTATGATAATTTCTAAAAAAAAAATTTATTATTTTTGCAACGTCGATCAAACAGACGTCCTTATTTTGTAAATCATACGATTTTAAAAAACCGCGTAGAAATCGAAAAAAGACAAACTTTATTGCTTGTCACCGATAGCTAACGAACAGTAGTCGTATACTCTCCCCCCTTGGTGCGCCCACTTGGTATACGTATATGTATATAGCCCAGGCGATTGTAAGTGAGAGAGAGAGAGAAGGGTGCTCGCTCGAGTGTACGTCGGCGCAGCCCTAATTGTTTTATTCGTGCCCCCAGCATCCTCTCAATCTATTTCATCCCCTGAGCTACTCTCATTTCATTGCGACACCACCCGCAGCGTTTATCATGCGCCACTAATGCATAACAGGTTAACGTCTGCCGTCGTCGCCGCCTCTCGCCTCGTTTTATCACACGCGCGCTTTATCAATATATGTATATATTTCCGAGCATCGAGATATTAGCTGCTTATGTAATCATTGTTTTCGTGTCTTTGGTCTGTAAGATAAAATTTCATTTAAATAAACGAATTAATTATCTGGATCAGATATGCAGTTTGACGAACTATCTTATATTTGATTCAAAAACAAACTAACAACACTCAAGATTGGGATTTAGATTTGATACGCTTATGTCAACGTTGAAAATTCGGGACTTGTATGTAGATTGACGTTCAAATCAGTAAATATAATCGATGTTATCCCGCTCGACGAGAGAAATCAATAACCGATAAGAAAAAAATGTGCCTTTTCCGATACCAAAGTCGAGCGCGAACGCGATAACATTAATTTTGATATTTTTTTTTCGTACGGAGAATGTTCAGATTTTAATTTAATAAACATTATCGTTTCTTATCTGTAAACTATTATACCAGGAAATGTATTATTGTGCAGTTTGATGAATGATTAGATAGTGCGAATCTTGCGAGTGTTTAACAATGTATAATTCATGTGAGTGCTCTATTCTTCAATGGGAGTTGCGTTATAACTATTTCAATCTCAACGTGTGCGAAAACATTTATCCAATTTTTAGAAGCAACAGCTCTCACTCGCCAAATGAGGTGGCATTAGTTAAAAGGAAAACGTTGTATTTGTCGATAGGCAAAAAAAAGTTGGCGCTTCCTATTCCACTTTGGGCATCGATAACAATAGCGGTCGGACAAAATAAAACACACACACAGACAGATACACTTGCGCCAATTCGGATGTAGCGAGCGTGTAATTTTCACCGTCGGACAAAGCGGATCCGCACATACACGCAGAGACGATAAAGCATATGGGTAAAACACTATATCCCTGAAATCTCCGTGGGAATAGACACTTGGCTTTGCGCTTAAGAGTATACACATATACATACATACATATATACACACGTGTCTTTGCACACGAGGAGAGACAGAGAGAGAGAGAGAGAGAGAGAAAAGAGCTTTCTCTCTATACGTAGTTTAATGCAGTGTTTAGTGTTTACACTTGGTTCTAATGGGGCGAGCTTAGCGAGATTTAAATTTGGACGAAACCCCAGTCACATGACCGGAGGGTAATAGGACGATTTAATCTTGCGCCAAAGCTTCGTAGTTTGCTGCCAGTAGTAATAGTACTTTTGCTAAGTTATATAGCCTCAAGGCTTTTTTCTACTTTTCCGTACGACTGGCCCAAAGTGG
This sequence comes from Galeopsomyia nigrocyanea, assembly GCA_035047105.1. NCBI lineage: Eukaryota > Metazoa > Arthropoda > Insecta > Hymenoptera > Eulophidae > Galeopsomyia > Galeopsomyia nigrocyanea. The sequence goes on along the minus strand of JAWWMK010000032.1, from coordinate 7,959,695 downwards.
TCTAATACATCTCGCTAGAGCTTTCACGCTCGCTATGAAAATTATATTATACTTTCAAACACTTAAACGCTTCGAAAGTTTTCTCTCTCAGCTATAAGTCTGATCTTTTTCATAAACATCTAACCAAATTGTCATTGTTTCAAAAAGAAATCTCGATATCTCCCATTTACCAAATTAATATACAAACTCAATGCTCTCGAGATAAAATTCGATAAGATTAATAATTAAACTTCCACAGCATAAATCGTTCGCTAAAACAAAATCTCTCTCGCCGCGCTCATCAACCGAAGACGAGCAAAAAAAAAAAAAACGAGTGAAAAGAAAGTATTTCCAACAAAGCGGCGCATCGATTCGTTCTTTACCTCCCTCTCTCGGCACTGAAAACAAACCATTAAATTAAAACTCCAGTGGAGGTCTGCGCGAGCATCACACCACAACTTGAAGCCAGTAGCAGCAGCAGCAGCAGCAGCAAATAGTCAATTTTTCCGCAATTCTTCCTTTCGCCGCAGAGAGGATGGATAGATAGCTAGTAGCTGTATATCCCTCTCTCTCTTTTTTCTCTCCCTACCTCCCTTCAAAACAGCCTCTCTCTCTCTCTCATTTGCTACCCCTCTACTCGCGTGCATACACAATCGAGGGTGCGCGAGCGCGAACACACTTAAATTTTCCTCAAAGTTAAAGCGCCATGTGTGTATGTGTGCGCGCGCGCGCGCGCGAGTGTCACAATTTCGCTTGAAACCCTATTCTCCTAGACGCGCCACCAGCAGCAGTAGCAGCGGCAGCCTTTTGCTTGCGCGGGGGTGGCAATCGACAGGGTGAGAGAGAGAGAGAGTGAGATAGCGAAAGAGTGGGGTATCTCCGCCCCACGGTTAGCACGAACAGAGGGGGGTGTTTTGCGGATCCCGCCCCCCACGCGCGTCTCGCTCGCAAGGCGAGAAAGAGAGAAGAGACCTTCGAATCAATTCGTCATGAGCCCTCGAGAGTCCACACGCGCGCGCTCTCTCTCTCTCTCGCTCTCACTCACTCACTCTCTCTTCACGCCATCCAACCAAACCAGTCCACATAACCGTCTCGCGCATCGTTGTCGTCCAGCACTATCTTACACTCGCTCGTGGTAACAAGTGGTCATTGTTGATGTTTTGAAGTTTGTTACCCGAGAAACTGTTCGTTTTTTGGCTTCTTTCGCCCGGCATAATTGTGCGTGTGTGTGGCACGTGTGCAAAAAGTGGAAAGCTGCCAAGTTCGTTTTTTTTTAAAATCAATTCTCAACGATCAAACTTTGTATATAGTGATGATGACAATTGACTGATATCGATCGAATCGCGCGCAATCAGACTTCACGCAAGCTCTGCGATACTTGAAGACAATATACCACATACATCGTTGTGTAAATGGCGCAATTGGTGAAAGGCCAAAGTCAACCTTGAAGTTACAGCGCGCGTGGCACTTGCAGTCGTGTGTGCTTGCATCGGCCGTATACGTGCACTCGGTTGCAGTGAGAGTGTGCGAAACGAAAAAAGAAAAATCATCGCTGCGCCGTCGCTTATCGCTGAGGAAACAAACTATTAGCGTAAGATAATAAAGAGCAAGATAACTACCACACATGACACAGACGTATTAGCGCGCGTAGAAAAGAATAGCTAGATACACACACGTACAGACATACACAAGCAAGAAATGACATGTCGGAAGAATCATCGCGTAGAAATAGCGCGTCAGCGCCAAAGTTCTCCTCGGCACTTGATCTGATAGAGCTGCAATGACATCTTCCTAGACCACCGAGGTAAGTTGTACGCCTCACACGCGTGGCATCGCTAAATTAAAAAAAAACATTCGTAATAATAACATTCGTGTGTGTGCGTGTCTGTGTTCTGTCGCAGGTTGAGAAAACAACTCAAAGGCAATTTAAATGTTGAGCATGGAGCTGAACCCCATGATGATGTCGACCGCGTCGTGCGACGGCTGCGTCGACAGCGATCGCGACTCCGACAGTAGCAGCATGATCGTGGATCCGGTGAGTCTGGACAAGAATGATCTGTCGCCGGTGCCACCGTCGAGTCCGCACATGATGAGCAAAAGCGACAGTCCGATCATGGGTGGCAGCGCGTCGCGCAATCGCAACAATCGCAATTACAAAAAGACGTACTCGATGATGTCTGCCACGTCCAAGGCGCACGGACCCAAGCAGAATTACTCCTCGGACAAGCTGTCCTCGTCGCTGATCAAACCGCCCTACTCATATATCGCCCTCATTACCATGGCGATACTGCAGTCGCCGCAGAAGAAGCTCACCCTAAGCGGCATCTGCGAGTTCATAATGTCGAGGTTTCCCTACTACCACGACAAATTTCCCGCCTGGCAGAACTCCATCCGGCACAATTTGTCGCTCAACGACTGCTTCATCAAGATACCGCGCGAGCCCGGTAATCCGGGCAAAGGCAATTACTGGACGCTCGATCCGCTGGCCGAGGACATGTTCGACAACGGCAGCTTCTTGCGACGGCGCAAGCGTTACAAGAGGCCGTCGCCGCATTACGTTCTGCGCGATCGCGCTCTCATGGCGACTTTCGCCATCTGCGGCGATCGTCCTTGTCCACCGGGCACGCATCCGAGTATGATGCCGTATCCAGCTTACTTGGCGCCGCCGACTGGATTGCCCTTGCTCGACTTCCCGTCGTCGGCGATCGAGGCGTTGAAACTACGGAGTATCATGGAACCACCGCCACCGCTGTACAAGCCCGTGCCAATTTCCGCACCGCCGATTCGACACATCGTCAACAGCACGGCACCTTGTTTGGGCGCGACGACGATGACGACGACGACGACGGCGGCTGGGGCGATTGGCAAAAAGCGCAGTTTCAGCATCGACGCGCTGATCGGCAAACAAGTGAATAGCCATCATCATCATCATCACCATCACGAAAATGAACAGACGGCTGGTTTGCTCGATCTTAGCCCGTCGGAACACAGAGAGATCAGGAGTCAAGCGTCCGCTTTCTCGCCGCTCGTTTAATCGCTGATCGCGCGCACTGTCTTGTTTTGTTATATTATTGTATGGACTGATTGATGATGATGATGGTAGTAAGGAAGAAAAGGCCAAAGAATTGTATTTATTATTAGGGTTTGTCGAGCGTACACTTATAAAACAGATTCCGAATGATTCTTGCCATTCGTAGATTTTTTTTGAGAAGTGCAATAACTGTCCGATCATGTATTGGTATTGACGCAGTTTTTCTTTTCATTTTGATTTCGAGGTTTTGTATTGGTTAATTTAACATGCAATATATTCTGTTCGTTCAACAGAAGTTACCAAAGTATTATGTAAACGATATGCCATTTTCTGTGTTATTTCGTTGTACTTAGAGAGAAGAGAGGAAAATAAAAAGAAGACGACATAATGTTGCGCCTTGTATTGTTATCGCATGAAGTTTCTAGAAACTTACTACTTCTATTGTACTAAGTTTCTGCGGGCTCGTGCCGAGATATTATAATGTATTATGATACTCCGCGTCGATTTAATTTTAATTAGCACGATTTATTTATTTCGATTTACTTGTGTGATGGTCTAGAAATTAATTTTACTCGACGTCGGTTTAGAAAAAACAAAGAACAGCAACATGTAAAATACTTAGTTAATTATTGGAAAATAAATAACATCCTAATCATCCGTCGTAAAATTAATAGCCAATCAAACTATTTATACACGTTGTAGTTTAATGATATATAGTACTGTAAATACGCATATTTTACGTTCTCTTGTGTGCTGAGCACTTGGATTTTTTTCTTTTTGACAGCTTTTTTATTGGGTAGAGATTAGGAAGTTAGATCGATCAAGTTATTGGTAAAAAAAAAATAATAAATATTTGTAGTGTACATAAGATGAAGTAGAATATAGGCATGTGAAGTATATAAGATATATGACCCTGATTTGTATTGAATTTTATTTGTAAATTTTTGTTATCCGTCTATACATTCATCTGTTCGATTGATTAACATTCAATAAATAAAATTTAGAATGATAAGAACGTAATTTGTTTCAATTGTATCCGACAATGAATAATTCACTTGGAATTTTATTCTTCCCTTACATACACGTGTTAATTAAATTCTGATTCAATCTGTTGTTTTCGATTTGCCCGCAGGCATTTGATTGAAATTTCATTTTATCATAACACTTTATTTTGAGATTGATAAATGATAATTGTCAGATTTTTTTAAAAGTTCGTGGAATTGTTTCAAGATTTTAATTTTTGCGTTTTTATTGGAATTGATCAAGTCGAAATAATCATCGATGAATAAGAATTTTGATTAATTTGAGTACCGTAGTCATTTTCTTTTAAATCATTTCTTTCAAAGATTTGAAATGATAAGCATTTTTCGATTATTTGTTTTCAGTGCCGATGTTAATGTTGAGTCAGCGGAACATTTCCAAAGTAAACTGCGTTGAAAAATTGTGTAAAAAAAGGTGATTGTGCATTAATGTGTATACGGTAAATTGTCTAGCGATTAAGGTTTTACGATAGTTTAGATATAAGAATGCGACATATAACAGATTTACGAGTATTAATGATAAGATGTTCGAGAAGTGGTATAAGGTGTATCAAAGAGACACTCACGATACATAATAGATAACAGATCTAACAAGCAACGAAAGTCATAGCAAAGTCTGACAATTTCTTTTGATTTTTTGCAACGATAAAATTGTTCCGCTACGATGTAAGTTCCAAAAAACAAAAAAAAAATGTAATTCCGCATACCTTAACCAAACGATTCGTCGTAACAACGCGATCTCCAAGCGAAATGTATAACATACTGTTGATTTGTAACTAAATAGCAAAAGCACTCATTCCTGTAGTTCATAATATGGATATGTGTCAAAACGATAGATTTATAACATATTATAAATAAACTTCTGATAATAGATATAATAAAAAATACACTTCAATATATATATATATATAAATACACGCGCCGTGTCTTACTGTATATTTCATTGAATTCCGCTCCCTAAATTGCTGCTTTAGCGTATTGTAACGGCAAGATTGCAGCGATATCTTGCAGCAAAAGTATTAATAATTTAGGTGCATCCTCTTCGCAGATGCGGAGCAATTTCGCGGGCAAAAGAATTTAATTTAAAAAAGTGCGCCAGTGAGAAGAAAAGGATATCGTCGTGCTCGAGTAGCATTCCGCCCGCGTGAAGTAATAACTTATTTACTCACATTGGCCTCGGAGCGCGGGCGGCGCGGGCAAAGGCGTTGTCGGAGGTGAAATAATGCGAAGGGAAGAGAATCACACAGATAGTAAAAGCACGAAGAGAGAGAGAGAGAGAGAGAAGAGCCGAGGGATGAGCAGGTTTCCATTGCGTTTTAATCCCCTCTTTGGGCCCTGCAGGGACGACGCAGCGATATATATATAGGAAGGCAACTCTTGTCGCTTGGGGTGAGAATATTGCATTCCTCGATCGTGATGAAGATAACAACTCTCTTTTCTCTCTGGGATGCTTGTAAGCTTGGCGCGTGCTGAAGCCCTTTTTTTTCTCTCATCCTCCTACGCGCCTCGACAACACCAGCTTACTATCTACCAGCTTTTCCAATCTCCACTGCCGAAGCCTCGCGAAAATGTTTGCCGATGAAATATATCGCGCGCCGATGAATTTTCACGCATTTCTCGGCGCTGATACGCCTGACTTTTTTCCACTCGGTGGAACACGCGACGCGCTCTTTTTTCATTCGACACCACCATCCCGCGCCGCCGAATCTTGTATTATGAAAAATTTAGAGCACGTATTTTTGCTCCATCGCTTTATGAAATGTTGTCGATATTTAACCGCTTATTTCGCTCTGCCGTTCGTCATTCGTGTTTATGGCTTGACGCCAGAGAGATATTTCTCTTTGCTTTTTCTTTTCCGGTGGGATTATCGCGACTACGTCAGAGCATATTATTACATTTTTGTGGAAATCCATGTACAAAATGTTTTTTTTTTGTGTTTTGCCTTTATGAGTTTTTTTAGGAGCGAACAACTATTGACCTTGTGACGTCATCATGAAAACAAATTAGGGAAACTTGCGATAAATAAAATTCGAGCCTATATAAATAACAAAATTGCGAGTGAATACTTTGATGGATGAATGAAATTGACTAAATATTTTTTTAATAAAAATTGCCAAAGAGATATTTAGAAAATTTTTTATCGGATATTTTTTTTATTATTGTTATTATTTTTATGCCAAAAAAGACAGAGCTAAATATAATATTTCAATCAATATCGAATATGAATCTCATAATCAGTCAAAAGTGACTTCTATTTTACATACTGTAGAGCGCCTAAAGAGTCAAATGTTCGAAGGTAAAATCGGTCACCTACCTGTCTTTGAGAAGAACTAAAACAATGAGCATCGTTTGTTGCACACAAAACTTATTTTATTATATTACCATTATTTTCAAATTAAAAAAGAACTATTTTGAATTGATTTGACGTTAACTCGGCTATTCTAAAGTCCATATATTGGAAGATGCATTTTAATTACAGAAACAGTTTGAGCAAGATACTTGACGGCAAAGTAACAAGAAAGATTACAGGATCCAAGGGACTGATATGAACACAAAGACTCAGACGAATCTCGAAGCCGGTTCCCATGGTCGCGCGACACTACTCTCTTTTGCTCACTGAACTTATACACGCATGAGCATTATTTACCCTTAGAATGGGAAATAATCTAAATGCAAAAAAGGGACATGCTACGAGCAAAGGACTGGTTTGCGCGCGCCGTTAGATACCCAACGGGCTCATATCCGTGGTGACAATACAAACCGAAACAAACACTTACCGGCACGTGCCGGCCACGCGACTGCCGGGATATATTACATTCCGTGTGCACACACACTTGACAACCGATTGAAGGGCTGGCTGCTGTAGTGCTCGTTCGTGACAAATTACACACCGAACGCCTCCGATTATTTGTTTATTTGTTTTTAACGAATTGTATTGTTTTTTAACTTTCATTCGTGGAACACAAATCTAACGAGTTGAAATCTACGTATGCCGAACTTAATTCACTATCGTAATACTGGTGATTTTGTATAACAATTACATTACTGGTGGAGTTGTAAATTGTTACAGCACTTTTTAAATTATTGTGAATTTGTAATATGTTGCAAGCAGCAATCCGTCCCTGTTAGAAAGATCACAACAACAAAAATTCGTAAACCATGTAACCTATAGGATTTCGAGCTCAAGTAAAACCACCTATATTTTTTGAAATTATTGTTCAATGATTATTATAATCATATCAAATGGTACATAACCATCAGTAGTACGTCTGAGACAATCTCCGACAAACTGTTTATATATTGAGTACACTTTATTGTTGCATTTAAAGCGTGATGCTCTTAACTCATCAAATTCACGAAAAATTCGCGAATTATTCGTGATCATTTCTAACAGGGGTGTGTTTATTAACTTTTGGGATTTACATATTTTAGTTAACATTTAGTGTACAATTAACTACGCTAATTATTTAGGTCCTGGTAAAGAACGACAGATGGCCAATTTCGTCTTCAAAAATCCGATACTTTATGCGTCCTATGGTAAGTAAACGTCGGGGTGACATAGAATTGTTACTCTTGTGTAATTCATGGCTGAAAAAATTTTTTTGTACAATTTCCTTGTAGTCCAGAAATTTTTGGCACAAAATCTGGAAAAGCTGTTACAGTTGAGTGGTTAAATCGATTGACGACAATTACTATTGGAAAAGATACACTAATAATGCTGTATCGATATGGCGGCTGAATTCATTGTTGCGGCGTGAGCAAACCGCGACTAAAGTCGTATATCTACTTTTCATTGAATGTCTACTTCATTATTTTTGAAGTAACGAACAATCGTAATCCAGTGCGCTATTATAATACAAGAAAAATTTATTTACACAATAAATAAGTTTACAGCCCAAGCTATTTTTCGTTGAAAATTTTGTTAATTGTGCTACACTGAAAAAACAGGCCTCTTGTAACAAGAGGAATTTAATTTTAAGTAAAATAATTTTGTTACAAAATTATTCCTCTTGTAACAAGAATAATTTCCTATTACGACAAAAGGATTTCTCTTGTAACTAGAATATTTCTTCTTGTACCAAAAAGAATCTTCTTGTTACAAATAGAATAATTTTGCAGCAATATTTAGATGAAAATCCTCTTATACTAAGAGGAATCTTTTTCATATAAGAGGATTTTTTTAAGTGTATTTTGATGATAATTGAACTTTGTTGATTTCCTTGTTTCTATAATCAGAAAATTTAAGCTAAGTTCGATTGGTTGCTTATAATATTTTTAAATGTTATGGCGTTGATAGCCTGCTGAGAAGTACACTGAAAAAAAAGTACTCATGTTATAAACAAGAGGATAGTATAATCTCAAACAAAATCCTCTTGTAACTAGATGATTCCTCTTGTTACAAGAGTATTCCTTTTTAAGCTATTTTGTGAAGAACATCTCCTTGCAAACAAAAGGAATCTTGTTGTTATAAGAGGATTTTTTTCTCAGTGTAGTCGTGTTAATAAAATTTTTCAATTATAATCGACGTATTACAGACTCTGCTATCTTCATTCATAGAGTAACCTATTGCAATAATCAAACCAAGCTACAAGCACGGAATTTTAAATATTTTTTTGCTAAATTCGTAAAGAATATACATCGTCTATAAATAATGATGGTAAAGTCACCATAAATGATCAAAATGTACATTATTTTATTTTCTTACGAAAGAATAATAATTTTAGTGATTACTCATTACATCTCGGGCCTCCTGTCGCAAACAAATTCTGAAGAATCAAACTTTAAAAACATCAAATACCTCCGGATAAAAAAACATGCACGGAAAAAAAGATCAAAAGCCACGCAAAAAAAAGAGAGAAAGAGATAGAAAGAAAAGTATATAAAAGCACAAAGTCATCTTTGAAAGAGAGAGGGAGAGAGAGAGAGAGAGAGAGAGAGAGAGAATTAACTGCGCACTAAAAATAACATGGCGCCTGTTATTACGGCGGGGGCGGGAGCGAGCGCGGCGTGCGGCGCGCACAGTATATAGAGCCTAGTGCAAGCTCTCCTCTCTTCAATGAGAGAAAATCAATGCCGACCGCGGCGGGAGAGATAGACACACTCGGCGCGAATGAAAAGCGCGAGAGGGACTCGAGTTATCCCCGTCTGCGTCTGCGTCTGTGTGTACATATACGAGAGCGTGTACATATATAGAGAGAGAAAGAGTTTGAAGCGAAAATGCTTCTCGTCTTTTTCCGCCTCTTTCTCGCGCGTCCCCGCTTAAATACATCCTGGCGGCGAAGAAAATTTAGACAAGTATGCCGCGAGACACAGAAAGAGAGAGAGATAAAGAGAGAAAGAAGAAAGTGGCATATAGCTCAGGTTAAAAAGGCATCTCGTACATGTATGTGTACACGAAAGATAGAAGAAGAAGAAGAAGAAGAAGAGCTACTATGTATATGCCTATGTCTCTCTCTCTCTCGACCATGCGAAAACTTTGCCCAAGAATCTAATATCATCTCTGGTACACACGCATTCTGGAAATTCCGTCGTCCGAGGCATCGCATCGTGTGTAGGTATGGCCCAGGCAGTCACAATACAATCGCCCCGTGTGTATGCATCAAAAGATTCGCTCCTGGAGAATCGCATAACGTTTGCGCGCATACACACACACACACACATACACCGATGCAAGGCAACTTGAGCCATGAAGCGGGCTCGCGCCTATGTAGTCGTGGGTATGTGTGTGTATGTGTGTGCGAGAGGGAGAGAGAGAGAGAGGAGGACGAGCTTGCAGCAGTTGCTATCTTAGCCACCACAAAGCAGTGATAATATTTTCCCTCCTGGAATAGAAGCCTAGCAACCCTCCCTCATGCTGGCGCTATACTCTCTGGCAGGCAGTGGCAGCAGTAGCAGCAGCAGCAGGCAGGTCGATATCGCCAACTCGGCAGCAAAGCTTTTGGTCGCCGGGGCAACTGCTAGGCTTCAAACCACGCCTCCGCAAATATGGCCGTGTTCCCAGCGATTCTAGACCCCCTACTCGCAGTTCCGCCAGCCGCAAGCGCAAGCGCACATCCCTCTATTTTCCTCCCCTCTTGAGTTTCCATCCTCTGACTCTCTCTCTCCTGTCTGCCTCTCTCTCTCTCTCTCTCGCTTTTCAACTCCACAGACAGAAGCTTGAATTATCATAATATTGGTCATTGTCTCGGTGGATGAGGTGAGGCGCCTCCCAAAGCGAAACCGACTCGAGTGTCTTATACCACCCCCTCCTGAGCGCGAATAAGCGTGCATTGCGCGCTCGCGTAGGCAAAGCTATATGCGCGAGGAATGTACGTATGCTATCATTTTTCTTGGAAATTTGTCAGTTAATCAAGGGAATTTTTGACACTGATGGATTGTTGAATGGCTTTCAGATAATGTTTGAAATTTGGATGAGATTTGAAAGCTTGGTTTTCGGTAATAAATTAAACGTCATAGATGAAAGGCCAATTGATTCGCATAGTTTATTAAATACGGAACTGCTGTTTCGATTGTTGATTCAGGTTCATAATTAACGGTTTAATTGGGAAACTGCTACCTACAAATGAATGACTTTTTTTATCAAGGCCTAATGATTAAAAAAAATAATAAACTAAACAGAAGTGAAAATATATTTTAAAAATAGATCATCTTTTTGAAATTTATTTAAATTGAATTAAAAATTATTCAAATAAATGTTAAAGTAGTTCAGCTATACGCTTTCATGATTAAAACTGACTGATTGTGAGAAACAGTTGTTCCCAATGAAAGATAGATGGCTTTTATTGCTTTCAAAAATTTGATAGTTTTTGCGCTCCGTATGGCTCCGTATAAGTAACATTATAAATAAGATATAATAAGTCGCTCAAATGCACGTAAATGAAATTATGAATTTTCAGCATTTTCGCGGCGCCTATTCAAAGGATTCAAGAGTAATAGAGAATATATTTGTTCTATTATCAAAAACAACGTTAACTATAAATTAAATAGATATTAAACACATGAATTGATTCAGAAATGTGTCAATAAATGAAAAAATTCTTTTTATCCAATAAAAATTACATAATTCAATTTCTATCTTTATAAATTCTCGCGAAATATACGTGGTCGTATACTCGCCGAATATTCCTATTACAAGCATTAGCGTCATACGACAATTCGCGCGTGACGTTAAAGCAAAATTTCCCGGCAAAAAAAAGAGAGAGAAGAAAAATACGGCAGAAAAACAAATGGGATCGTATCGCGGCTGCTATTTGGAGGAAAATGTATCCAATAAAGTGACGCTTGCTCGTATTTACAAACGTGAAAAACAGGAGGTAGCGAGAAGAGAGAGAGAGAGAGAGAGAGAGAGAGAGAGAGAGAGAGGAAAGAGAAAAAGCAGCAAAATGGGGGAAAAAAATCAACTAGCTGGCGCAGAGAGGCTCATCAAGTTTGCCAAAGCTCGGTTCGGCAGAGCGAGTTTCCTTCCTATGGCGGTTGATACACACACAGCCACACAGAGACAGCGGCAGCTATATGGGGCTTGCGGAGCGCGCGCGCGCTGCGATTGGCGATGAGAGTCCGGTCGCGCGAACAAGAGAGGAGCTGCACGCATGACAAATTAACATCCCCGAGGCAGCTCAAATAGAATCTGCATTACGTGGCAGTGGTACACAGCAGATATACAGTGAAGCGAGCGACCGAGCGACCGAGCGACAGAGAGAAAGCGAGAGAGGAGAGATATATAGAGGCAGCTTGCCAATCCGAAGCCACACCGACGACTCTACATATACACATATCTCTCTCTCTCTCTCTCTCTCTCTCTCTCTCTCTCTCCCTGGCGGACAACTGCGCAAGAGCGATAGAGACACATACATAGAGTGAGAGAGAGAGAGAGAGAGAGAGAGAGAGAGAGAGAGATAGACATAGTGTGCAGGATATGTATATATATTCGTATATATCGTACCTGCGCACAGAGTCGTATCGGTTCACAGACTCGGCGCAGGGAGAAAGAGAGAGAGAGAGAGAGAGAGGAGGAGGAGAGAGAGAGAGCGAATATTATGTTTACCCGTACACACGGCTTCGCGATGCAAATAATCTGGTATTATTGCACTTACTGCCTGTTCGCTCGTATAGCTCTGTCTCTTTTCTACCTCGCTCTCGCTCTATACGTATATACATATAGTACCCTCTCGCACCGCGCTTTCCATACCCTTTTCCACTATTACACTTCACCGTTCGATAAATCGCTTCGAAATATTTCCGCTTTTCAACGACAAAAAGTGGCTTTTAGTATTTCAAACTTTCGAATCCGCGTTTCCATATCCCTCCGTCATTCTTTTTTTACGATGCCCGAGTGCCTCTTTTTTTTTTCTTTTATCGATGAAAAACATTCTGTCGCGTTTTGTGTGGTAAGATATTTAATTGAAATTGGATATTTTATTGGAATTGAAAAGTATATTACTTTCGGTCGACAGTTTTTTTTAAAATTAATTATATCTATAACGCATTTGTAGTATCATAAATGTTTAGTTGAAGGGATGATTGTCAAAACTTGTTTTTCAAAACTTCGAAATTTGACGAGCTTTCAAAAAAGCTCCAATAAAAGATATTTGAAGCCGCTAACAATATTGAAATACTTTGATCGGGCAGAAAAATACTAAGAAAGTTTTTCAATTACATTCATTTCCAGCGGAGCATGTAAAAAGAAAAGAACTAAAAATTCAAAAACTTTTTGTATTAACTACTCTCATTTACATGAAATCAATTTGATCAGTGACAATTGAAGCTTTCTTGGTCAGACATTGTTGGGACAAGGACAAACGCTTAGACCTTTGGTATTCAGATTCCGGAGGATTGCGAATTCCGCATACCGTGGCACTCAATCCCGTGCTCCTTATCGTAGACCTATGGAGAGCGGCTGTCCAAGTTTGTTGTTATCTCGTGGATCGTCATATATTTCTCGATAAGTTTGTTTTTCTTTCCGAAACTAACGCAATTAATTCGCCGTTACGAGTTAGAAAACAAGAAGAAAAGCTTGAATCTCGCAAGTGCAATCGAACAAACTGCACGCGTCTTTGTAAAGTAGCGAGCGCAAGACGAAAATCTATTTCCCGGAGTAATTTTCGTGCTTAGCAGAGCCTTGATGATCGTATGTAAATACTCGAGCTTGTCTTTTATACGACAATGCGCCTCCTTGAGGATTGCGCTTGCGGATGAAGTTTAAGCGAAAAGCGAAGACGACGCCGCGAGATGACTGGTCGACTTTCTCTGTCTCTCTGTCTCTTCTTACGGAAGAGCGACAGAGATAAAGAGAGCTTGAAAGATTACGAGGCGCCATCTTGGATGTTGGTAAATATCCCGCCCCTAAAGGGAAGCTTGTAAAACGCCGGAGAAGAGAGAAGTACACACTCGCCCGCGCGCGATCACAGACTTTCTCAAACACACACACACACACACACACACACACACACACACACACACACAGAAAAACGGAAAAGAGGCTTCTTTCTTGTCTCTCTCGGGCTCATCTTTTATCTGGCTGAGGCTTGGCTTTCTTACTCGGCTGTCTTGAAGGACGATAACGTGCAGCGAGCGAAAAAAAGAGAGTGTGAAGAGGCCTACGCCGAGGCATTTTCTGCCCGTCACAAAGAATACTGTCGGCTTTGCATCTTTTCAAAGATGCCACTTTTACTCGTGCCTCTATAACCGGCGCGCGAGGGAGAACTTTGCGTGTCTTTCTCTCGCTCGCTCACTCTTTTTTTTTCTTTTTTTTTTCGCTATGTGTAGCTCTTCTCCACCGAGGAAATTATTCTCCTTGTTTCGCGCTGCACTTGCTTTATTCTCGCGCGCTTTCTCTCTCTCCTGCACTTTATGTTTTAAACTTTGAAACGTTCAGGGGTGGTTTATGATTAATCTGTCTTTGTTTGCCTTCTTCGCTAACAATGCCTTTGATAAGCGAACCCAATTTTTTTTTTCTTTTGTTTTTTTTTACAATCTTTAGATAAAATAATTTTTATTGGGAAAACGTTTGTCATTCTAGTGCCTGTTCTATTATTTTTGTTACGAAAAATGCAATGAGTAATATTCTTACAGTCGGTCAAATGTTTCGACAATTATATATTTTACAGTTGATAGTATTTCAATAAACGCTCAAACGCGCTTATTCAGTGACAAATATGTGACGTCGTTCGAACGGATGAAAAGCCGCTGGCGTTTACAATCCGCGTTCGTATAGGATGATCGCATTGTCCTGTCAGTTCCATCAAAAAAATATTGCGAATATCTGTTGCAGCTTCGAAAGCAATTGCAAAAGTTGAAATTTCACCAACACTGCAAACAAAACCAAAAAAAAAATGTATATCGCGATCATTCATATACGTAAAAATTGACGTCGAACTTTGTGCGTACATAGCATTGATTTTTCTTTAATCTTTTTTCGAGTGTACAGAGCCGAAGAGCATGGCCAAACACACTCGGGAGCTCCCCATCGTTTTATCTGTAATTGTTCGTGATTGTTCGCGAATCAAAGTCTATGTGTCGACGATGGCTGACCCCGCGTTGGAAAAAGGAAATCGTGCGCGAGTTGAGCGCAGGTTGAGCTGCACCTAGCGTAAATACATCTGTACATACATACAGAGAAGCACGTCGGTAGCATCCCCCCCCCCTCTCATCATCCCCCTCCATTCGTATACATATACGACTCGGCGTGCAAAGTCCTACTCGGGTTCGGCGCTTGCTATACATCTTGGTTTGGAGCGTACAATGCACAATAAAAGAGCATTAGCTGTGGGGAGCTTTGTCGACGCTTGCACACCATCCACCACCCGACTTCGCCGCCGCGGCGGCAACGGCGACCGACGACGACGACGACGACGACTTGACAATGGCGCGCAGTCGCACTCCACGCGCGCCACTTGAAACACCTGGCAAACAAGGAAACAATGCGACAGAGCGAAAAAGAGCGAACGCGCACTTCTCCGGGATTTCGCGCATTTGGGGCGCCCTCGCTAACAAATCATCACTCCCTACGCGAGCCATGAATCTTTGCTTGCTTTTTTTTCATTCTTTTTTTTTTCGTTTCATCCGACACCGCCGATGCACGTACTTGTCGCGAGATATGTGGATTATGATGTTGCCGTGGCGGCAGTGATGATGGAAAAATGTGTTTATGAATATTCAGAACAACTCGAGTGGATCAACATACGGCGCCCTGATGGCTTCGAGCGAACTTGTAATGTATGCGCGATTTGCGATGGGTTGCCTAACAGACACGATTTATGCTTGCAAGCTGTTTTTACATATTCAACGATTAATAAACTAAAGGAGCTTGCGAGTGCCTTCATATAGCTATTTTTAACTGATTTGGCCATAAATTAGGATAATTTTATCATATATGCGTTGAAAAGATGTTTGTAAATTTTGAACTCATTTCTCTCTCGAAATATTCAATGAATTATCTACGAAGTTTTGGAAAGTGATGATTCGAAATATGATAAATAAGAATTAATTTATAGATTTTTAATAAAAAGCCTACATAAATGACATTGTTTTCAATACTCGGGTCGAAATCAATTTTCAACGATTTCTATACACTTTTCAAAATAATTTTGTTTTCGTAGAATTATATGCAGAAAATTTTTGAATAAAAACTAATTTCGTATAGATGGGGATTGTCATGAAATTAAATCACGAAGTATAATATAACATATAAATGGATGGTCTTGTCAAAGTTTTTGTACGAAAATGTCTAAGAACAGCAATACTTTATTCAAATATCTGTCAAATAATTATTGAATTATTGAATTTATATTATTCCTATCGTAGGTACAATGAAAAAAATAAGAGAAAAAATCAAACTTGTAACATTTTTCTCTTTAAATTTTCGCTACAATAGCAGTCGTTAAAACAATACCCAAGATTTCTTGTTCCTTTCACAATTGTAGGTTCCGCTTTACTTACACACAAGCACAAGCGAGCGTGCACTTGAGTCTCGAAAAGTACTTTTGTTATAAAAGAGAACGCAAGGGAGCTAAGCGCCTCTATATGATATACGACGCACGGGGTGGCTGGCAAAATGAACTGCGAGAGCGCCGCGGCAGCGCACACTCTCTTGCCAAATGCGACTCCAAAAGGCCACGAGAAATGTTTATAATTGGGATTGTCGACCCGCTGCTCTAAAGCTTTGGATTTTTTTTCCAGCCAAGAGGGGCTTTTGCTTCGCACACACTAGCGAATATATCCAGCGTTTCCTCGCAATTCTTATGGGTGACAAGTGTGCAAGTACATGAATAACCGAGCAATATGCGTGAACGTTGCTCTCTTTTAACATGCATATGAAAAGGTTTTTAAGAAATACATAAATCGTGTAAGATGGAAACACGATTTTAGATTGCAATGCAAAAAGAATTGTATTTTATATGAACATTGCAGTGACTGAATTCAAATAATGATAAAGACTTTTGAAATATACCGGTAGCTCTGATTATTCAATATTCTAAAGGCTTAGTAAAATCGATAAGTGTTTACTGAGCGGTACAATGGATCTCTTTTCCAATCTCGTTCGCGCCATCGCGCTTTCTGTCTGTGAGCGCATCACTCAGCCACACGACAAATTTGCATGCGATTGAATTTCAAAATAGGCGGAACGCTTTACTTGAGTGTTACTCGGCATCGGGATGAAATGAAATTATTAATATAGTTGAGCGATGAGAGGATTTTAATATACATGACCCTTGAGGCGCGGCGTCGATTTTGACCTCGAAACTCAAAAAATTTTGCAGTCTAGAGGAAAAAAGGTGCTAAAGTACTTGGGCTCTCGTCAAGTGACTCTGTCAGCAAAGTACATAATCAAACTATTTATCATGTAGAAAATACATGAAATTGAAAGTTTAATTTTATCTACACGAATAAAATATATTGAATAAGATTTTTTTTTAAATAAAAAAATCGCGTAACTGTTACACAAAATGAAATAAACTTCTATGACTGATTTGGATATTAGGAATTTGATTGGAAAAGGTTAATGAAGCAACAAGTATTATAATTTTGTAGCACAATAATTGTATCTGAAGAAGATATCAACAGTCTATTTATACAATAAATAAACAACTATAATTTGAATTAAATAAATACATAAATAAAAAATTGTTAAATACATATCAAAATAAATAAAGAAAAAATTTACATTTTATACAATAGCTGCTTCAATAATGCTACATTTAACAATATTATTGGAATTACAAATATTTGTAACTATTTACATATTAAGTAAGTCACTCTTTTTACTCAGTTTATATTTTATTACTCCAGTCACATCGTGTAGCTTTTCTATCACCGTAGTCGATACATATTTGATATACCGTAGATCGACTGCAGGATGAAAACAACTCCATTTATCTAAAAAAACTTATTTATTCTATAATTAGCGACTCTCAATGCGAAATTCACTTAGTCCATTACTCACATATTAAAAACTCTGCTGGCTGAACATCTAACTAACAATATAGTACATAAAATTTTTGAAAGTTGAAAAACATGATAAACAATATTTGCATCATATACACACGTAACGAATCTTTTTCAAATTCCCTAAATTGCACATGATGTTCTTTCTTCGAAAATACATCCATTCGTTATATTGCTCATGAATAATTGATAATGAAGTTATTTCTTCCAAAATCATATGTAAAAGCTAAAATGTAGTTTTCATCAAAATTATCTACATTGACAAGAAAAATGCGAAAGAATGACCGTTTTCGTTTGGTACAAAAATATTATTCTCCCATGCAGCGTCAAATACGAAATGCACTTCACTTGTATCCAAAAGGATAAGAGCGTTGCATTTCGTACATATTATGCAAAGATGAACGTGATGAAGATGAACTGATCCCTTTTCGAGGTCTTGTAGCACGAAAGAGATCAGTTGTTTGCTTTGATCAATTGAAAAACTCGTCATCGTCAAATGGATCATTTTCTCGGCTGAATATGTTTACAGACTCAGACTTTTTGATATACTGGTCTCCTTTTCCTCTGCTATTTGTATATTTTAAATGCCTAGAATTTTTCAAGGGTTGGTCGGGTACTTGGTCATCTAGTTCTGAGCGGAATACAAAAGCATCGTCATCGAATCTCGGATCACCGTTGAAAAAAGAATCACGTCCACTATCTCCAGATGCAAAGCTATCTACGGCTGGATCTTTTACTTCAGAAGGAATTTCTTCTGGTGTCTCTTTTAAATCAGAGCCTATTCTTTGTCTGTCAGAGGCATCACTAGAAGCACTCGCAGTTGGCGTAAGATCGTCATCAAAATAACTAGAAGCTTTATAAGTTTTCGGATCTTTTCTTCCTTGATCTTTTACTTCCCGCGGGCTTCGTGGACTTGTCGGTTGTTTGATCTCGACATCAGGACGAATACGTGGTTCTGCACTTACTGGATCTATCGGCGGCTCATTGCGTTCTATGCTTTGAGTAAAATCATCTTCAAATTGAGAACTTTGAAGTTTCGGCTGAGGTCGTCCTCTGTGTCTACTCATTCGCTTTCTATGTAAACTTTCTCCTTTAGCGTCTGGATTCTCCGACCAATAAGATCTTTCTCCCCAACTTTCGAATTCTTGATCGCTACCCCAATAACTATCTCTACTTCTTGATCTGTAAGGCCGATGATAAGGATCGGATTCACTTTCGCTACATTCGGATCGTGACATTGCATATTTTGGTCGAACATCCATGTACATCATTTCTCTTCCTTCATTTGCACTATTTGGTCGCTTTGGCCAATGTTTCTTTCTTGAAAGATATCTCGGAGAATCTTCTGGGCGCTTGGATCCGTATTCTTCTTCCCAGTTAGGTGGATAATCGTAATGTCTATCTCGTCCTTCTCGAACGTAGTGAGGATCATGTTTTTTGTAGGGCTCTCTTGGAGGATATTCTGGACCTTCAGGTCCGCGAGTTTTCCAGTATCTTTCATCTTCATACCTTCGTCTGTCATATTCCCTTCTATAATATCTATCATCCTCTTCATAGCCCATACTTTCTTGACTACTGAATCTTTCTCTGCTTTCACGTTCTTCATCAGTCCATAAAGCCATTCTTCGTTTACCATCTTCCTCGTAGAACGGGTGATCAGGTTCCCAAAATCCTTCTCGATCCCCATTCCATGGTCTCTGCTTTTGCCTACTTGCCCAGTAAGCTCTATGCTCTTCATCATCTTTGTATGGCCCTTTTCTGTGCATGTGTCTCCTGCGCTCTTCTTCCCACCTCGCTTCATCATGCCAACTCATAGGTTCTCGCGGTCTATGTCCACCCTTTACCCAAAGTGCTCCTCTTGTTTTGCGGCTCATCCGCTCACGGAAAATTCGGTCTTTGTCATCGTCTACAGGCTCTTCATAAAAAGGTCCTTCTTCAAATGGAGGTAAATCATATCGTGGATGTCTTGAATACCGGGGTCCTTCTCCTTTAACTCTTCCATTACTCTCTTCGCTTTCATCATCTTTCCAATCGTAATCACTTTCACCCGAATGTCGGTGTATACTTCTTCTAAGAGGCGTTTCACGAGTAAATTCTTTACCATCAGGAGACCAAGGAGATGTACCTCCAAGAGATACTTGACCTTCAACTGCAGGTTTATCAGATTGAAAAGTATTTGTTTCAAATTTAGCCCAGTTATCATCATCTATGGCGTTATCTTTTTCTGGCTTTGGATCTGAAAATGCAGCAAACATTGCATCCAAATTGGAAGACGGCGGTGGTTTATTATCTTTTGAACGATGCGCATCTGAATTTAACATTTTTATTTCTTCAAATATATCCATAACATTAGTCTTTATATCTTCATCTTTTTTCGTTGTTACTTTCGCCGATATTGATATTGTCTGTTGAGTAAAATTATCTGAAAACAAACCTTGTAAATCTACCTCGGCTGAAGATTTTACTACCATTTTATTTGGAGAAGGGAGTAAATTGTCATCTTTCAATGGCACTTGTTCAGTTTCTTCAATTATTTCACGCAATGCTGCATATCTATCATTAGAAGAAGTAATTGATGATTTTCTTTCTATTTTCTTGTGAACAATCTTCGACAGCTCGTTAACTTCTTCAGCCGTGATTACAAATGTGTCGGAAGATTCTTGTAACTCCTCGTATGTTTTCTTGTCCTCAAGCTTATCTTTGGTTTCATCATTTTCTACTTTCATATCTTTGGTCAAATCAGGAGATGATTCATCTTTCTTCAAATTATCTTTACTTTGGTATTGATCTTCCGATTCAGTCTCTTCTGGAGCTCCTCCTTCACTTTCTTTGGGAGAATCGCTACGTTCTTCGCTTGATTTCGTTTCATAATATGTCGAAACTTCTTTCGATTGGTTATCAGCGACAGGCGGCAGCTGAACAGTTAAATTTGCAAGAGAAGCAATTGTTTCATCTATTTCATCGCTTTGAGCATCATCGTCAAACTCCCCAGGCTCCTCTTGATTTTCTGGAGTAATAGTTTCTTCATCTTCATGCGACGTTGGCGTATCGAGATCTTTGTCGGCTTTTTCCATTTCAATTAATTCTCGAAAAACAGCATATTTATCATAATTATTAGAGTTTCCTACTTTTGGTTCTTGATCAAATGTAGCCTTGAAAAGTGGTTCATTTGGTACATACGAAGTCTCTTTGTCTTTCGATTTTTGATTATTTGCGTTTGCGTCATTAACGACATTTTTTGATGAAGTTAACACTGATTCTGAGAAGGAAGTCTTATTATTATCAGATTTGTCTTTTTTAGCAAGTAATTCTATACATTCTGTTAATTGCTGTAAGGTTAAACTCGTTACTTCTGCAACTGACATTCCAAGATTTTCTGCTAAATCTGTCAGGAAAGTTGATGTAAGTTGACTCAATGTTATATCTTTTGTTAAATTCGCCAAATTTATGTCTGGTTTGTTTGACGTTGAAGTATTCATAATTTTTGGCGATTGGATTATAGAATTGAATGAATCTTCAAAACTAGAATTAGAAAATGAGCTAGTGTCAGATCTTTTAGGTAATTGTGGAAGTGGTGGACTGAAATTATCGTCGAATCGGCTTCTTGGACTTTTAGGAGATGCACTACCACGCTTTTTTCTTGTAGGAGAAGGCGATGTTTCTTCTCTTTCCAAAAAGTCATAATGAAAGTGTCCATCTCCATGGGGTGGCCTCGGGGGTGGCTTTATTCCGCTACGCGAACTATGTTTCTTTGGAGGTAATGGCGGAGGATTGATCAAAATGCTACCAGCACCCCTAGGGGGAGGTTCAGGAACATTCTCCATTTCGGCGCTTGAACTTGATAATCTAGAATTAGCACCTGAAGAACAAGACCTTAATGGAGAAGCTGGCGAATCACTTGTAGACGAAAAATCAACAGGGAATGACTTGTCGACTGAGTGAGACTTATTACTAGTATATTCAGAAGTATAATCTTTACGTGAACATTTGATATACTTTTTCGGACTAGGTAATTTCACTAAACTCTGTGTGCTCTCACTCGAATCTTTGCTATCGAAACGACTAGAAGTCATAGAAGTCGACATAGAATAGTTATGTGAAGAAGTTTTAGAAGTTTCTTCGGGCGGTAATGAAACGGATAAGGATTGGTGTTGAATCGTTCTCTTATTGTAATCTTTATGGCGAGGCTTCGGCGAAGCTTTTTCTGTCGAAGTTTTTCCGTCTTTATCCTTAAATTTATCAAACTCAGCAAACTCTCTATCTTCGAATTGACTCGTCTCTCGCTCAGTTGCATTGGCATTACTAGACTCTATTGAATCAGACGTAATATTAAAATTAGTGGGGAATGTATCTTCAGAATTGGTTGAGGCTAAGTCTTTCAAGATCTTTTTCGGTGGATTTTTTAAGTGCTGGAAAAAGTCTCTTTTATCTACATAAGGTTTTTTAATACCTGTACCTAGAGGATCTAGTTCGGAGAATAAATCCAATTGTTTATAACGATCCTGCGTTGTCGTCGTTGAAGGCTAAAAATAAAAAAAAGTAAAAGTTATCAGTAACTAGATTAGACGTTTTAAATAACAATGAAAGCCATGTCACAATCTTACTTGTTCTTTATCTTCATCGCTCGATGAATTTTTTCTTGGTAAAGTAGATGATTCTCCTTCGTTGAATAAGTCTTCAGTTTCTTTGTCAAACCAATGCGCTGAACCTGGAGGAGGCGGCGTTTTATTACTACTACTTGTTACATTAGCTGGACTAGATGTACCCGAAGCTGGTGTTTGCGTTAAAGTCTGTTGTCTTTCAATGTGTCCACGTTTCGATGACGAAGGCGGTGGCGGTAATTTTGGTTGAACTTGCTCTTGTATCTACACAATTTTATTGATGGTTAATGAGATCTAAAATTAACTTGTATAAAATAAAACCAATATTAATTACCTTCATGTTCGCAAAAGAATCTCCAAAAGGATCTGATTCAAATGGATCTTCGACTGGTCCAGGATTATCAGGAGTTATTTTGTCCATTTGATGAATACCTTGTTGAAGTGAATTCAATTCAAATTGCAAGCCTAATAAATCAGCAACGACTCCCCCTTGTGCATCATGCTTTCTAGACCTTTCACTGTCTGTTCTATGAAGTGAAGTTTCGCTACCAGCTGCTCCCTTTTTAATTACAAATAAAAATAATGTAAGTAGATGAAGTGAGCGATGCTTTATTTAAAATTATAAACAATTCAAAAGTTACTTTTGAATCAGGTGATCTTGCGGTCGCATATATTCCACACCGAATAGCATTGTGTTCAATATGTTGCTTTGCCAATTCAATTTCCTTTTTCTTCAGTTCGAATACCACTTGAAAAAGGTCGCGCATGGCAATCACAACCTGTAATCACAATCAAAGTATAATTTAGTTATATTATAAATTCATCAATAGGAGTCATAATAAAAAAAATATCCTTACTTGGCTCGCAGCTTTATCAGTCTTAATTCCAAAAAATCTATGACCAGTGTCGGGCGAACCAAAAATATAACCAAATGCTCGACTATCGCTCATATCTTGTGCTATGAATGATATTTTATGAACGGGGTGGTGATATAAGCAGTCCTAAAAGTAAAACGAACATACATTTTAATAAATGGCTTAACAATAACATATTCTGAAGGTTTATTTTATCCAAAAAAATTTACGCACTCCAGTTTTTTCGTCTCTCAAGCGAAGCCCATCGATACTAATCTGGACAGTGATTCGTTGCTTGTGCTCTCCGGCGGCTCTTATTGCCATTTTTAAATCGGCAAGCGCGGCTTGACACATTCGATCTCCTCGAGCCTCCGATACCTCTAAGATACCGATGAGCTTCGCTTTGAAAGACACGCCTTCCCCCATAAAGCGGCCGGGTTCGTTTTTCACTGAAACAAAGAGAATTTTTTTAAAAACTATTTCATCCATCGAAAATAATGAGAAACAATAATAAACGAAAAAGAAAAATGGAAAATCAAATCGAATAACATAGTGAATATCAAGCGAAACAGCCACAGATGTTACACAGCGGCTGCGCGGGCTGCCTATATTGGATAAGGTTTGATAGACATTGATTCATTGAAAATGCATGCGATATCCGGTGAAAAATTTTCCGAGTGGTTACTTGATTGAAATTGACACTGGGGCGCACATCTCCGAAGAGCGAATTTGAATTATTAATGGAGTTGGAGAGAGTATCGAGCGCGGCGGTGGCGGCAGCAGCAGCAGACGGTATCACTTGAAGTTACTTTGCGGCTGAATCCCGTTATATAGCTATCGAGTCGTCGCGCATACGTCCCATCGGTTTTTGTCCCGCGGCACGAAGCTATTCGCCGCCAACTTATTGTCAGTTAGCTAGTGTACAGCAGTAGCAGTTCGTAGGGCTGCTGCTGCTGTCTCTGTGTCGGCAAATGCAATCACGGCACCAAGCTCGCTCGCTCGCGCGCGCGGGGGATCAAATTGAGTTTTGCCTCGCGGGGGGTTGAAACGCCCCGATGTATAACAGCGATATAGGCACAAACGAATTAAGTCGTCGACAAGAGAGAGAAAGCTAGATCGATTTACGTCTGCTCGAAGAAACGCCAATGGATCCATTGGAAGCCCCGCGTCGTTGTTGCCTTCAGCTTTTTCGCATTCTAACTTGTCCGCGGTTTGCAACTAATCACCTGGAAAATCTTTTGTGGTTTTCTTTTTCTCTCTCTCTCTCTCTCGTTAAGTCTAATGTCCTATGTGCACTCTTTGTAAGCTGTTAAAACATTAACTGTGTTCAGTTAGTAAGCCACGTTGAATCACAAACTGAAATCAATAACCCGATTGCGAACAAGTTTCGATTGATTTGAAACACGACTGACGAGCCGAGCGATGAAAGGCACACAGACATACACTTGTTCATCAAATAATAATCATCCGAGAGACGACAAGGCAAAAGTTTGTCCATACACACGAAGACACTTGACTAAGCTTTCTCTCTGCAAAAACTTTTTCCAAGAGCACGACGGCCGTAAGAGGTGCATTTGTATGATTTGTACGATTGTGCCTTAGCGCTCGAGTGGAGAACGCCAACTGTCGACACTTGATGATCCACGGGGGGAGTAAAAAAAAATTATACTGATACATGTATATGTACATATTCTCTTTTTTTTTGTCGGCCCTCCTCGCTAGGTCGCAATCTTTACGCGTCGTTCTAGAGCCACTCGAGAGTCTCGCTCTTACGCCAGATGCGTCTGATAGGCAGCGAATATATATGTATACATGTACAAGCGGGTAGAGATCGGACCTCCCTCGGTTATTCGGCTCGACTATTACGGTAATGTTGCGCTCTTCAGTGTAATTGAAGGTGTAGTATCGCTGCTCGAAAAGCACAATTGCACGTATATACATATTCTCGAGGGATTACCCCTCGGGTTATTTCCTTTTTATTTTCATACGGGATTCGCGCGCGTGCTTCACTTCATTATGACGCGAACAACAATCATCGTCGTGCAGCCAAACGAACTGTGTATATTGCCGCCGCAAACTCGGGAGATAAATTGTTATCAGTGCATTTTTTATTGTCTCGTTCTCGCTCGTGTTGGTATCTCGTAAAAGTTGGAACTAATATGCCTCTTATGCAATATCGTTGAAAGCTACACGAGGAAACTTTAGATAACTCGATTAAATAAATCTCCCGCTAATTGGATAGCTGACTTCGAAGTTGCTGAGTGAATAATCGTTTTGTCTATGCCAGAATGCATTTCAATTTGAATCTGGCTTGAATTCCGAGTGTACTATAGATATGAGATTAAAATCAGTTAATTAATAAGAATGTAATATTGAAAATCTATTTTTTTTAAATGCAACGGCAGTAGCGAGATATCAATCATAATATTTAAATCAATACTAACCGCAGAGTTATTACATAAATCGGATATAAATATAGGGACTCAATTTAAATAAGCAATCGATATTCGTAATCTCGGTTTCACTTTTTACTCGTTCATGTATCAGAAGCATTATACTTTATCGGGCTGTCACGCAAACCCTTTTTTTATTTTATAGATTCACGATGAAGGACAATATATCGATGTACAATTTTCTTTTGTTTGCAAATTAATCATTTTTAAAAGTGCATTTCCATCCGATAAAATTGTGGAAAAAAACTCAAAAATACGTTGCATAGCGAATAAAATTGCTTTCGTGTGTCTAGACGAAAAATTGTCTGACGAAAAAGGCTTGAACTACTGGCGCAGAGACAGTACGTGCTGAAGTGTTAATCCGGGCGAGCGAGACATGCTGGTGGCGCCATCTAACCTAGATGTCCCGCGTGAATCAACCCCTAACGAGAGGGTAAGGCAGAGTCGGGTTAAACACACGTAGAATCAGCTGAAAACAATCGTCCGATACACCACATATATACACGAACATTGAATTTATTTCATCACACCCTTTTTTTCGCTATTATGCTCCGTTCGATTTTTGCACACTCTCTCTCTCCGCTTGAATTCGCTTTCGAGTGGCGTTGTATATTGAACGAAAGAAAAAAAAACAGCCCCTATACAATTGAAAAAAAAGCACTCGATAACGTAAAAGCTTTTCAAAGCATAGTAACCTATTTTACATGCACGTTTAAAATTCTTTTCGGGATTCCAAGCATTGGCAAGCCCAGTAATTACTCATATGCCAAAAAAAGAATGGAAACGGATAAACATGCAGATGAGGCGCGACGTCATCGCAAAGCTACGCGAGAAGAATGAGAAGAAACAAAAAAGGCAAAAGAGCAACGGCAGCAATGCGAATCGCAGTTAATGTAATAAACGTGCGTTTATAAAGTCAATACTCACGCTTGCATGGGCTATTTTTCTTGCGTAGCGTCTGCATGAGGAACTCCACTTGTCCGGCGCCTTAAATTTAGAACGTAGTAAACGCACCCGTATCACTCGACTGGCCGACGATGGTACTCCTTTATTATTTTTTTTTTGTCGGTCAGTCGTTCGCTCTCTCTCTCTCTCTCTCTCTCGCTCTCTCTCGCACTTGCTCAAAGTGGCCGTCGTCGCATGATCGTCGCGCTGCTTTCACCCTTCGTATAGTAGTGTATGCACCCCCTTTTCTTCTTACCCCCGTTCTCTCTGACACCGTTTCGTTTATTCTTGAGCCTTGTCGTGCGGCTTACTTAATTTTTTTAGATTCCACTGAATTTTGCGTTTTGTTTTTTGGTATCTCTCGCCTTTTACTCGCGTCGAGCGAGAGAACTACGAACGGACGTTATTTTTTTGTTGTTTTTTTTTTTGAAGCGCGTTAAATGACAGCTGCAGAACTCGTTGCACGGGGGCACGAGTCGTCCATGCAAGGCTAGCAGCGGTCGTTCGTTCGTTCGTTCTCTCTCTCTCTCTTTAACTATGTCTGTCTCTCTCTCGCTTTCGTGCGGACTAGCTGGCGCGCGCTCTCTTATTGATCAATAATACAACTCGCGGTGGGCGACGCGCGGCGTCGCTTCGCACGCGCGCCCGAGGCTCCGTTCAGTCTGCACGCGCACGACTTTACTCTATCTGACATCTATTGTGCACCGCACACTCTCTGTCCGAAATACACTCGCAATCGAATCAGCGCTATACTACTATAACGTCTCTGATGAAAATTTCGCTCCGGGCGTTTGCTCCGAAAAAAACCGCATCCCTTTTTTTTCTTTTTTGTGGTTTTTCATGATGCGCGGATGAAATATTTTGAAATGTTCATTTTTATTATGTAACGAATATTAATTTTATCAAAGCTTTGTTAATATTACAATGTTGTTGTAAGTAATGTCTCTGAATGAATGAATTAATGAATGTGGTGTAAAAGAAAAATTATCCAGTAAGTTTAGTTGATTTACCCGCATCCCTTTTCCATATGAATGTTATCATAATATAAACTAATAAGCATGTAATGATAATTGAAATGGATGTAAATTGATCATCAATTGTAATTGAAAATTAGAGAAAGATACTTAAGAATATTTCACTGCAGTAAACATTTCTGATTTTATTAAACATTAATCCAATAATAAATTCAATTTGCGAAAGAAAAACATGTAATGTTATGTAAATCAAATATCTTTCCAGAATGTTCTTGAAATTAATCCCTTTCAACACTGTAACTCATAAATGATTGCCGTTCAGATTTGACAGTAAAAATATTTTTTAATTTTAACACATTAATCTTTAATTTTCGAATTAGCTACATCGTAAAGTGCGCTCGATTGACCCAATCAAAATCCTCGGCTAGCAGACGATCATTTTAGTTATTGCTTCTAGCCGACAGAGTGCGCTCCTTTGCTCCAAAAACTCCAAAAATCAAACTGCTCTTAGCAATGTTTTGTTCGTTTATTTGTTAGTTTTGTTGTTTATTATTATTCATTATTAACAATTGTTAACAACGTTTAAGAGTAATTTCATGAGTGATAAGAAGAAAATATAAAATGACAGACGATGAAAATCTATTATTCTGTAGATCGAGCGATAATCCATGTAAGTATCACGTTTTATGTGAAACTTAGGTTATGTTTTGCTATATTTTAACACTGTTTAATGATTGATGACTATATAGTGTGAATCAGAATAACATTTTTCAAATATTTTATGATTTATGACATAGCTTATTGTTGTCAAAAAATTTATCTAATTAAAGCTGAACATTGGGTACAAGAACAAGATGAACTTTGGGATGACACTGCTTTGATCAAAGCCTATGATAAGGCTATCAACGTAGCAAAAGAAGAACTTTCTAAGAGGATAGGTGTGGAAGTTCCACAATCAGGTTCAATGTCAAGTACAAATTCCACAGGTACCAAAAGTAAACACAAGAATAAATCACAGAAAAATCAAAGGGTAAATATTTCATACGATGCTCAGAATAAATGTCTTTTCAATGACTGATCATAGTTTTTGTCCTTTTTTTAGAGATGGTTTATTGGATCTCCATGCCGAGCTGTGTATTCAGAAGATGATTTAGTTTATGAAGCTGTTATTGTAAAAATCTTCGATGACTCCAAAACTTGCATAGTTAAATTCATTGGTAATTATATTATTACATTACAAAGAAGTGATTGATAAGTTTCATTTGGAAAATAAGTAACATTGAATTTCAATGCATGTTATCTTTCCAGACATCAATACAACAGTGTTTTATGGTAACTGTTTTATTAAGTGTTTTAAAAAATTTAACTTTTCAGGTTACGAGAACATAGAGAAAGTTGAATTGGCTTCACTAATGGAGTCAGAAGGTTTACAAAGTCAAATTGCTCAACAAAAAGAAGCTGCAGAAGTAGAGCAAAATTCAAATAACTTGGAACACAATGAATCTAACATAGCAAATGGTTATGAAGAAAAAATGGATTATGAAGCAAATGAAACTAAATCATTCAAAGATATGTATAATCCAAGCTCTTCGTTCAGCCCAAATTTTGGGTCAATGCCTCCAGCACCACCACTGCCACCTCAACTTATGGCTAGGTTAGTTAACATTTTATCATATATTAAATCATAATTATAAAGTTGTGAGTACTTATTGAATTTATTTATTGTAGGTTACCTGAAAATGATGCAGACGCTCTGTCAAGCATGCTAATGTCTTGGTACATCAGTGGATTTCATACTGGTGAGTCATATTTTTAATGAACTGATAAGTATGTCAGTAATGAACAAATTTTGACAGATTAGTAATATGGCTATTATGTTATTCTTTGTTAGAATAAATCGAAGTTTTATCATAGTATTTTCGTGGAAAATAACAAAATTATGTTTAAAAATATATTTTAAGATTCTCACATTGTTCTTTTTTATTGAAGTAATAGCCGTAATTCTTTCTTAAAACGCGCATAATGAAAGCAAATTTATTTACTTTACTCATAAACAGCATCAAGTCTAATTAGGTACTTTTTCTGATGTATGAAAAATAATTGCAGGGTACTATCATGGAATGAAACAAGCACAGAAAAGTCAAGGACACAGAAAAAAATAACACATATTACTTTGAAGACTTTTTTAATTGTAAAGTATTATAAGTTAAATCTTTATAAAATATCTTTTTATACAAAATCGTGGCCAATTTTTTTTTGCAATATACCGCAAAATTAATTTAAAATATCTATTATTTTGAACACTACATGGTGTACGATAAATGGCAGTACGTGGCGTTCCCAATTTACAATTTAATCTCTCTTTTTTAATAATTATACTCGTCATCACTGAATGTAGTCGAAGGTGCAGTTACTCTATTGTTATTCATTGATGATCGTGTTCTATCAGTTTTACATTGACTGACTTGGTCATCATCATGTTCATTGATGAAACTTTTATCCCATTTATCATATTTTGATTGTATACTTTGAGTAGTTGGTTTGATAGTACTCATAGCTTTTATGACGTAACTCAAATCATTGATGCCTTCATCGTTTTTGTAGTCCTTCAAAGATAAATTTTCATTTTCTAAGTAAGCCCATACTGGGCGAAGCTGCATCATCCACGCTTCTTTACACAATAGTTTCAAGTCTGCGCATGAATAACCGTTAGTCTTCTTTAGTACAGTCTTATACTCCAATTTGTCCATCAAATCAGGTTTCAAGTAAACTTTGAAAATCTGATGCCTTGCTTGTTCATCTGGTAAATCTACGTAAATACGTTTCTCAAGTCTTCGTAGCAAAGCCGTATCCAAATCCCTGAAAATTAAATTACACAAATTATATACTGTTTATAAGCGTTATTTTTTAAATGGAAAAAATGTAATCATATTTACCATGGAACATTCGTAGCCGCTAACAAAAGTACATTAGCATTTTCCATCGATAAAAGGCCATCAAGACGAGCTAAAAGTTCAGCTCGGAATCTTCGACTCGGTTCGGACTTATTATTTGCCATGTCACTACCTCCTCCGCTCACGGTCCAATCAACTTCGTCGATGAATATTATCGTAGGAGCGTAATATTTAGCTAAGTCCAACAGTACCTTCGCAAAATTGAAATTTTCAGTAAAATTATATTGCGACGAAAGTTCGACAAAAAAATAAAACGTTTGACACTTACCCGAACGTACTTCTCACTCTCCCCTCGCCATTTACTAATGAGAGAACTGGAAGTAATATTGAAAAAAGTTGCTTCGCACTCAGTCGCAACTGCTTTCGCTAGCATTGTCTTTCCTGGAAGAAAAAAGTTTGTCGTTTACCGAGAATCATCGACATTTTCACGAAAGTTTTGGGGAATTCTTGAATGATTCAGTACCTGTACCAGGTGGTCCGTACAATAATACACCTTTCCAAGGTGTTAATCTATCGTTAAACATGCATGGATATTTGAATGGATAGACAGCTGCTTCTTTTAAGAGATTTTTGCACTCTTGGAGCCCCTTCACATCGTCCCAACGTACATTTAGATTCGTTAGAACTATTTCCTAAAAGTCACGATCAAAATTAATGCAACAAAATAATTTTAAACTGAAAAAGTTCGAAGTGCTATACCTTTGCAATCATTTCGGCTATTTCACGCCACTCCGTCCCCGTCGGATAAAGTTTCCCAAGTGGTTTCAGAGATTTATTGCAGCCGAAATCTAAATCTGCGTCATTATTAGTTTTATCTTGATCGTTCGCCAAATTGATCGTAGGAAACAATGGCGTTACGGTGATATTGAAGTTCGGCTCTGCTTTTGAAAAATTGTTTTTAATTTTCTCGCCCGAATTATCAAAATTGTCATTCGCATGTTTTATTGATTCGTCATCAGTCTTTCGATTACTTTTGTTGGTGATTTTGTTCTTTTCTTTTTTGTTTCTATAAAAAAAAAGTAATTTTTTTTTTAATACAACATAGATTTTTGTACTGCATAATGAAAGAATTGTGTCTGCGCTCACGTGATATTTACGAAGTTCGATTCTCCTTTTTTGCATATCTTGGGATATTTATTAAATTTCGCAAAGTAGTAGTCTGAATATTCCAGCAAAATAGTTTCGAGGTCAATGTTATCGCAGACCTCAATATCAGTCGAGAGATGCGCTTCCTTAGCAAACACTTCGCATGCATCGGTGTATCTAATAAAAAAAAAGAAGCGAAAATATTTTGAGAAAATAAAAGTGGAAATTGCGTTTCAAATACTTGTCTGTTGCACAACCACACTCCGGGAGAAGTGTGTGTATACACAGGCAAGTATATAAGCGCATAGAGCTGAAGAATTTGCTTGCGGCGATGTAGGCGTTGATAATATTTACCCTTGCTCTCGTAGGAAATTCGCCACGAGGTACAGCAAATTTCTTTTCCGCTCTTGAGCACGCTTCTCTTCCTGATTATCACATTAACGAATTATCTTTCAAGCTCAGACTTAACCTTGCTGGATAAACACTTTATTTTGCCCTGCGCTTCCACGGAAAGCTTAACGTTTCCCTTCCTCAAGTGACTTTAAAACCGCAGCTGCGTATTTTTAAAAAGCTCGCAGTTTTCAAAATTTTATTTACTCGAGTAGGTAAAAAAAATAAAAATTTAATGTTCTGAGTTAGCACTAAAATTGTTGTTTGTTAAAAAAAAATTGTATTATTTTATGAAACAAACAATTATTTTGGTAAAAAATTCTTAGAATGCAGAGTACAGCAAAATAAACCAATAGAGCATATATCAAGATATCTTACTTTTTCCCTTGCAAGGCATGTCATACGATTGCAGCTGGCATTGATTGAAAGCCCTTCCATTCTGAGCAAAATCTAACTTTATCTACTTAATGTGGATATGCTTTTTTTTATTTCGAATTTAACACTAAATAAACTTGGCTTTGTCACCTATGCAAACATACTTTATCGAAAATTACGCCTCTTCAACACCGGGCAATCGAGCTACTTCACACGGTATATTTACTTTACAAATCGACCTATTTGGTTACCATAGGAACCTACAGCGGTGCTTTCTTGGACTTGCAAGCCTCTAATTTTTTTCCATTCAATATTCTTGGCCTGTAATAATCAATGGAGAGGATACGTACGTATATTTTTATTTACTTAAACAATCCCATCATTTATTGTAATTTCAATATAATCGAAAAATAGTTTCGCGTGATGCATAAATAAATTGTAATAACCGGCCGGAAAATTCTCTTTATAAAATCGCGTGTATACATTTCTCGAGAAAATCTGCATTCTTCAAAAATTTCGGCATTTTCTTTTTATTCAAGAGATGACAGTCGATGTTGTATGATGTATGAGATCCACTGCACTTATATACGAATACGTTATAGGACGATGCATGCGTCACTCGAGCGCAGTCTATAAGTGCCAGCTTGTTGAGTTGGGAAGTGATATATAACAAGCACTTATCGTATCTAGAAAATTTTACTTGATTGACACGAAACTACTATAATGGTTCGCCAGTAGTTTATATCCCCCATCACATTTCAATTACTCCGAAAGCTTTCATTTTTAAACGATTGCAAGTTTTCTTAACGAACTAACCCCCATATATCTGAAATAGTTTCGATATTTTCAATTACTAGAACTCCGTGCGAGCGAGTTTAAATCAATCAAGAGTTTAAAAAAAAAGACGTGGCGACGAAAAGCAATCAAACTTAAAATTGAGTTCTTATACGTGACTCGAAACAGCCGAAGTATTCGGGATTCCCGTGGAGAACGAAAAAAAACTGTCAGATGGAAAATTGATGTCCTCGAAGTAAATGTCATCAACGTTTCGCAGCTACGTGACAGCGAGGCATCGACTAAAAATCGCGACATTTAAGATTGTCGATTTCCATTTTTGATGTAAAAAAATAACAAGATTTTGTTTATTCTTGTCGCCTCTGTAGCAAAATTTAAAAAGAATTGAAAAAAATTTCACTAATTCACTATATTTCATTCTTGTATATGCACCATGTTGAATATAAATAGAAACAGAGCATCTCCGAAGAATGATCACACTTCAGAACTATTCAATGCGGAAGATCAATCCCTGAAAAAATTGTCTTTGCCATCTCCTTGACCCGGCGATATCTTCGATATTTTACTCGAGCGATTTTTCAAAGGCACGTTTTAATCACGAGAAGTTTTCAAGGCATTCGATGCGCTCCGCAAAATAATGTTGACGCCGAAGTACTTGCGATAAAGTTACTTGCGCATAATTTTCATTTTTTTCTTTTCCTATATCTCTCGATGTTACCCATCTTTGAATCTCAATGAGATAATTACCATTCAAATTACAATGAAGTTCGCTTTCAATTTGTATATGATCATCATCCGAGTACCATCATTTTATCACAATTATCAACCCTCAATCAAGCTGCTCACTCTCAAAATCAATCTCAAAAAAAAATCCATAAATATCCTCTATCACATCGTCAAGTCACTCAAGCTCGAAATCCCTCAGCGAGCATCTATCCCGTCATCCGCGCGTGTGCGACAAAGAGTACCTTTCAGCAGCAGTAGCCGAGTACAACGTGCAGAGATCTCCACCCACCCCCGCTTTAAAGCTTGCAAGCGAGAAAGAGAGAGAACGAGAGAGAGAGAGAGAGAGAGGAGGGCATGCGGCGTTGGTGTAGAGTTCGATCGACCCAGCGCGGCAGTGCTGCTCGGGTCGCGCTGCTCTGCGACAACACACAGTCGCGCGCGAGCCGTCGGCAAGATCAGCACGCGCAGCCTCATCGTTATGCTCATTGCTCTACTGCTGTCGCCGACTGAACCGTTATTATCACACAGCTGATTGTCGACCAAATGCATTGCCACTGAGGATCCACTGGATTTTTCCCTCATCAAGACATATCTTCCTCGACAACTGCTGCAGTGCGTGAATTGTCTCTATACAGATATATAATACTACTCGCGTGCAGAGAAATGTAAGGGAGAGACTTGTAAAAAAAAATAAAGCGACACGCAGCATGGATTATGTTGTTGCTCGAAGGTACAATCATTCATGCTTCTCGCACATGCACTTCTCTTCATCGCATCGCTTCAAAAAATAATAAAATAAAAAATTAATAAATAAAATCTGCGCACAATGTTTGTTGCACGACAGCTTGTTTCTTGAGCGTGGATTGCAATTACGCTGCATGGAAGGGAGGGAGAGAGAAAGAGAGTGAGAAAGGAATATATCGGAAGAACAGCAGTACTACTACATAGCTACCACTCTGCGTGATTTATAGCCTTTACGCGCGATGCTGCGCTAATGTATTTCACTGCCAGGCTGCCTGATTTTTTTTCTACTTTTTCTTGCATTTCTTTTTCTGTGTGTATGTGTGTTGGTCGCCAAAGCTTTTTTCATCTCTCTCTTTTTTTGTGCGTATGTGTATGTGTGTGGAGCTTTAATTTTCAGCGAGCACGTGTTTCACTTCTCTGCATTTGCCAATATTGGATTCGCGTTTCCCCGGCGAGAGAGAGAGAACCGTTGCTCCGGATAGCTGTCATAATTTGATATTTTTTTGTTTTTGTATGTATGCGCGAATAATATTTCCGTGCTGATATTGCTGAAAGCAGAAGAAGCATTACGTGAATCTTTATCGATATTTTTCTCATTGTATTTTAAACTACCGTCTATCGATATTCCTCCGGGGGACAAATAAATACTGAATTATTCATTCGATGCACTGTATTTTCGATTATTGGGGCAATTTAAAGTTTCAATTATAGTGTCATAGATGGCTTACGGATATTCTGATAGTGTTGAGAGAAAGAGAGCTCTAATTATTTAAAAATGTTGTTTATACGTCGTGCTACCAAAGGTATCTTTAATAATTTGGTAACTGCATGGTTGTAAAATTCGATCATGACATTTTTTATGTTAAAGTAATTATTAACCAAAAAATTTTTCGTGTGAGCATATTGATTTATTCAAAACTGATTTTTTTCAAAAGAAACTATAATTGCGTAACTCTGTACATGTAAAGCGATTTCACAAAGAACTATGATTTATACACATTCATTTTTAAGTAAAAACATTAAGTCAATCATAAAATTTACAATGCCAATTATCATAGTAAATACCTAAGAAAATGTCTCATAATAAAAAAAAGAATATTGCAAATGATTGCATTTATGTAATTATATTAACTGTCCATACTAAGATTATTAGAGTATAAAGTTTTTATTTTAACATTGAGAAAAGAATCTGGAAAATTTCTAACTTGAATTAAGATACATCGAATTTCCGCCAATCTCAGTAGCCCTCTTCTAAATAGAAAGTGAATGTAATGAGCAGATAGTTTCGAGCAAACGTTCACGAATCATTCTCATTTTTTGTCAGATATACAGCGTTAAATATTTTCATTGTAATTCGCGTAAGATTTATTTTGATAGCTCGTTTTGTATAATTAAATCAATTTACAGACAATTTGTTTTCTTTCAAGGTTTTCTTTGTTCAAGTCAGAAGCTCAAATAAAAGCTCTACAATTAGAGGATATCAAATTTCATTCCTTAAATGTTCTATTATTAAGTATAATGTTCAATCAGTCAATTTCAACAAGACTTGTTAAATTACCCACAAAAAAACACGAGAAATGAAATTTGAGAAGACGAATTCCCAATTCACGGTCGTCAAATAATTAAAGTAATCCGCGCTCAAGTAACATTCGGCTTTAACATGGCCACAAGCGCATGCTAGCCAAAACATATAGTCGGCTTAATTGTTTTTGGGCAATTTATCCTTGGCCACGATGCACCTGACCCTGCACACACACACACACACACACACACGCACACATACCTGACCTGCTATTTCCTTCTCTCGGCCGTATGCTATGCAAATTGCGCTATATACCGCGAATTCCCTTCAATGGCAAAGGCATACCTCACTCGCTCCCCCCACAAGTCGAACTTGCACCAAGCAATAACACACACATACATTACATATGTACATATATGTAGGTATTCGTCTGGAATTGTGCAGAGCGGCAGTGGCGATCGAGAAAATCGTTGGCAAATATAACTGAGCTCGAGCATCGGTTGGCCGCCGCCACACCACCACGCGAGCTTGCACGTCGATTCTCCAGGGCCTCGGATATCTACTGCTGAACAATTGGACAGCCGCTTCCTGCTCCAACTCCAAAACTTCTTTTTTCTCCGCTCTCTCTCGACTCGCTCGCTCGCCCGACTTCGGCCATGGCTACTACTGCTACCACTACTTTTTACCTCGCTACCCTGCTGATATTTCTCCTCGAGACAGGTGATTTCCTCTCTTCCACTTGATTATCCGACGCGAGATTATTTTAATTGGATTTTTCTTTTCTTTTTCTTTTCTTCTATACGTATACGTGTATTCGTGAAGGGCGCATCTTTGGAAAATTTTTATTAAATTTTCTTTTCACGCTGTTTCGTTTTTGTGGTAGCGTGAAACAACGTGATGAAACTGAACGATTTCCGCGTGAGTAATTGCCGCGAGAGACATGTTTAAAACATAAGACGACCAGCTGCTGCCTGACGCTATTTTTAAGAGTACTTTTTATAATTGGCTAATTGAAGCAAAAACCGCGCACTTTTCGCTGCCATTGTAATTGACCTAGATCGAAGATTAAAATTGACGTAGACAGTATATAACTCGACTCTATAAATATACCAAGAGACTTACATACATCTCCAGCCGAATTAGTACTTTACCTGATGAAACTTTGCCTCGCGACGAGCATTCAAAATTAGAATTTATCGGATCTACTTGCGACTTCTTCGAGTAATTTTAATTAGAATATCTTTAGGCAATGTCAATTGAGTGAAGTAAAATGCCCGGTGTGATTATAACTTCTTTTTGCAGAAACGTTTCTTAAAATTGCCACAAGTTTTTGAAAGTAATTTTGCTTGCTTTTCGCTCTTATTCTTTTTTTCAATATCGAGTCTAATTAAAGTTTCTCAACTCTGGCGAATTAATTGGCTGTCGTAATCGATTCAAAATAATTTTTCTCAGAGCAGGTGGACTGCATAGAAATACACTTCCTTGAAACTTCCGCCTCGAACTTTTTATTAAAACTCGCCGAGTTATCGCGCTTGAAAACTAGTAAAATTTCGCGAGAAATATGCATAAGAAGTATAACTACACTTTGGCCACTCGAAAGCATTTTTATGTCGTTAGCTAGATCGAGAGAAAGAAAAAAATATGCGGATATAGGTCGAATCCGCGTCGCGAGGAATCCGAAAGTTTGGGGCGGCAGACGCGTGCGAGCGTGAAAGATCAAACGAGTATATATAGGTAGGGACGTGGACAGACTCATGTGGAATTTCTGCCATTGCAGGCAGCTACACGGACGCCCTCGAGGAGAACTGCACGGACTTCCAAGGCTACCAGGTCAGACACGGGCTACTGTACGTGCCGGGACCTGCGGTTTGCAGTCTTTGCGTTTGCTACCATTCCGAGCCTATGTGGTGTCAGGCCATTTACTGCACGCCACCCTACGTAAGTGCCGCATGTCGAAAATAACAAAAAAAAAACAATGAAAAGAGAAAAAAAAAATCTGCATTGCGCGACCCTATCCTTGCTACTTTTCAAAACGACGCGCGCCTCTCCACTTTTTCATCGGGCCTGTCGTGCATACCTTGACAAATGTCCTCTTTAACTTTTCACCAGCGCGCGGCCACATTCATATACTTTTGAATGAGACCTTTAACTCATTTTCACTTGATTTACAATCGCGACTTCGCTCCCTTCGCAAACTTTTCTCTTATCTTGTTCACTATTAACTTGATAACTTTTATTAATTGCTGATCAGATTGTATACTTGTGGAAATGTCATTTCAATTCGAGTAGCTTAACACAAGCGTTTTTTTTGCGTGATTTCAAGTTCAAGAGAGAATCAGCTTGAGATTGGAAAGGTCGATTTTCAATTAAAAGAAAGAAATTCATTTTTTAATTGAATTTATTGGTTTTATCCACATGTACTATGTTGAATCGTTTTAAACGATTTTCGTAATTCAAATATTTTTTTTATTTTCTATTAAATGAGAATAAAAAAAATATTATTGACACTCAAATTAAAAAAACAAAATCACAAATACGTTACCTGGACCGTTATCTAAATTTTTTTATTGTATTTTACACTATCATCTGTCGATATTCCTCGGAGGGGACAAACAAATACTGAATTATTCATTCGATGCATTGTATTTTCGATTATTGGGGCAATTTAAAGTTTCAATTATAGTGTTATAGATGGCTTACGGATATTCTGTGGTGTTGAGAGAAAGGAAGCTCTGATTATTTAAAAATGTTTTGAAATGTCGTGTTACGAATATTATAGCAAAGAGATCTTTGAAAATAGTTTAAAGTCACAAGAGTAAATATTATCATGTATATGTTAATAAATATTTTTAATATTGCAAATTGTTTGTATGGATTTCAACTATTGAAATTTACATCAGGTAATGAAATCACACATGACTATAGAGGAAAGTTTCTTTTCAATTCGAGGAAAACTTACATCCCCCACACCTCACACGTATTGCAATCTGGTACTGAAAGTAAGAGAGAGAGAGAGAGAGGGAGAGGGAGAGGTGGAAGTATAGAGAGCTACGAGAAGCGCAATTCGACTCTAGATTTGCACTTGCAGCACTTTGCCCGAAGTGGTGGAAATCCATTTAATCTGAAGTTCCGTTTCTCGCGTCGAAGCGTGTGAAAGAAGATCGTAGAGTCCACAAGTTCTCGCGCGACTCCAAACGGTCTTTCCATTTTCATTTGAAGGCCAACGCCGCCAGAAATTTCCGTTTCACACTACTGTGCGCCGCGTAGTTCTGCTCTCCTTGATCGCGCCAATTAGATTCCGAGGCTGATAAAGTGGTCGGGGGGCACTTGTTCCTGAACTCGTTATCGCTGCGCGCTCAACAGAAAATGCCGCGAGCGCCTTTTGCCGATATGCAACGTCCGCGTTCACCGCCGCGCCGCACGTATTTAGAGCATCTATACTCTCTCTCTCTCTCTCTCTCTCTCTCTCTCTCTCTCTCTCTCTCTCTCTCTCTCTCTCTCGCCCATTTATCGGCCCGATAATCAATCATCCACATATTTTTGGGATCTGCCGCGAAACTTTGCCTCGACGCGGTACCCAGTGATATTCAAAAACTTTTCTGGAGAACTTACGAATTATACTTTCTCGACTGCGAACTTCTTAAATGTAAGCAGAACTGAGACATCTGTTTACGATTTCTTGTGCAATTGCTCGGAAGTAACGTTGGAATTAATTTTTTTTAATATACTAGAAATTAATTTGAGTTGAAATTTACAAGTAAAGTAAATTGATTCGTTTATTAGATTAATGAAAAATTTTTAAACAATATTTATAAACTACAATTTTTTAACAGTATTTTATACAAAATATTTTTTCGTTTGGCTCTCATCTACTTTTCAAATCTCGAAAAAATTATACGTAGAATATATGAAAATTTACGCATGACGTTTTTTTCTGATTACCACTGCAAATAAGTTGAAACTACAAACCCACGTAAAATTTCCGTGTAAATACAAGCAGGTAGAGAAAGGAACTAAAATTCTTCTACTATTCCACTTTTTAAAAAATCTAACTGCAGCGCAAAAATGATAACGAGTATTCATAATTTTTCCATTAGAAACAGTCTACTTTTACGAACTTTTTTTTCCCAAACGTGAATTCTAATTCATACATGAACATGAAAAGCGCTATCTAGATTACGCACGCGGTTAGCACACGAATGCCTTCCACGCGGAAAATCCAGCCGCAATAGCCGCACTTATATTTTTTTTTCGCGCTTCCGTTATATGTGTGCAATGTATCGTGCTCGAGCTGGGGTGCACGCAGACTGATTTACAGTAGCGAGCATAACGAGCCTTTTCCCACGGATATATATTTTTCATTATCACGCGAGCGACTTTGCTCACGCGTTTTAATAAAAGGTCCTGTGAGAGCTATTTTTAAAGTGTCGCATGTTACGCATTCACATACAAATCCGGGCATTATGTAAAGTTGCCGCCAGTTACGGCGGCCAACGCAACTAAACTGAGTTACTCTCTTAGCGGAGAAGTTTTGACGCGCGGCGCTTATTGAATATTCCAACGTCATTGTCGTGCTAATAAACACTAACAGACATTTTCAAATAAATGACAAAAGTTTTTGATTGTTAACAAGGAGGTCGCGTGCGGTTAAGTAGTCAGCTTTACGTTTGGTCAGACGTGGCATCGAGTGAAGGTCCCTTTCGAAATAATCTATTTTGCATGTGCAATTTGCTATTTATTAGGGGCTCATTTTGACTGATTTGAATAATGAAAGTGAGGAATAAAATTGTATTTCCTTTCATAAAATTTTAGATAACGCGGTTGAGCACTAATTGTTTGATCGAATCTAGGAAGAACAGGTAGTGTCTTCGTGAAGTTTTTACGATGACGTTTATAGCCGTTACATGAGAAGGAGAACCGGAAGATAAAAGATAAAATACTACATAAATTATTACATTTAAAACAAAGAAACTAAATATAAAATTACTATATGTATGGAAAATTTTTGTAGGTTTATAAAGTTCTCTGTTCAAAATGACTACGCATATTTCTGACAAATTTGTCAATAATTATACGAAATTATTTTTGAGTAAAATGCTGTAGAAAAACTTGTCAAAAACATTATAAAATTTTCCCACTTGGGGTAGAAAACCCCGCTACAAATTTGATCGAAAAAGTGACATTATTTGTTTTTCTTCAAGTCGTACGGAGAATCCGGCATTCTAATTATATAAAATAATATTTTCAACCGTTCAAAATGTTGCATATATCTATAAATAAATTGCTATATTTATCGTTATTTTCATTATATTTCAATGAACGTAATAATTTTTCATGTCAGTACAATAGCACTACGATC
Organism: Galeopsomyia nigrocyanea; assembly: GCA_035047105.1. Taxonomy (NCBI): domain Eukaryota; kingdom Metazoa; phylum Arthropoda; class Insecta; order Hymenoptera; family Eulophidae; genus Galeopsomyia; species Galeopsomyia nigrocyanea. Next base: position 7,918,424 of record JAWWMK010000032.1, on the reverse strand, counting down.
GATACATCAACTTTCAGCATTTAATATGTCTTTTTTGCATTCAAAGTAATGGAAGTACTACGTATAATTCAAATCATGTTTCATGAATCTTCCGTCGCTTTGTTGATTACCTTGAATTAGAGCACTGAAAGTCACGGTCAATCAATTGTGTACGGTAATGAAACATTGAAATTGCATTTGTTGGACAATCGTGCTTGTAATTATCCATATTAAAAAATATCAATTTAGAAAAAAATTTGATCTTAATCTTTCATTGAAAAATATATTTATGTTGGTGAGATAATTAGCAAGTAACTGAGAAGTAAACCCACTACATTCACCAATCATATGAAATATCGTACTTGCGTGCAAACTTTAGAAAGCACATTATTCATAAGGACGAATTTGTACTTCAAGGTAATAATTGTCTTTCGTCACTTTAATTAGGTTACGTCTCTCGCGTACAGCGCAATTATGACAAACAAAGTAATGGCTTATGCAAATTCTACATTTTCTATTATCTGACGAATGTAACTGTTCTCATATTTATTTAGACGCGCAGTAAGAAATTCTAAGGTCTTCCTTTTCAAAAATCACTTTTCCATTGAATCTAAGTTATCTCTTAATATAGTTACTTTATTTCAATCGTAAAGCAAAATAGAATAGTTTTTATTATGTTACACGCGATGTATTTTTTCTAGATGTAGATGGAAGCCATTTAGTGGAAGAAAGGCGATCTTGTTGGGACACGAGCCAATGTCTTGAAGATTTTTGCCCTTTCAAGATTCTTTCGATATATCAGCCTGAAAGGGCAAAACTCTAAAGACCAGATATATTTGTTCAGAACATTGAATTATTCAAAGTAAACTTTCCACCAAATCAACCAGTAAAATCCGGGGACTAACTATATAGTCTGATCGAATCTATACCGTGACTACTAACTCGTCTTACTAAGAGACGCGAAAGCCAAGATTTGCCTCTATTATGAATGGAAATTCAAGATGACAGTATTGTTGATTCTCGGAAGCAGATTTCGGATTTTACTTTCTAATGAAGCCGCCGTGGGTCGCGTTAGAACGTCGACTTGAAATTTTCATGCATTCGAAAGACATTTTCCGGAATTAAATTGAGTCCTATATACGACACTATGCCTCAAATCCAAGAAGTACACCACTTGGCAAAATCCAAGTATGCGGTTGAAAATCTTGAAAAATGCATAGGTAAAAAAAGCAAGCGACAAGAAGCATGATTGCCAAGTCGTAAAGGGAAACTCTCTCGATGCTCGCTTCACTTATTTATTTATTCCTCTGCGTCATGCTTAGCTCGCGAATATCCATGTCGTCGTCGTTGTATAGAAACGACGAGCTCAAAGAGACATCTTGCACAGTGATATATACATACTTCTGACGCGTTTGGTATACATGTAATGCACGTATATATTCTCGCGATGCTGTGTGCCTTGTCAAGATGCTTTAAACTTTAATGGGCCGCCATGCATCAAAGGCCTAGAAAATATATGGGCGCACGGTCAAATTGCCGTTACCTCGAGCTGTGTGGCGCACTGCAGCATGAGGAATTGCTTCGGTTTTTCACTTTTATTAGAAATCTATCGGGCATTAGACTCAAGGACAACGATTTGTTATGTGTATTGACTTTTTTTTTCGAGACGAAAGATCGACCGTGTACTTTGTTAATTCCCATGTGTGCTTTTTTTTTAGAATTTGAAAATGTAAAATGACTCTGTTACTGTGAATCAAGATTATATCGAATAACATACGTGAATTATATATTACTGACAGATTTTCTTTCATCAAGCTCCTTATTACGTTCGATCCTCAAGCTACTTATCACGTTCGATTTTCTAGTTCAAGTCTCGTATTACAATATCCCAAAATACACTGCTACCTGTAGTGCGTCATCGCATATCAGTTTCGATCACCGAGCAGCCTTAGGTGTTGAAACAGTTCACGTCGATAACGCTTACTCGCGCATAAGCGGCTGAATCGCTGCATAAATTGATATAGCCGTGAAGATCCACTTGATAATTAGACGAGCGAGCGAAACTTTCTGTATGCATACTGGAGCACTCGTCAGCAAGTATGTTTCGAGATATAGTATGATGCACTTGCCTAAACTTTATGAGCTAAATGCAGAATCGAGGGTACAAATAGAAAAATTTTATGTACGTTGTTCATAAAGTAAAAATTGAATTATACGTAGTATTGTAGTATTTTATTTAGAAATGATGAGCTACCGTAAAATTATTCTTTATTGATATTACAATTTATTTATGTAAGTAAATTAAGATTTTTCAATTGATCGACAATAATAACTATGATATTTCAATAATTTGATGAAATAGAGTGTTAATTAAACAAGAGAATTGTTCAAAATAAAGTAAATTTTGATTATATGAACTAGAACAAGAATAAGAAAAAAATCATCTTAGCGTAACACATGGTATGTTCGTAATTTTTCGCAATCGCCCCCTCGACGCTAAAAGGATCAATCAGCCTTAGCGCCACTCGACCGAACGTTTCCATTTCATCTTCATTAGGCCCTCGAGCGCACTTGTGAGACATTAATCCTAGTGTCGAAATTTCGCTCATTGCTATCCGAGCCGTCGGAACAGCCCGTTTCGTAAAAAAATTTAACGCAACAAATCAATACTTTGAGACACTTACGTCGCTGATAATTACTGCAGCAGCTGTTCTTTAGCCTGATTAACGCGCAGCTTCTGTGCCAAAACTCATGTGTGGCTTTTGTAGTTTTTTTATACCTCCAACGAAATAACAAGCAAAAAGGAGACAAAGAATGAGGACGCGATCTCAAGAAATTTGTGTTATGTGTATTGACAGAAGTCGCGCGAGGGAGAAAATTTGAATGTGCATTGGGAATTAGGTCAGGTTGGACACTCGACGTCTCGTGCACGTTCAGCCCTTTCTTAGTGTATGCGATTCATTAAGAATCGACAATGGCCACGAAGTACCAACACAGTTGTTGTCGTGATTAGTGATTCTATTTCGGATTTTGGAGACTATACCGAGCTTAATGACTTTTGGAACGAGAGTCTCCTCGAAATACAAAGTGATTATTGAGATGGAAATTTTGCCTATAGCACTGCACTGAGTTTTCACTCGAGCTATGCTCTATTTTACAGAAAATTTCCGAAATTTATTCACACGTGTAAAGATTAATTCGATATTGTAATAACAATCTATCATTCATTTCAAGTAAAATTTTGACTTATTGAACCTATTTTTACAAACTTATTTATCTTCAAGTTGAAATGAGAATATGCAAAGCAAATATGTCTGCAGGGCAAGTAACTTGGTATGAAAGGACTGGTTGGCTTCTATCTGCTCCATTGTCTACTCAAAGTATCTCGTAACTATTCCAATACTCAATAAATATTTAAATTAAAGTTGATCTTTCAAGCTTTTAATTAAAAGATGAAAACTTCATTATTGCCGTAACTTTTTCAAGTGCAAATACTCTTTCGGAATGAAACTCGATTTCCTTTGTCGCTTGTAAAATAAAAACTTTGCCATGCAAATAATATATCTGCTCTTTTCGTCGTCGACTAAGCTACCTGTTTATTCAACTCGATTTTACTTGTCTTTGTGAATTTTTCTTCAAAAAAAGTCGCCACTCTCGTCAAGAGTTTTCTTTATGTTCTGATCAAACGGCGGCGAGCATCGGCGAAAGCTTTTGTGCAATGTTCTTTTGACAACTCCGTTGTGCCGGCGACCTTAAAATTCACTATCTAAATGCAGTATACTTTTTTTTCCTCGAAAGCATATGTAGATGAATCTCGTCGGCTCGTTTGAAAGTATAAATCGCTCGATTTACGATTGGTAGATACAGGATGAGGATAAGCCAATGGACATTTTAGCGAATTCTCATTTTCTTTGTTTTCCGACTGAGCAACTGCATTTTTCATGCTAATTTTATTTAAATTATCTTCTTTGAATGAAAACTTGTATATTTTAGATTTGACGAGTTCCTTTAGGTTTTATTCGTAAAAATGTGTCTATCTTGAAAATTCGATTCGATTCAATCTAGAGAGCTGCGAGACTGACAAATTCAATTTCAATACTTCGAAGGTGGATGGGCGAAAATTTGTTGCAAAATTTCAAAAATTTCAAACTACAGAAACTCGTCAAATTGATTTTACTAAATTCGAAACATCCATTTTCATTTGTAAATATAACAAACGAGCAGTTTTTATTTTTTTGAAAAAATAATAGCTTCAATTAGCGATTAAAACTATTCAATTTCATGGAATAACATTGCGCTCGAACTTTCCGAAGCTCAAGCGCTAATTGAATAGACGACGAGACGGAAAATTCACTTTTTAGCGTGTTGCAATTGACAAATTGGTCGTCCATCGATCTATCCTCGGAAGTTTCCATTTCCTCGAGTTTGCACACCCACTCGGCAAAGACACAGTCAACGTATATCCGCGCAAATTTTCCACCCGCCGGATCACAGAGCTCAACCGTGTCCCAATGAACACACACCCACGTATACATACATACACACAGACACAGACACAGACAGAGAGTGAAACACAATCTCGTCGGGAATTCGGTGCACGTACACCGTAATCCTCTACAAAGACATTGTGAGACGCTTCATGAGTGTGTGTATATTGTTTGTAGCCCTCAAAGGCCAATTAACAGAGAACGCAGTTATTGAATTTTCACGAGTATAACACCACTACTAACGATAAATTTATGATTCAGAAATGCAAGAAATTCCGCGTTGGCGAACGTTGCTGCGAGTTTCAATGTCTCGATGGCACGGACGCGGCAAACGACTGGAATGATCCCGATCTCATCATAGCTGCATCTTCCATCTCGATTCATCGTCCAAGAGAATTTGCGCTGCTGTTGTTCTTGCCGACGATGTTGCTGAGAATCGTGGCCTCCTAACTCGAGGCTGACGGGAGGATTTCTATTACTGGCTTCGCTGCGAGCGCACAGGTAACGTTAAAATATATTCCCACGTCCACTCGGGGGCTTCCTTGCGTGATATGTGTCATGACGGAACGACGAGGACACACTTGTAATACAATGGTTTTAATTAAAATTTCGCTTTGCATGCGGACGGAGTTTGTTCGGGAGTGAAGTTTCACGGAATATCTCTCTATTTTTAGCATGAATTCTATTTTAGAGTAAAAAGTATCGTGGTGATTTTTTACTTTACATTTTGATAAACGATATTGAGAATTAAAAGTAAAGTTTCCTATTTATAAGAATTTCAATTAATAATTAATTGAATTCACCTTAGAAAAATCTTAATTGAATAAAATAAAGTGGTTGGAAATTTTATTTCAAAATGTAATAATAAAATGTCACTTTAAAAAGAAAGATCGAGTTTTCGGTGAAAGAGAAGCATTTGAAAAGGTCACGTAGTTATATTTGGATGGCTTGCCACTCTTAAATAAAAATGATGAAATAAAATTAGCTATTAAAAAAAAGGCCGAGTGTTTTATACTGCAGTCCTTTGATAAATTTTGCAGTTCCCGTAAAAGCACGCTAAAAGAAGAAAGAAGTCAGCGCGGCGAGAGAGAAGCTCTCGAGCCCAATCTATCTCTCGCGGAAAAGATGCGCGCAATGCGAGAGAGAAAGAGAGAAGGTCCTCGGAGAAATCAGCGTCGGCATATAGCAGATTATTAAAAAGTCCGCGTTCGTGTATCGCCGAGGGATGGCTATACACCCATTCAGCATGAAAAGTGAGTGCTATGACGCTCGTATAAGAGAGCAGCGCTGCGGGTCAGAGAACGAGGTGCGCGCGAAAAGAAACTTTCTAGCTGATTTTACTATATATGTATATGTATAACGTTATACAGCACCGTAGTTGCTGCAAATGCAAGCGCCACGGCTACTTTCAGACTTTGTATTGTGTATGTACCCGAGGAGGAACAAGACGCGAGGAAGTTGAATACAAGTGTGTAGATATATATCTCAAACGAGAGATGTATATGTCGAGTGATTTTTCAATCGTGATACGAATGCAAGATGTGATGTATAGATTTTTTATCTGTTTTCGCGCTCACGCGTGATATTGTATAGCTTTTGCAGCCAGTTGTGTATCGACGACAAGCCTTTTAGAACACGTAGTCGAAAATATTGGGGGATGGAAATGTTGAAAGATCATAATATATCAATTCTCGCTGTAATAAATTTCAACAAAATATTAGATATAAGCGTTTGTTAAGTTTTATAAAAATACGAAACGATAATTATTTTTACTTAATACTCATTAAGCGTTTATCTTTTGTAGATTTTTGTTATATAATATTACAATATAAAACATATTATTAACAATGTTATTCTGGAGAATTCAAATAATGAAAGTTATCATGAGTATGACCCCTACTGAGATAATGCATATCCTTTTTTTTCATCTGAGAATGTCTTCTTATTTTGAAATTGATATTTTTTATCTCGCAATTTTATAAATTCTTTTTTCTACAAATGAAATTTTCTTAGCTAGGTAGGTTTTTGCAACACTTCCTTAGATTTTAAAAGAAAAAAAAATAATTATCAATGAAATATACATCCCCGTACTTATCTTGAAATTAAGTAAGGAAGTGAAATAATTCCTAAGTTCAGGAATTGCAAAATTTTAACAGTGGATTGGCGTTGTTTCTGAATGAAATTAACCTGCACGGCAAATTTGCATTACGTCCAATAGACTAATATAATATAATATATGAAAAATTATATCAATAATCGTTCCAACTAATACTAGAAAGTGGTATTGTGAATACATTGATACTCATTGGGAAATGCTATGACTATATTTTCCTGAGTAATTTTTAATTACTTGAAAATAAATATTTCAATTTTTATACATTTATATTGCAATATAACTAAAAAGTTTATTGATTAAGTTATGAATTAAAAAATATATGACAGTTAATCTATAAGATATGCACCAAAATAAAACTTTACAGATTGAATTCTATCTCTTTTTGGTATATCTATTATTTTAACATGCGATTACAAACCACTTTTATAATTTAGGTGTATGTATCTTTCATGAAGAGTAAATATAGTTTTTATCATTTCAAGATACGGTCGCTATAGTGCGAAAAAGAAATACATATCTTCTCGAAGGATATGATCACATCTATTTATAAGAAGCCTACAGGCTGATACATTATCACTCTACTATAAACTTATATGAGCTATGCAAAGATAGTCTGTATGTTTCGAAAGTCTTAGCTAAGTTTAAGGCAAATTATGAAGAAAAATGATTATTTTATGTATGAGGAGTTCCTAAAATCAATCCAGTAATGTTCAATGTTATATTTAATTATTTCGTGATTCCATATCCTTGAAAAATTGTTAGACATTTCAACGTGTTAAAATCAATATGAGATTATATATTTTTCATAGAATTAATAAAAATATTGTATTTGTTATAGAAAATATCAATCTTTATTAATGGATTATTGAAAAGTTAATGATGAATATATTTCATGTTTGCGAAAATTCTCAACAACAAGAATGGAATAATAAAAATATCATATTACACCAGTAGCATATCACTTTGCATATAGTCGTGATTTTATAGAATAACAATTATAGTATATCGAAATATATTATATCCTGTGTGAAGCTCCAATTAAATGTCACTCTAATATTGCCGTTTACAAAAAATCTCTTTACACGCGAAGATAATATAGATATTTCGATCGATATTTATGTAAAAACAATGACAGCATCCGTCAACATTTTCTTCTTTCTTAAAATCATAATTCATAGTGATTTCAGCAAATATTTTTAAAGTACTTTGATTGAATGAACGAAGTTATATCCCATTAAATTATTTTATATAAATTTTGTATGGGGCATAAAAAAATATTCAAACCTTAATTACACAGCTTAAGTTAACAAATTTAATCGATATCTAAAACTGTATCTGAAAACAGTCTGATGTAAAATTTTATTATTTCAATAGAGCTGAAATGTATAAAGTAGTAAAAGAAGCAGCTTTACAGCACTGCAAACATGATGCATTACCATTAAAACGAAGGGTTAAAGTGGACTCAATAATCATTAAAAATTCAATAACTTACTCAAGGTAACCAAGCTTCCGCATGGCTAGATTTACATTTTTAGGCCAAGAGTAAGTCGAATTGATTTTTACTAATAAACAAGACATTTTTATTTATAATGGGCAATCTGTACTTGGGCGAATTTGCAATCAATTTTCCTATCTAACAAAAACACTTACTATGATAATTTGTATTTTCTAAATGTAGAGTATCTTTGATTCTTAATTCATAATCTAAATGCACTGCAAAAATTGATAAAAATCTATATATTTGTGTATCTTTAGGACTTTAGGACTTTATTAATGAAAATATGAGCTAATTAAAGTAATTTTTAATTATTTGGTAATGTGTAAATCAAGTCAAAATGGTTTTAATTCTGATCTTAGCAATTTGATAAATTAAGTCATTTTTAGAGCAAATGTAATACGATATATTATTTGCCGTAGTACTGCTTGCCTAATAAAATCCTTCCAAATGAACGTTTTACTATAATGCTTCCGTTTTTACATGTAATGGAAATCACGATAGATTAAACATTAAAAATTTGTCTCAAATTGGGAAGTCTGCATAAGACACCCACAAGCGTTAAAAGTACCTGTGAAATTTTTTATGACCCAAAACAATGTATTGTGTCATAAGAGAATCTTCAAACACATGCAGTTTAATCATCAAGTGGCCTTTTATGTAAAATAATACCATTGTACATTTACTGTAGAATATACATATTGATTTATTAACGCTAATTGTGTAAAAATATTTTTTATCCTTTCCTTGCCTATCAATAACTGTATAAAGCGCATCGTGCTAACAAGAACGTGCGAAACAAAAATGGTAAACGCAAAAAAACATGAAATTTTTCATAATTGTAAGCAATTAATCGCCATATAAAAAAATTTTTTATCACTGTAATTCAATCATTAAGAGAGTTTTATGTGAAATACTAATACTTTACATTTATTGTAGAATATACATATTGATAAAAATGTGCAAAAATATCTTTTATTCTCTTCTTATCTCAATAGTTAACGCAAATATTGATCGCTTAACAAAGAAAGTTCGTTTAAGAACTGCAGAACCTTTTTATACTACTTTGGCGATTTCTTTTTATAACTTGTTTTTCCACACTGTGTCGTACAGGTCAGTGCGACGTTGGCTGGACACGGGAATTTGGGCTCGTACTTCATCAACAACTTTCAAATCTGAAAAAAAGTAAATTAATAATATAATTTCACAGAAAAAATATTATATTTTTATATATTTCAATTTATGGCAATCCTCGCTATTAAAATTTATCTGAAAGTAATTCTACAAACCTATATCTTTAACGATCATATCCTCGATAGCGTCAAGCTCAGCGAGTACCTCGCCCCAGGGACTCGTTAGCTGCGTATGACCCCACGCAATGTAACCAGGACCCGAAGCTCTTGCAGGTGAAACGCAAGCAACGTAGAGCTGATTATCGTTAGCTCTCGACCTCTGAAGTAACGACCAATGAAGAGGCCCAGTGGTCATGTTAAAAGCCGCTGGATAGACGAGCATCTGACAGCCCATAATTCTATACAATTTGGCCATTTCCTCAAACCTGATGTCGTAACAGATACCAATGCCAATCCTACATCCTTTCGCCTCGAAAGTCGTTAGCGAGTCGCCTGGACTGAGGATGTCACTCTCCCGGAAAGTGATTTTGCCCTTGATGTCGATGTCGAAGAGGTGCATCTGAAAGTGTATTGAAAGAGCAATGAAATGCGCCAACACGGAAAGGCTCCATTATTGAAATTGCCCGAGGATACGCGGCCTTGAGTTCAATTTTACGACGGACCTTCTAAAGTTCATTGTCAAGGGGTAACCATAGAGGAATATTCAATTAAATTTCATTGCATTTATTGATTTTTTGCTAATCGTTATAAAGGTATTTTCAAATGCCCACTTTATTTAAGTAAAGTAATGAAAAATGAGTTGTAAAGCGCTAAAAATTTGAATTAGTATTTCTTGTTAAATTCCCGCGATTGATTCAAATTGATGAATTTGATTATAATTTGCCTAAATTATTTTGTAGTTGATTCAATAATTCAAATGCAATCGGAATAAATAGACACATTAAAAAATCCATATGAATTCCAAAAAAATAGAAATACTAGAAAACAGAAAGGGATAGAAATGCAAAGCAAAGTGCCACGAAAAAATAGTTGTGGAAAACTTATTTTTTTTTATCTCTTACTTGCAGTTAATATATGCGAAAAAAAAACTTTCGAAATTTGAATCCCCATCAATATACCTTTCTGTGCTTGGCAGCCAGTTCTCCCTGAGGATTCCATACAGTACAAGTGTTGAAATATTTATTCCCGTCTTTTTCGGGAATAGTGCCACCGATCACGTAGATCCCATATTTCTTGGCAGCAGCTGATAGAGCGGCGGAGGTTTCTCCAGATGGAATGACTTCGGCATAGTTTGGAAAATGATCTATAGGAAAAAATCACAACTTGTTATCTATGCAATGATGATGCATTATTTTCCTGATCTTTATTTATAAACCTTTTAATATTTATTAAATCTGTGTATGCGAAATGCAGTATAATGCAGTATATTATCAACAATCAAACATACTTACTTGTTCCATAAGGTGAATTAAAACATTCTGGCAGCGTAATAATATCGGCACCTTCTTGCTTTGCTTTATCAATGAAGGAAACTGCTTTACTGATGTTTTCTTGTTTATCGCTCCCAACCGAAGTTTGAGCCAAAGCTAGTCTAAGTGCTATGACAGATAATAATTATTTTAATATTATCTACTGACGTAATCCTTAAAAAATACATTTTTTTGATGAATACTCACTGGACATGGCTCTAATTGTCTGCCTAGCAAAGTTACTACTTTGCAACATTATAAGGTTATGTATGTCTGTGTAAAGATTTTCCTGTTCATCAATACAAGATAAGAGAGGCCTACTATTCTTATCAAGGACAATGACTGGAACTAAGACACTATTATCTATTCGGTATGTGTACAGGTTGTAGAAAATAAGAACGCATACACATGGTATTTTCGTAGTAAAATATTAATTTATTCATTGTTTATGTCTTTTTTAACTAAAAAATCGTTTTTAGAACTTCATTTTGCATCAATTTCAGAATCAAATCGAACATGATTAAGCGTCATTAATTTAAAAAACAAGTAGTCATAAAGTATATAAATAGATGCACGTAAAAATTGATTTATAGTTAAACTAGTCATAGCCATAAATTATGCTAACTGTACAAAATTCGCTCTAAATAACTTTCAAAAGTAAATGTTTACAAAATATTAATCATAATAATGATTTTAAAAAAAAATCCATAGGATTCAATTGCAATTCACGTTCACCGTTTGGGCGAATTACTGCGCGAGCGATTTCTCCGGCGGTTTTTTGGAGAATGACTTCTGGATCTAGATCTTTTACGATCTCTATTTCTTGCTCTTTCTGAAGAATCAGAATAGTCCGATTTCTTATGCCTTGATTTTTCTCGCTCTTTATCTTTCTTTTTATTTTTGCGGCTCGATCTTTCAGCAGAACTTTCGCGACTTTTGTGTTTTTTAGATTTCTTTGAACTTTTCCGTTTGGAATAATCATCGCCACTGTTGGATGAGTCTCTTTTCCTTCTTGATTTTCTTCCTGGACTGCTTTCATCCTCGGAAGATTCATCTTTTCTGCTCCTCGATTTTTTCTTTGACTTTTTGTTCCGTTTATCTCTATCGCCATTATCACTATCTTCATCAATTTTAGGAGATCCACGTTCTTTCTTTACGTTTTTATCGGTGTTTTCTTCTTTGTTTTTATGATCTTCATATGCTTTCATATCTAAAATTAATTCAATACAATATTAAAAGCTAAGCCAACTATAACATTTGTTAATAATTACAGATTTAAAAGGAACTTTTAAAATGTATTGTCACTTGAAATTCCAAACTCATTATAATGAAATAATTGCGTGTGATAATAAAAAGGAACTGAATTTAAAAAACTGTTATCTCGATATTCATTTCAATTCACAGGCAATTATATTTGTTTATGCTAAATAAAATAGTAAATTCAGAAAACTTATACAATATCGTTTGTTGAAGATCACCCTCCATGGTTTATAAGTTGTAGGTTTAAAGCGATCTGAAGAGGGCTAAAGGTGTGGTTTT
>JAWWMK010000032.1:7882125-7901454 GCA_035047105.1 Galeopsomyia nigrocyanea | reverse complement strand
ATGCTCCAGTGTTTTTCTTTTTTGTGAAAAACCACACCTTTAGCCCTCTTCAGATCGCTTTAAACCTACAACTTATACAATATCCTTTCATGCATATATTTCTATTGTTAATCAATGATTGAAAAGTTGCTCTTGTGCAATTTAAAATTATCTTTAAAATTATCATGTTACAGCTGAGTATGTATACTTCAAGTCAAATAATTTTTTAAAAGCATTTAAAAGTTCCTCTCAATTTACATATACTAAATACTCACTTAAGACTCTGGAGTTTTTGGAATACTCTTCATTAGTAACTGGTTGAACCAGTAATTCGTTCACTATTGAAACTATTTCATTTCCAAGTGCCAGCCTTACAAGAATCCTGCCAGTATCTTCATCAAGTCCTTCTATTTTTCCATAATTGCCATTCTGTTTTCCTGCTATGATTTTAACACAACACCCTTTAACTATTTTAAGATTTTCTTCTTCTTTTGTTAGCTTTGCTTTAGTTTTTTGTATAGCTAATTTGTCTGCTCCTAGACCCATTCCTTTTGGTCGAAGTTCTGGAATTGATGGTGCAATAACCCTTGAAAAATAAAATGAATGTCAATGCAGTATTTATTATAATCTTATAGACAGAAAACATTTCTCATTAAAGAATAGCATCATGTGAATAATGATTTACTTTGCATTTTTTCCAACTCCTTGTTCTGCTTTCCAGCCCATTCCACGCAACATGGCCAGACCAAATGCTTCAATAGGAATCTTCTCATAGTCCTCTAACGTAGACTGGAATAAACAACATTGATTTTTAATAAAATATATTTATTAGACAACATTCCTATACATTTATAATATATTTGTCAGAAAACTAAATACACAATAAGAGAATTATACATACCTCTTCTTTACCCTTCAAATCATCATCAGCCATTGGTACGGTAAATGATTTTTCTTCTTTGCTCTTATTTTCATCTGCTTTCAAGTCTGACAAAATTTCTTGCGCTGCTTGCTGTTCTAAAGTCATTGGCTCACTTGGTTCTGGATCTTTTGGTTCTTCTTTGACTTTTACACCATCAATTTCCATTGGCTGTACACTTTCATTCTGAGCATTTCCATTGGTCATACTATCATCTTTTTCTCGTTTAATCTCAATGTCATTGTTTGATTCCTCTTTAATTTCGGTATCAGTCTTTTTAGGCTCAAAAATATCAGCATCTACTTTATTGATTATTCTATCATGCCAAGTTTTTGAGCCAAGCATAGGAATAACCAGAGGTTCGTTTTTCTTTTCTTCATTTCTGTAAAACAATTTATTATTTTATAGGATTATGGTGTGATAGAATATTTATTGATGAAAATGTAAAAGCCAAGAAATTAAATATAAATTAAAGTGAAAATATGAATCACAGGACAGAAATAGGAAATGATAACGAGGTTATGTAGGTACGCGTCTTTCAGCCAAAATTCAATTACATACCCAACAATTTTTATAGCTTTGTCGTCTACACACTCGATGTAATCAACTGTTTTCTCCTCCAACGGTGCCGCATTTTTGATAAGCGGTTTTTTAACAGTTTTAGAAAAACCGAAAGAAATCTTTTTTCCTTCGTCTGCCATTGCGCTACGCTCCACTACGCTCAGTCGCTCACTGATGTTTACATCAGAATGGTTGGTACTTCTGACCTGTTTGGATGTCATGGGTGCCACCTGTTTGTAGTTGAGCGGTTCATTCAAATTTGATACGGCATTTATTCAGGACATTTTTAAGAAAGAGGGAGGCAGAAAATTATAGATATTATTTACTAAATAACATGTAACTATCAACATGTTTATTTACTGAAGACGTATATATTTGATTATTTAATTTAACCCATAAAATTATTCAAAATGGAATAATGCTTATTACTGGGAAATCAAACGAGTGTTTTACATGAACTTGATTGAACTGCAGAGGCATGGCTTTTAAAAACAATTATACAAAATAAAAATGATTCAAATTATAAAAAAACTATAGTTGTTCTTATATTCTATTATAGAAAATGTTGAATGTCATTCATATAAAACTAAACAAACTAGCAGTAATACAAGCAAATTAATAAGTCAAGCAAATATAAAAAACCAGTTTTCGACAATTTACTCCAGAAAATTTACAGTAGTTTTCGAGAGGTAGTCGAAATAAGTTAGGTAGAAGGGGATGAGAGCCACGCGGCATCAGAATAGGTAAAGCATGTATCAATCGTGCGCACAGCTCTTTCAACTTCAGTCATCGCGGACACCTCGAACAGTCAACACGTTACGGATGACAAAACTACACTATGGCGAGGTATGTTTTTACTGAAATCTACCATCATTATATTTCATAATTTATTAAGTTTATAAAATCTTGTTTGCATCTACTAATTTTCTTTAAACATAGATTTTAAATAATTTAAAGTACTTAATTAATTTTCATTTCGCGCCTAAATACTTTAGTTTATTTATATGAGCCAAGTATACACTACTCAAAGTAATTTCAAATCAACTTCACAAATAATATAAAGAACAATTTAAACTTTCTTTATAATCATATGCACAGTTATAAACCTTAAAATATAAAAACGTGAATTACATAAATCTTTTTAGAAAAATAAAGATTAAATATCAAATAATATTTTTTATATTATTTTTATCGTAAAAATTACTTACCGGTGAGGATCTTGGTAGAAAATTAATTACAATTCTAACATAAAATAAATTCAACCTTATATTACGTATTGAAAAACGTTGTTATGTACTCGTATTATATATATATCTGAAATAGCGAAATATAAACAGTGAAAAAAATAATCCTTTTACCTATGCGTAGGAGAAAGAAAAGAAATACATCGTATTTGATTAACATGAGTTTGCTATCTGATAACTGTAAATGTTGACTTGCAATTTAAGATTTAGGGGCATATAACGGTCAAATAATTGAATGGGCACGTTTTGAATAGATTTGCTATACCGCACGCTTTGTGAAGAAACGCGCCTGTCATCTCATTTATTTTGCGCTTTTTGGTACTCGTCACCGCCGTAAAAACGCTCTTTGTTGCCTCTAGCCTATGTTTTACCAGGCGATCGTTGAACCCTTTCAAGTACGTGACTGGTATATGTACTTCATATTAGCGAAACCAGTAGAGATATTCTGCTCTAATGAATTACTCATACGACATTTGGAGGGAATGAGACAAACGATTTTTAACGATATTTGAAACAATACTTGCTATTTTATTTTATTAATGTCAACAAAACGGAATTATAAATAATAAAAGTAATATTTTTAGCATCCATTAACAAAAGTAGATCTTTATTTTTTCTTGTAATTAAAGACTACATACGAATTGGGAATGTACTTAATTGTAATGTGTTTTCACGATAGATGACGAAAAGTTGTGAAATCACGGAAATTCGAATTAAGTCCTTCCTGTCTCCTTTAACGTTTCTTCACCAATACGATGCCTCGTTAACCTACGCTAATAAAATGAAAAAAAATTTCGCTTGATACAGAGTTGTAAAAAAATGTCCTAATCCATATTCGCGTCCAGGACTTATGCACTGATTAACAATTTCAAATCTAAAAGTAATTCAAGCAGTTAGCAGGTAATAAATCAAATTTATTGGTAAAATAAAATTAATTTTATCATTGAAACAAAATATAGCATACAATTGTGAATGAGCAAGTATAAGCATGAACTTGAATGGCCCATAATCATTTCTACGTGTACAGAATTCTTTTCGAAAATATAATAAAATATATGAACTTCGTCATGACAAAGCAGAAAATTGCAGGTATACAAAGGAATATAGATCAAAGATAATAACGGAGAATAGAAATTTCTCATAAAAATATAATTCCTACATAAAAGTAATAAGGGAGAAAGAGAACAAAACGAAAATAAAAAAAAGAAGGCAACGTGCATGTGTGCACACGTTGATAATTGAAATGGTCTGTGTGTATGGGGTAAAATCGAGTATATACCGCTGCAGTATACATTACATACAAGTAAATGAATCGCTCTCGCTCTCTTTTTCGCGGCGCGGCGACGGCGTTTGACCGGACAATCGCGCCTGATCCCCGCCGGAACTCGAAAATAATAGCGCGGAAGCCATCTATGGGAAATTATATTTGTCATGGAGAATCGGTCGACCCCGTCGATAGTACATGGCATACCGGAAGGAAGATGCAGGCGTCTGTGCTTCTATTGTCCTGTACTACGTATGTACATTGCGCGTTCGACGGGATTTGGCGGTGAAATTGTTAGCGCGCGGTGTGTCGTTAACCCGTAAAAATTTTTCACGCTTCGAGAGATATTTTTACATTCCGCGCACAAACACACATGAGCGAAAGTTATGGTGCGATGAGGGTTTTTGAGAATGGTCAGCTGTGTGTTACGTGACTTTTTGTCAAAAGAGGGGAATTCCAAATTCCTGATCATAATCTGGTCATTGCGTGGAAAGTTCCTCAATGGGATTACGTTCATGAATCTAATTTTACCAGTCTATGAATTTCACGTGTTGTATTTGCAGAGTTGAAAGCCAAAGTACAGTTATTTTTATGAATACTTTTAAAAAAAATTATATTCTACTGTAGAAGACGGTAAACCCATGTGTGTAAACTTACACACATGAAAATGACGTCACCCATAAGAAATACATTGCCATCCAGTTTATGCACATGGAAACGTGTAAAATCCGTGAGACAATGTATTTCTTATGGATGACGTCACATTTACACACTTAAAACGTGTAAATGAAAAAGTGAATGACTTTTTCATGTATGATAATTTTACGTAAATTATTTATAATATTTATGCGTAAAATTACGGCTAACTGAGCAAGTTTTTGTGCATGTCTCATTCGGAAATTGCGGAAATCATTGTCATGATAATTACTAAAAAAAATACTTGAATTGTCATTTAAATCTTATCTCTATAAAAGCTGAGGAGTAAGAAAGAATATTTCGCAGACAACCAAATAATTACGAATTCAAGTCACGTACATCATATATTCTCTCGTTTTACAAATTCTCAACAAACAACGTCAGAAATACTCACATAAAAATAACGCTAACATATTTCATCTTTTCAGACTGAAAATCATATCAACTGCCATCCTCGCGGCGTTACTAAGCATCGCGAGTAGACCATCGCATGCAATAGCAGTAGATGCAGACTGGGACGTATCAGCGGCCGACAGGATCGATCATTATCCAGTGGGACCATTCGCGTGGCCTGCACGCTTCGATAACTCGGCCTTCGTAAAACGTACCGTGCAAAGCAGCGATACGGGCCATCGCATCTCGAATTTTGCCGCTGCCAACGATGACGCTGCGAATCTCGAGCCCTCGATAAGGCGTGAACGACGTGACACCGACAGCGCCAGCATGCACGAGGAAAAACTGAACGCAGCGAAAAACGTTCGCGAGGCGAGGATGAGCTCGTCGGAATCTTGGTCAAGGCAACCTTCACCCGTGCAATTTCGTCAGAGGGAGAGTTTAGAGGAAGCTGCGCGCGACGATTTCGACGATAGAAACGATAGCAGCGAGGTGGCCAATTTACCACCGCTGATCAGAGCGCATTACGCGCCCAAGACTGACTTCGTGACGAGTGGTAGGAGTCGAGGACCCGAGGGACGACATTTACCGCATCCACCGGAAGGACGCGAATCGAGAGACATGCCGGTTTCGAGGTCTTACGATGATTACGATGTGCCGGTGTTTCGGAATATCGTTCGAGAACACGATTTTGACGTTCAATTGCCAAGGAATTATTACTACCCTAATCGTTATCGATCTCAGGTGAGAAAATAAATGCATTATTTTGATTTTGATGTTGAAAGTTGTTTTTCATTCTATCTTAATTATTTTAGCGAGATTACTATCCATACAGAGGCAATCCCTACGATTCTTACTACGATCGATATCGCGACGATGATACGATGGATTACGACATGTACTCGAGGTACAGGCCAACGCCGAAACCGAAAAGGATCATTTACTATGCAACGCTACCGGAAATCGTTAGAAAACCAAATGACGTTAGGAGTTACCCAACTCCACCCTATGTTCCACTGGTGCGGCCAGAGGCGCAGATTGAAGCCGATAGAATCAGAGTAGGACCAAATACTATCGAACCGAGTAGAAGACCGTTACCCTACCCTTATGATAATTATGACAGTTACGTGAAGAGGTCTAGCTACTATGATCGCAGGCGACCATCGTATTTTGCAGGTAAATTGTCTATTTTATTTTATTAATGTTTGTTAACTAACAAGATGTACAATTTTAATTCTCTTTCGCTTCTTTTCTCGTATCTATTTTCTAACATACGAAATTTTCAATTTCAAGCATATCTTTGGATGTTGCTGCCTTTCCTGAATTCTAATCTCTATTTATAAGACTATGGCTGTGATGCTTGTTGCTCTTCTTGTTGCTTTTGATGTGATCTAATTACTTTTTGTCTTGTACGAGCTGTGTAATATAAAAAATTTTATTTTCATATGTTTCTATTGTTGTTAATAAATTTATATTTTATTAAGAATGGTGTTGATACTTCATACTTTTTCTGGGATAAACTTAGTTATTGATATCTTCTTCGATTTCTTCACTTTATGAATGAATACTTCGTTATACAATTTTTTTCGTAATTAAAAATAAGTCATCTACAGAGGTAAATAAAATTTTTTTTATTTTACTGGCAGCTCCAGACGATCGTTTCAAGGATCACGACAGGAGTCGAGTAAACTTCAGAGACAAGATGCGAATTGATGATAGAAAAATCGAAAACCAGCTAGGTCGCTCGGATGATCGACGGCCACCCCCTAGACCACTTCAAATTGGTGCTGAAGTAAATGTCAAAGAAAACGAGAGAATTCCAGGAAGAAAAATTTTCGGTCAAGTAGAAGGCTACGAAAGGTTTGAGAGTTCGAGAATTAAAAAGACTTCGGGGAATGCTGAGAAGAAAGAAGCTAACGATGAAGCAGATAACAATTATGAACAACTTGGTAACAACAACACCAACAATAATTCGGCGCATTTCTAATTTACAATTTGAATTCATGAATTTTCGGAAATTAAAAATTTAAATAAGTTACTTAAAAGTAAATTATTTATAATGAAATACGCATAAAACGTAATATAGCGCAATCCGTAAAATTTTTATAATGCGTTATTGATTATTTGGTTAGTAATGGTGAAATTAATGTTATGGTAAATTAAGGTAGCTTTAAAGGATCTATGAAAAATTTTAGGGAAGGATAACAGCTATAAATTTAATTTTTAATTGTGGCCGATGCATCCACGGTTACGTTTAGTATCTTAAGATTTATTTAAAATCATCAAAGCATTTCGTACTTGTAAAATAGAGGTATTCAGCATAGTAGAACAAAGTGTGATTAATTATTCGTAATAGTGTGTTATGTATTTAATTAATGAATATAAATGTAACTTCTTATGTTTCACATACTTTTGTACAAGTGTACCATATGCATTTATTAATAAAGAACTTTTTACAATTTGAAGTGATTTTTTATTATTTTATTTTCAATAGTTTATACAACTTTTCAGAGAAAATTATATCAATAAAAATAAAGAATTCCGTTTTTATTCTAATTGTCAGTTTGCATTCGTTCAAGCGTATCATTGCCGCAAATTTTATTTAAATTTTTGCATAACATATCGAAAATCTCGAACCATTTGTTAGTAAAGCGTATCATTTATCCGAAGAGAAACAATTTACCATGGAAAGAATGTGAAGTTGCATTAGATAAAACGAGTACCTACGCCAGATAACGTAGACGAAATACAGCGAAATGCTTCACCGTCAAGTGCTGCCTTCTCACGTTCTATAGGCGCATTACGGAAAGAAGGCAGTCACATCATTGTTCATCAAAGATATTTCTATTTTATATCTAATAATTGGATTAAAAAGTAATGAATTTACATCTTGGCAAATTTAAGATGAGTTATCAACATATCTCATTTTCTTTAAAATTAGATGACCATATACTATTATGAATATTTTTTACTTAGAATAAAGGGTACTCGAAATGCCAATAAAACTCTAATATTTTGACAACTTTGACATCTGTATTTACTGCTTGTATTAATTACTATTTTCAGAAATCAAGTATAATAATAATTACTTACATTACAGGTTTATTTTACCCAAGTCTTTAAGAAGAAGAATTGAAAATTTGCGAAAATTATCCTCTAATTACTCTTCGCGCAAGTATATATATAGCGTATGGTTAAAATCCCAAAAAGCTTGGCGTTCCCATCACTCGAACATCCTGTCTCTCAAGAACCTTGGGCAGCAGCACTGCACACGCGTGCACGCGTGCTGCAAAGAGGATACGACGTGCGCGGCGGCGGCGGCATTAAGGCAAAAAAAAAAGGGACATTCGAAAGAGAAATTACGGTGATGAAGATCGGGCCGATCGATTTTGCGAATCGTTCGTCCGGGACCCTTTTTCTCGCTCACATAATATCGAGCATTATCAGGCCATATGGAATTTGGGGGCCCCAGCGAAACTAGTCCCGCGCAGGAAATTGCTAACGACTTAAATGCTGGGGCGTTACTGCGAGCAGAGGAGTCTCGGGCTGGGTCCTCTTTCTTTCTCTCTTATATTCGCTTATATGTGCTCATATACGCGAAAGCTCCACGCGGTGATGGATGGTCCCTGTATATAGCACTCTGTAATTTTAGAGGCGTTATGTGTGTACCCCTCTAACACGCGCAAAACAACGTGACTCCGATGGCTGCTGTTATTGTTGTTCGTACACGGATTAACGTTTTTCTTCTTTTATTTAACGACTCTTAGTTTTTTTTTTGCACCTTTCCGTTTGCACGGACGTACTTGCATTGAAAATCTTACAATTGCCACTCGAATATTATAATTCTTCAGTGGCGTTGGTAACATTCATAGATATAGCAAAATATGCTGTAACATAATTAGTAGAGTGCATGGTATACATGAAAATTGAAATAATTTGTTCAACTGTAGATGAAGTTGTTACAAAAGGAAAATACAGAGGGCATATTATTTGTACAAATGTGAACGAGTTATAAATGTGTACTGTATATATAGATTCATTTTAGACTGTAATGGTAAATTCTTGTGGGGAACTTCTTGGCGTTATAAATTGCACGCATCACTGTTTTAGTTTTAATTGATTATATTCGTCACCAAATTCTGATTTTTCAATGTATAATGTCAGTCATAAAATTTGCATTTAGTAACAATATTTCAATTGCACTCATTTTAGAAAACAAAAATCTATCAATCAAAAAGGGCATAGATCCAAAACGATAAATATAATGTAAAAAAGTTTGTTATTAGACATCAAAAGTGGCGTATAATAATAAAAAAAAAGCGAAGAAGATAAATCTCTTTATTAATTTCAAGGGCTTGAAAGTGTTGTTATCAGATTCCAATTTTCATATTATAGCATATTAAGGATATATATCCCCGTGCGCGTCCCTTGAGTGTAGCGAGCATTAATCACCTCGGCGACCGACGCCGAAGCCCATGCATCATCAACGCGGCACGACTCTGCGTTGGGCTTGCCGCGCGCATATATGCCAGTGTTTACCCAAAACCTTATTCGCGTGCAACTATATACAACAACAACAGCAAAAAAAAACAAAAAAAAAACAAAAAAGGCCGAAGTACATCCTCGTACAAAGCTTGCTCGCGATTCTCTAGGTCCAAATAGCCCACACGTCGCAGTTTTTCAGAGCCTATATAATGGCTTGGCGCGCTTACGATTAGCCTGTCCAAGGGGATTATATTCCTCGCCCTCCCCCTTTTTCATTCCCATGCTCCATGGGCCTCAAGGCAGAGAGAAACCTCTCTCGCGCTTTGCTCTTTCCATGATAAATGACCGAATCCTTTGGAGCATCGCTGTGCTGCTTCTTCTTTTTTCTTTCTTCTTGTATATATGTATACCTTGACGGCGGCGGCGGCAAACCAAGTCGTCGCGAAGGTCGCGCGCGCGCCACAATTTTGCCGTAAATCACGGTAAACGTCGACGTAAACGCCTTGGTAATTAGATACACTTACATTATACCCCACCACAGCTCTTGAGAGCCAAGTCCCGTGTACGCTTCTGCCTGCTATGCTGCTCTACCCCGCGTGTGGACAAACGAAAAAAAAAATTCGCCAGAGAGTTTTAGAGAGACTTCGCCAATATCCGCGTCACGCTCGATTTATGCCCTCTCTCTCTCAACGATCGATCGATCGATCGATCCACTCGTACTTTACGACGAGGTATATACGAATGATGATCGATTGTTGGTATATTTGCGCGAGAGTCGCGCTCGCGCGCCTCTTATGCGGAAATTAGTTGCGAGTTCACGATTTTTCGTGGCAATATATAAAGTTTGAGTGATGTATGTGGTCGTGCCGCCATCCACGCTTTACCCTAAGCTCTATGTGAATGATTCCTCGAGCTTGAATACACGCCAGAGAGAATTTTTATCGCGAAAGATGACAGCGATCGCTCACTAATGCGCCAGCAGTGATTTACACCATAAGTTTACAAATGACTAGAAAGACGTTCCTGCTAATTATTGCTATATCGTACATTTATTGCTGATTTTTTAATTTTAATTTTTTTTTTCATCAAGATTCTATTGTTCTAACACAGTTGCTTTGTCTCTACGAAGAATGTGAAAAAAAATCATTACATGTCGACTCCTTGGATCGGATTTAATGTCCGCGGCCCACCCTCATAGCAATGCCGAATAACGCCGCAGGGGATTTTTATGTGCAGAGTGTCGTTTGTCGGCCAGTGTGCGCCCTTCGCGTCTAATTTCGAGACCTTAGTCTTGTTTATTGCCGAATCCTTTTAAGCCTCGACCGCATGTACATCGACGCGAGAAAGAGAGAGAAGGAGAAAAAAAATTGTACGAGACAAAGGCGACGGTGCGATATTAAAAAAGCTAATTCCTTGGCGGATTTTTTAACCCCTGTAACGAGTCGTCGTCGTCATGCGCCTAATGGATAAGACCTTTTAATCCGGTTTGCACGCTGCCACGGATATCTTTCTGCCAGTCGTTAGGATGTAAGAGATATGCTTCTTGGGGGCTTGTGACATTAAAGTTCCATTTGGCCCTTTTTTTTTGCTTGCGACACTTCTGCTGCTGATGCTTTGATTTCATTTGAATGAGAGTCTTAAGACTGCGTATGTCAACGTTAGATTTGAATTTTTTTTCAACTAACTTTATATGGCTACGGTGTGTACTTATGCGTGTCTGACTTGTAGAAAATGACAGGATAGAAGATTGAAAGGAAAATACAGAGGGCGTATTATTTGTGCAAATTAAATTTCTTTTAAAAATATACATGTAGTATAGATTTTTACATTCAGTACTGTCAGTTATAGAATGTTATTTATTATGGTAATGAAGTCGGATTAAAAAGACCGCATTACTACGTTGGAACGATATAATAAATAATACTAACTTAATAAATGATCAATAGAAACTAAACTAGAGGTACTTAAAAATAATCAACGTTCTATCAACTGCGAATAAAAATCTATATAATTACGAACGTATCAAGTTAATCATAATTCCATCGATTAAAGATTAAAAAAAAATATTTTCTAAATACGATCTTCACTAAACATGAAATAAAATTATGTAGTTGTTATATACAATTATATATTGTATATAAAGTAGCAAATAATATCGGTTGTTGTTCTAGGTAAGTGTTTCTATTTCGTGAATTATGCAGCATATCCAAATGCATAAGAATATAAAAATTGTGACAATTCTGTCAAAAAAATTATTCATCAAAAAATATCAACTTCTCCTCATTCGATAATTATTCGGTATATTATAAGTAACATAATGAAGATCTTGTAAATATGTCAGGTAAACGAGGCTAATGAAAGTGTTATTATCGTGTGATCGTAATTAACCAGGTAAAAATATATCAAAACGACGCAGTAGAAAAAAAAATTCGAAGCAAGTTATCTCTCGAAAGTGAGAAACGCTGATGGGAGTCGCTCGTTTAGAAGTGCTCCGGCAATGGATAAGGGCACCCCCTGTAATTTTTAGCGCGAGCGCGCGGCTGCGTATATAACAACGACCTAATGGGAAAATGCGTCCAATTTAACGCGTTCTTCTCTCTCGTGCGCGCATGAGAAAAAAAAACGAGAAAATGGAGTATGATGACAGTATTCGAAGCCGGTTCGAAACAAAAAAAAAAAGAACGAGAAGGTACACGACGTCCTCAGCGCAAAAATTGATTGTAATTTCAAAATATCGCTTGGCGTAATTTGAGAAACTCTCATCGCGTACAAGGAGGGACGGCCCATTAATTTTTTAATCAAAATAAATTAGTCAGGGCGCACCTTAGCGAGAGAAAGAGAGACGCTATAAGATTGATTCAATTTGAAATTGTAATTAAGCGCTCGATCAAACAAATTTTAGCAGGGCATTTGCATAAATTAACATATATACGCCCGGCACGCGCGTATAACCTACTATCGGTATCTTTATAAAGTGTAAAATCCATAAACTTTCTCGTTGCTCCCCTTTTAGTCCTTCGGCGATACCAAATTTACTTCCATTAGCCGCGCCAATCTCTATAAAGACGTATTCTCAAAGTCCAATCGGAAATGCAATTTATAAATTGTATCATTTACGCGAAGAAATGAAAGGAAAAAAAAAATAATAAGCTCTATATATGTGAAAACGATAACTTTTCTATAAATTGCGTCAGACTACGCGTACATACACGTATAAGTTGCGCGATATCAGTTTTATAACGATTTCATCAATGAAAGTGCGGACAATAATTAAAACGAACGTATAGCGGCGCGGCGCCAGCGAGAGAGTAACGTTCAATTAAGGCCAAATCGAAATGTACACACATCGCTCGGTGCGTTAGTGGAATGACACGTCGACGCGCATCGGTTTTAATCTCCATGGCTATACATGTGCGCCAGACAAAACGCAAATGAAAATACACGAGAGAGAGAGAGAGAGAACTGCGTGAATATCCGATTCGACGAGCTTGCGCACGTGGAGCCTTCTGTTGGTTGAACTCTCTCACTCTTTTTTTTTTGCTTTTGTATATACGCTTGGAAAATCGATGAATAATGCCATTGAACGAATTGTCGCTCTTCAGTTCATTTCAGCTCCGCGTGTGCACGTTGGCTATATGTGAGCTTCGTATATCCGATTATATAGCGTGTATTTTAAAAGGACTGCAAGCTTAAAGTACACTTTAGATTACGTTGAGTACTTTTGAGTTTTTTTTTATTTGGAATTCAGCGACTTCAACGCGATGAATTTTTATTGTTGTCGCGGACAACTTGGATTTTACATAAAAATTTTATATACATACTTACGCCTGCGAAAAATGTAGTTATTAATATTAAATTGTGCATAGTCGAATAATATAGGATGTAGGTATAAGAAATGCTGATACTTCCTGGCCCCTGTGACAATAAATTTTAACTTATTTATCTCGCAATAGTGTTGCTGATTCTATTTAGCTGAGCTCATTCACAGTAAGAATTTTAAGACTATTATGAAACTGAATTTTTGAAATGGGTTTATGACAATGAGTTCGCATTTACTGGAAATGTGAGGAGCCACAGAATGAAGTAATTTTGATATGTGATTATAGAGTGCGCATTATTTAAGTAAATGAAAGAGACTTTTTAAGTGTATATTGTAAATATATGTTGTTATTATAAATGTTCATTTAAATATAATATATTATCTATAAATATTTGGTAGTTATGTCATAGAATGCCCATGCGAACAATGTGCCATCAAATAACTTTTATTTAAATATTTTCAGAAATCACATTATCTTTATCATCAAACTGTTCAATATCATCTTCGCCGATTTGAAATACGATTTCCAACTTAAAAAAAACCAAAACTACAACTGTATAATATTAGCATCTGGCATGATGATTACATTGTAGAATCTTTATCACCTTGTTCCTTCAACTCCGCAGCTTGAACGAACGAAAAAAAAAAAACAGACAAGAAAAACAGATAAGCAAAGTGCGATCTCTCGAATTAAATATCAGCGGGCGTATAACGAATAACACGTGGAGCCCGCGAGGATCGTTACGCACAACGCGCGCCGTATTTTGATTAACAGCGACGCGCCAATATTCTCCGCCTCGCGGAGATTATAACGAGCGTCGCTCGTTGCAACGTAAAGATGTCTCGAGCTTGGGTTATATCTTCATTATAAAAGCCACTCGATAGAGTTACGTACTGGCTGCTGCTGCTCTTGCTGCCTGCGAGCCCTTCAAAAATTATGCGACGCCTCGAGTTATCATTGCTCCGTGCTGCGCACAAATAATTGGCCGCCGCCGCCGTGTGTAAAACGTAATATACGTTTCGAAGCATCTCCGCCCCCTACCGTAAGCGCGACATTATATTGCGAGTTACGCTTGATGAAATAAAAGAATAGACCGCGAGTGCTTGTTTTCCTTTTCTGCTATATATGCATATGTATATATAACGTAGTTTGCGATTAACTTGCGCTGGGGCAAAGCGCGTTGCGCCATTAAATGGCTCGTAGAAAAAGATTAAGTAGAGCTTGAAAACTTATGCGTGTGGGATATGTCTCATTTATAAACATTATCTCGCCGAGAAAATTATAGAGTCGGCAGCGAAGTACCTACTTGCAATTTCGTTGAGATCATTTCATTTTTATACTTTGCATTGAACACTTTGAAAATATGCGCAAAGAATCAAAACTTTATTAATAAACAGCTTCTTTTTCTATTCAATTAAGAGTCTAAAAGTAGCAGACACCTGTCGCCGAATGAACAAAACAAAAAAAAAAAACAAAACAAAATATAAATCAGCGATACAAGGCGAAGAAACGAATGTACATAAGGTGCCTTTACAAGGCGTGTGCACACTCGACCAATTAACTCGGCGTCGACGAGGAAAGAGAAGAGAGAGAAAGAAAAAAAAAACGAAAAGTGCAACGATACGCACATACACAAGAAAACCAAGCGCGCGCTATACGGCTAACTTTACGTTACGATCGTCGGTGTGCAGTAGTGCTGCCGCCGCCATCCGCCGCTTGGCCCCGTAATATTCATCGGACGCTCGCGTGTATTAAGTGCATGCGCGCACCTCGAGAGAGAGAAAAAAAAACGCTAGAAAATACGCGCAGAGAGCCCACTAATGGACCTTTCACCGCTCTCTCGGCGCTCGCGTTGCACTATACTCGCGCGCGCGTGCAATGGCACTCGCACATACACACACACACACACACACACACACCCACACACACACACACACACAGACGAACTTTCTGCGAGTGCACGTTTTGTTTGTTGCCCAATGAAAATACGGTAAACAGAGGCCGTGTTGCAGCGAGCGCAACCTATAGAGCTACAAACTCCGAGAGATGCAAAACTACGAAAGCTTTATACATTACTACTGTATATATATGTGTGCAGGGGGGGGTGATATTATTCTTATCGAAATGCATATTGTAACGTTCATTTCGTTTTGCGTGCTGCGAATGAGTAACTATATTTTTGGTTTTATAAGCTCTTTGACGAAGTTTTGAATATTCGTGCCCCGAGAGTTTGTGTGCAGTGCAGTCTAAAGCTTTGTATCGTATTATATGTTTGTTTATACCTACAGGCTATGTAGGTTAAGCAAACGGTACAACCAATCAAAACTTACTTTTTCGATCGATGGTTTTGTACACTCAGAGTTGGTGATATAGTGCACTTTCTAATTTTTTTTTTATTTTTTCCATTCAGCTTTGAAAATTTATTTTAAAAAATTAATTCTCGAGTCATTTTTTAAGAAGGAAGTATAACAGTCAAACGACAAACCAACGTTACTCCGTTTCTTTCGTTTTCAAAGCGCCCCAATAAAAATATGCATGGCAAACGTGTATTATCTCGCACGATAATCTCTTCCCAACCGATTAATCATCACTTAAAATCCCCTTATAAGATGCTCACACTCGTCCTCTTCCTGCGGAAGTTGAATCCTTTGCGACAAGTGCATGGCATTCTCCCATCGTCGTCGTCGTCGTCGTTGGTCGTCGTCGCGAAAATGTCTTGCGGCGCGTTCCCTTTATATCTTACATATACGAAAGCCGCGAGGGAATGCATAAGTGTTTCCGGCGATATTCGCTGCTGCTGGCCGAAAGGAGAGCGGAGGATTCTCGCGGAGCGACTTCCGCTATAGCTATGTGTCCCTAATTACCGTGTCGGTTCATGAATACGATTGCCGCCGCACGGAACCTAGCGTGGCGTCACTCGCTTGTTACCCGCTCATGAATTTATGTATCTGCATTCTCCGAGAGCCGAGCGCGCGTCGTCGTCGTCTTCGTAAGTACGTCGGCGTATATAGCGGCGTCCAACCCCCCTTTAACTCGGCAGGCAGATAGAATACGCAGTCACCTGCTGCTTCGAAAGGTTGTTGGCGTTTGTAGTCTCTTCGCTAATAAGACAACCTGCGACTGTTTGGTATATTTGACAAATTGTTCGATGGTTTTCTCGATAGAATATATAATGTTATCAAATTTCAAGTTTTCGACAATATTATTCGACGATTTGATTGGACTACATCGTTTTCAATTAGAGAAAAATGTATATGAGAACATGTAGCGGTCTTGACCAGCTGTCGTGGCAATGAACCTTCGCGTTTAAAAGCTGAATTTATTTCAATACTAACCAGGCAGATTATGATATTTTTTCAAATACAATAGAACAATACAATTTGACGACTTGTGAACTACATCATTTTCAATAAGAGAAATATGATTTTCAATGAGCGAATATGAAGTGGTTTCAACCATCTGTCGTCACAAATTTATAATGATTGATTATAATGATTATAACATTCCATTTTAAATATATATTATATATATTACAAATTCGTAAATAGTCGATTAACTATTAGAATGTGATATATATTTATTTAGATAAATACCTTCAAAACTTTATTCTATGAAACTAGATTTTCGGAAAATAAATATACATTTTCTGAGATAATATAGTTTTTCGAACTAAATTATTCATTTAAACGTTTCTTATGATCTGCAATATATCTTTCACGCAAGCGTTCCCAGCAGAAGCATTATCTAATTGGACGTAATTTAGAAAAAAAATTTATTTTTTTCACAATTTATCAGCTAGTAAAAATCCCAAGTTTATAACTTAATAAATCCAGAAGCATAAAAAAAGTAACGCGCGCGCGCTCGCTCTCGCACAACGCATGCATACACAACATATATAAAATGTCGATTAAAATTCTATGAATCTCGCAAGGCAAACTAATTGCATCGTCGATTTAGATAGAAATCGCAATACGAACTAAAAATATACGTACGGAGCGCGTCCTATAATAAATTATTAATCGCCGCATCGAGCGCGTGCATGGTATATTCAAAGGAGGACGTAAACAAAAACCCGCGCGTGGAAATCCGCTATAATGGGACGTATATCTGGACTTTTTTTTTCTTTATCTCTCTCGCGAGAGTTTTCCTTCACAGCTCTGTGCGTGCAGTGTGCGTGTGTGCTTTCATTCGTTATGAGAGCACGAGCATCAATTATTTTTCCTCGGCAATTTTTCATGTGCGCATTTGAGGAATCGCCGTTGATAGGCCACAGACACGTCGTCTCTTACAAATAAATCTCTTTTAATTGGACGCTTCTTCTGCTATTTTTTTTTTCCGCGCGAGGCGCGCGTGACTGCGCTATTTTGACAGAGAAAATGTTGGAAAATTCAGAAGGATAGAAAACAACGGTTTACCTCGAGACGCAACAGAGCGGTATCTATACTATATGTGCTGCACGCATGAAGCAAGCAATCAAAGTCGCGTGCGGCAGGTGCTCCACCTTCTCGCTCTCTCGTCGTGTTGAAGTCGTCGACTGCTCGACGCGATGTCTTTTGTTCCCCTTCTCGCGCATCACAGGCGGCTGAAAGGAGGCGGCATGTGCGACTGTTACAAAGGGGCGTCGCGATTTTAACATATTAGCGTTAATTAAAGGAGAGCGCAATTATGTCGCCCGTGAGCATGAGAGTGTGTCCGCGCTCCTCGCCTATATACGGGAGAGAGACAGAGAGTCGCTCATCTCATCCATATTCAAGCAGCCGCACTTCCTCGTGATGTGATATAGTGGGGAGGGAAAAGGAGAGCGTTGACAACGAGTGTATATGTATACGCGGCGGTGCGCGCGGATCGCGTGGGACTGTCCGCTTTTTCTTCCGTGGCGAAATATGGAGGCGACGTAAGGTGTGCGCACCTCATGCCTCTCCTCTCTTTGCTTTTATTAACGCCAAGCGACGTTGGTTGCGGCTGCTGCTGGCTTATCGTACCGACTCATCTTTTTCTCTCTCTCTCTTTAAGCAGTGCGACGCTCCGACGAATATGAGCGACCGTTTTCTCATGAATTTCTTCGCTATCCCATACACTGTAAGTGTCTGTGTATGTGCATTTTCAGCTCGAGCTGTAATATGTCGTATGCGCATGTGTGTGTGTGTGTGTGTGTGTGTGTGTGTGTGTGTGTGTTCTGATTTTTGTAACATCTTGTCGTGTGAAAAATTGCTTTTGAAATCTTGGATAAATTTTAGATGTCTTTTCGAGATTGACTTTCAACTGAGAATTACATTTACAAAATTAAGTGTGTCGATATTAGCACATCTTTTTATTCAATACAATATTTTTTTATAATTTTACTCAACTCAAAGATTTTCATACTCGTAAAAATTTTGCTGATAAAAATAGGTTTGCAAAAATAAAAAGTAAAGTTAACGTCGGTGAAAACTCCGTAAAGTAATTCAGCTACTCAATTATTCATCCCAGTATCACTTTTTTCCCATAAAACAGAAATGTCTTCGCAAAAATAAAAAAAAAGAGGAATCCCGGGATCGAGTATAACGACCTCTCGCAGAAAGGTCAAGCCAGCATGAGCAGTAGCAGCAGTAGACGTTGCGAGGAAAAAGGGGAAGGGTGGAAATGGTGAGGAGGACTTCCCTCCTCTGTTGGAGGGATGGATGGCCGCGCGAGGACGAAGAGAGAGAGAGAGAGAGAGAGAGAGAGAGATAACGCGCTTGCTGCTGGCGGGGTATATAGTACGAGAGAGCGAGAGAGGAGTAAAAGAGAATATCGAGCCTCCTCTCTCCTCTTGGGCTATGACCAATGGCAGCACGGGGACACACGGGGTGAGTAGCAAGCTGGGCGCCACCGCGTTATCGATCCATTCGCATAGCGACTCCTCTCTCTCTCACTCTCTCTCTCACTCTCGCGTCGCGCACCTATTCCCGGGGTCACCCAGCGCAGAAAGCTCTACGTATATATATA
>JAWWMK010000032.1:7851875-7868439 GCA_035047105.1 Galeopsomyia nigrocyanea | reverse complement strand
GTAGGAAAAGCTCATAAAATAAAACAAATCGGCTCGTCTCTCTCTCTCTCTCTCTCTCTCTCTCTCTCTCTCTCTCTCTTGCGGACACTCGTAAATCATGTTGGTCGATCCACCCACGTATATATCGCGAGAGAGAGAGAGAGGGGGGGCTTGCGATACGACAATTAACGGGGTCAAGGGGGCGCGCGAGAGAGAGAGAGTGAGCTCGAGAGCGAGCCCCCTCGAGGAAAAATCGCGATCGAAGCGAAATTGTTGGTTTTGCCGACGCGCTCGCTCAGAGATTGAATAAGGGATTGTGACAAAAGTTATTACGCTACGAGAGAGCGAGAGAGAGAGAGAGAGAGAGAGGCGAAACCTATCGCGAATTATATTCTCTGGCTCTTGATATTTATTTGAGGGGGCGTGCCAATTCGCGCTGCGATATTCGTGCGCGCGCGAAATTTCTTTTCTCTCTCTCTCTCTCTCTCTCTCTCTTTCATTGCCAATACGCTCGCAATATCGTTAGAGAAACACCTTCGCCGCGATGAGCTGACTTGATATTTATTTTAAACTTCTTGACGGCTGCCGAGACGCTTTGCGCGCGCTTTATATATATATATATATATATATATATATATATATATATATATGTGTATACGTTTCTCATTTGATTGTTGCTGATAAAAGCAGCGGCAAGGCAAGTCGTAATGTTGAGTGGCGCGAAAAATAATCCTCTGCATGCTGTCGAAGCATCGTACAATGTTCACTGTGGCTAGCGCTGATAACGATCGATAATTTACATAGGCTGTTTGTTACTGGACTATGACTTTATAAATATATTGTAATGCGAATTCCTCGAGCTTTTACTGTTTTCTTTTTCAATAATTAAAATAGCTTATGCACCTGATTGTATGGCTTCAAATGAAAGAAGAGTGTGCTTTTTGTATATAATATCTAGTTTCATAACTTTGTAAGTGTATACTTTGTATTATTTGAAAAAGTAAATGTTATTTGTGTGTCTGACCAAAATGACTTTTATCACTGAATTTTTCACTAGTGCGTTTCTGAAATAAACAAAATAGGTACAATCATTTTTTGCCGTTCTATGATCAATAAAAAATTTGAAAAAATAAATGGGCAATATTGTTTTGAAAATATAAGTTAAAAAATACACGAAATATTAAAGTGATGAAGATGAAAATGAGATAACATTTCACTTATCAAGCTGACGATGCCAACACGTCCTACCGTATTACCATAGCGCCTCGCTCACAGATGCACACAGATACATGCACGCACGCATAATACACACACACGTGCGATGCCTATACGCACGCCTTCAAAAGAGCTTTTCGGCGCAGAGGCATGCCACGACGAGGAAGGATCCCGCGCGTTCATTGTCATTCGAGGGGGCGCTCCCGCAGAGAGAGATACAAATGACGAAGATATACCCCTACGATGCTCTCGCAGCTACCGTATTTCGCGAGACTCTGTTTTATCTTTTGGGAGCCATCGCCTTCTTCCTCTTCTGCGTTATTTTGTGCTTATATATTTTTTTTTTGTTGCGCACACACGCGCACGCACACCCCCCCCCCCTCTCTCTCTCTCTCGTCTATGCTTTCACGCTCGGAAAGGAAAAAGAACCGAGGGGGAGTGTAGTTCTAACATTTTTATCGGGGCAATTCCGCGGACCCACAAGTGGTTGCGCGCGCGCGGTTTTGAATAGCGCCGCAGCTCGTACATGCATGTGTGTATCATATGCGTACTTACGGCGAGAGGAAGAGGTCGCCCGTTTCAGGAAATTGCACGGAAGAAACGAGGCGCGTGTCTTTTTTGGCAGACGCGCTTGTTGTTATACTGCTATCGTTCTTTTTTCTTTTTTTTTTCTTTTTTACTTTGAAGAGGCGCGTGCTCGCTTTACAATTTACGTGATACTTCGCATGAATAGTTCACGTATGTGACGTTGCGAAAAATAAAAATATATAAGAAATCTATTGTAACGATTTTCAGATAGATTGATTTTGAGAATTATTGATAGTAATTTGAATGTAAATGAGGAGGACTTTCGATTAAACTCGCGATCATTTCACGAATTCTCAAAACTATTTTTAGAATGGAATCCACGGGCTAGTAGTACATGTTACTTTACGGTACAAACCGGACGACCGCGCAAGCATAAGACACAATAGGGAAGCGAATTTTTTTCTTTTAGCAAATCGCGCGGCTGCCCACGGTGCAATTTTTTTCGATCGCCGTACAATGCACTTGATACATGCATAAACGAAATAACGCTGTCGCTTAAGAAAACTCCATGGGGGCTTCATTTCGATAGAGACAAGGTATAGGTATAAGCTGTACAAACAAGCGCGCGCTCGGAGAGGCAGTGGCGAGTGCCATGCGGAATAGTTAGGCAAAAAAAAAAGGAACAGTGTTGCGACGTGTTGCGTAGAAAGAGAGAGAGAGAGAGAGAGAGAGAGAGAGAGAGAGATACTTGGTGCTGGCCGTTGGGCTACCAAAGAGATGTCCTCAGGATAAACAGCCAGGGCTTTGTTCTGCGCTTATGAATAAAACATTCGATAACGCATCTCAAAAGTCGGAGTCCGGAGAGAGAGAGAGAGAGAGAGAGAGAGAGAGAGAGAGAGAGAGAGAGCGCGCCCGCGTATAGTCACGCAAAAACCTTATACACACTTTCAGCTCGCTTGGCCCTACATTCTTGTCGGCTAATGTATACTCTTTTTCCTTGCTTCTTGCGAGACTGTTGTTTTTTGCATATCTAGTTTCATAACTTTGTAAGTGTATACTTTGTACTACTTGAGGTGAGTGTGCGTTATTTTTGTGTCTGACCAAAATGACTTGTTCTACTGAAATTTTCATCGATGTTTTTCTGGAGCCCTGAAAAAATAGACAACATAATTTTTGTTTTTAGGAAAACCGTATTTTTTTTCTACGATCAATAAACAATGTAAAAAGAAGTAGATAAAAGTTGCCAGAAAATTTTACAGCTTTCCACTTACTCGTACACAGAATATCCCCTATAACGCACCCAGCAGAAAGCGGTACAAAGAAAATGAAGTCATCAAAAGTAAGGCGAACTATTAAGCGCAAAGAGAGTAAGAGAGCAATGTTCCGGATGCTATAGTATACGCGCAATAAGCTCAAGAAAAAAAAAGGTAACAGCATCCAAAACAAAGTTGGATGCGGCAACGTAGAGAAGGATGAATGTAGGTGTAACAGTGTACGCGAGCAAAAGGTCTTTTCTCTCTCTCTCTCTCTTTTTCTTTCTCTCGTCGTGTCTCAATGTCTCCCCGGCGGCGCTCCAGCAATTTGTGCTTTCATTCGCACAAAGCGGGACCGACTATACGAACGCGCCGCCAAGCCGAGTAGAGAATGCCGGCATAAAAGAGAAGTTAAAACTATGCTCGTCGTTCTTATTACTGCCTCGAGCCACCCTCTCTCACTCTCTTTCTCGCTACTTCCCCGGTTTACCTTCCCTCCCTCCCCTCCCTTGAGCTTCAACGCACTTCTTGCTATTTTCTTTATTTTTTCTTTGTAGGTACCTCGTCGCTTCTGTAACTTTTGTTTTACACTTTACTCGCGCATCCTTTTCCCTTGGTGTTATGTCACTTCTAGTGCCTGCGTATATCTTATACAGAGTCGTCGAGCGGGTTGACGTTTTATGCTGCATGTAATTGCTTACATATTTTATGCATTTTAAATTTGCATTGCTAAATAAGCTACTATAGTTGAACGATATTGCAACAAAATAATTTTCAATGTATATGTTGTTAAATAAAAAAAGTCAAATTTAATTTTAAAAAATATTCGTAAAGTATCTTCAACAAGATAATTTTTTTAGAATTTAATATTTCACAACGCAATTCTGTCTTCCTCCACAACCAGCTCATTTCAATTTTCCCTCGCGGACTTAGCAATGCGCATCTTCGCGTTTATAATGGGGGCAAATATCTTCTTTTTGCTTCTCTTTCTCTGCGTGTCTCTCATCTTCCTTTCCCCTGGCAGCAGCAGCAGCAGGAGCTACGAGTTTTATACCGGTAACTTGATTAAATAATTTATAATCCGAGTGAAGCCGAGCGCACGGAATGTCATTCCACAGCCGGGTCAGAAAAGAGTGACGGGGTGAGAATGCCAGTGACGCGGCTGCGAGAAGAAGTGGTGGAAATTTCATGTTTGCTCGTGAAATCACGGCTAAGCCTCCCTCTCGCTGTACACAACCGCGCCAGATTTATATTCTTCAAAAGAAGCATTTTCAACAGTCAGACGCCGACTCTGCATAATTGAGCTTTCAAACAGTTAATCGTCCTGTAGAGTTTTTTTTTGTCTGGCACGTTAACGTATTTTTATATTTAGCAACATACTTCACTTCATTTAAAATTCTGAATGAAATTTGCTCCAGTGAAGTTTTCCAATAAGTTACAACTTTCTCAGTGATATAACATTCGTCTAGCAAGTGATAAGTGTTGGACTCATTTGGAAAAAAATTATTCAAACAAAAAGTTAAATGTTACGTACTCCAAATCACCAATAGTACACCAATCAAAGCTCCATTTGCCTAATCTTATAAGGTAGTATAAGTAACGTCCAGACACGTCCGTCAGTCTCGCGCCTGGTTGAAAAAAGAAAAAAAAGAACGCCCTGGAATTTTCGCCATCGGGCTCTCTAATGAATTAGCGTTGGCTGCGGCTGGCTGGCTGGCTGACGCGTCATGTCGAAGAGAAAGGAGACGATGTCCAATATATAGATATAAGTAAGGAGAGTTGTATATAACTACTATAAGTCCTTGCTGGCTGCAGAGAGCAATGCTGCATAATGTGGGAAAGTTGGCTGCTCGCGTGTGTGCACTCACTCGCGTGAGTTCACGCAGCGGTGCGCGCGCGCGCGCGACGTTCGATAAAACTTTTACGTGTCCATCAAGGAATTAGAAATCACCCGCTACGAGCCAATTAACTGTTCGCTACGGCTCTCCTTAATGGTGACTACCGTTTTTGTTCCATACGTGTTGCGCGGCCTGCTGCTCATACTGCTGCTGTTGAATTATACATTATATATCGCACTATTCGGAGTTATTACCCTTTCTGCTAAATGATATTTTCAAATTGACGAGGCATTTTATCATTAGGCTGACCGGCAGATAGATATCTGTTTTCGTGCAATTTGTTTCTGAGGTGCGAGAGTTGACGCAATTGGAGCGGAAAAAAAAGACCTTTAATGCAATTGATTATGATTGAATTCACGTGTGCTAGCAGTAATAAATAGCAAAGTTTTGCAATGAAAAGAATTTCGTCAAAAGTACCGGTGTACGAATGTTTTCCAACTGCGATGCTATTTAAAAAATAATTCTCACTTTACGGCATTCTCGTCATAGTATTTTACAATTAATTTTATCGTGTAAAAAGAGAAGAGAAACAAAGTAATTTTAATTAATTCGCCGCAAACTAGAGGAAAAGAGGATCTCCCTCTCTCGTAAACACATAGACATACAAGCACGTATTGCAGGTTCGAGCTGCGCGCGAAATGACATTACATCGAACATTCTGGATTCTTGAGTGTGTATATACGTTCGCGGCACGAGAGAGCACTTTTGCGCGAGCGGTATAACGAACAGCAGGAAAATATTCAACGAGACTCTAATCCGTAAATAGTTGAAATGCTGCTAAAGCTGCCTAGAGAGCGAGCGAACGAGCGCGCGCGTGTAGATTCGTGCAACTGCGAAATGAATCAAAGCGACCGCGGAATCCCGGGGAATGCAAAGGGCGAATTGTTTTCTCACCGCGACGTATGTCAAATAACACGAACGCGCAAATGGAAATCTCTATCCCGCGCGGAAAAGAGATATTATGCGCCATGCTTCGGAGTCTTGCTTTGTGCGTTGAGCGTCTTTCTACGAGCTGGGGGAAAACTGGGTCAGACGAAATTAAAATATTTTTCGGGAGAAATTGTTGGGCTAACCGAGTTTTTCCAGAAGATTTGAAGTTTTGGAAAAGTCGACTCGGACGATGAGAATATGGAAAGTTAATTTTTTTTATTCATCTATAAAAAGTTTAGTGGTTTTTGAAATAAATCGTTGGGATATCGATAGATGGTTACTGAGTATTTAGATGATCGTTAGCAATATGTACAAGTGATTATCACAAATTGCAACAATTTTATTCCACGGAAACCTGTAAAATATTTTCTTTGGATACATTTTTCTTACCTTCGTCACAATAATTGCATGATCCAGTAAAAGTAACATAATATATTGTTTGAATACATTATTCTTACGGTAAATATATATTCTTCATCGATAACTAAGCAGTTTTCTACAGAAAGTATAATTGCTAAGACATTGATGCTAACATAATATACTAATGAGACTGAAATCGATCGCCATAGCATTTTCAAATGATTTTAGCGAAATAATTTTTCAGAATGTAGATTTTGATTTCTTTCATAAACTTATATTTACAGTTAACCGATTGAATTACGCCACAATTTGAAAAAAATGATAATACATCGATCAAAAAATTACGCCATGAAGCATTTCACAGTCTTCATCATATAAGAATAACAAATATCGTCGACAATCGCTTTCATGACTTCTCCAAAGCCAAAGTAAAAGCTCGCACTGAAGCGTGACAAAGAGCATCAAACGACATCATACAAACATACACAATCCAGCTCGTTAATAACTCGAGCTTGGAGCTCGTTACGTGAACATTTTTTTCCGGCGATGCGCCACAACAATGCTCTCCGCGCGTTTGGCGCGCGCGCACGCGACGTCGTGTGTTGTGTGCGCGCTCGTAAAAAAAAAAAAGAAGAAGAAGGAAGGCCGTTGCAAAACGAGAAGAGAGCCAAGTTTCGTCACAGTTTTCGCGCTCGAAATCGCCGTGGCCATAATTATTTTAGCTTCGACTCTATCTTTCGCAAATGTGTGAAGCGTCGTTGTTGAGAAATTGAAAATGTCTCTTTGAGCGTATGCGAGGGTGGCGGGAAGTACTCGTACGAACGACGAAAACTAAAGAAAAAGGAAACGCGATATAAACGAGGCACATAAAGTTAATCATTGCGAGACATTATATAGCTTAGAGTATGCTAGTAATGTCTCGGGCGCAGAAGCAGTATTAGAAGAGGCCGTTCGCACCGTCTATTAGTTTTCTAAGACGCTTTGCAGGTGTAACTTATCTCGTCGTTCAGTCGAGCGTATACCATGGAAAAACGCGCGCCACGCCTTTGGAGTTGAAAAGCTGCATTTAGGGCTACTTATTCTCAACGTATAAACTTCAAGTCACAGTGGCGACGTTCACTATTGCAGGATTTTCAATTTACCCGGCTTTGACTGCTGGTCAGCGCTAAATCTTGCTTATTCTTGGGGGTTTAGATCGTAGAGATACCGATAGGTGGCTGTTGAGTATTTAGATACTTACTAGTTAACGGAATTTACAAGTGACTGTGGCAAATAGCATGCTTTATGGTAATCTTAAACTGTCTTAAAATATGATTTTTTTTATTAAAACTTGTCAGAAATTCCAAATAATAGCTTTTATACTAACGTATACTCAAGTTAAATTGACTCTGCCGACATTTGTATGGAACTTCAGTTCAAGCTTGCTTTACAAAGCAACCATGTTTCCTTACCTGCCCTGCACATATACAGATGGTCCTATGTACCTTGATATAATTGTGAGCTTTCATATTTGATGCTTCGGTCCTCTTTGCGTCTTGTAGCGTTTGTGCAGTTTTCACACAGCACTGTGTATGTACTAAGCTTCATATAACCATGTATTTTCGGCGTCGGCTAGAATACATACAGGTTGGCTTGCATGGTCAGCGCAAACAGCGCTTCTGTTTGAACAACGGATTTATATATGGAGCAAGCGTGTAAGGCTGTATGGAGTATGGACTTTGTATACTAAATTTTGGCTTTTGCAAATACGAAGTAGTTGTTTATATTTTTCAATTTTGTTTTTTATTGAGGAA
The DNA here is from genome assembly GCA_035047105.1 of Galeopsomyia nigrocyanea. Taxonomy (NCBI): domain Eukaryota; kingdom Metazoa; phylum Arthropoda; class Insecta; order Hymenoptera; family Eulophidae; genus Galeopsomyia; species Galeopsomyia nigrocyanea. The sequence goes on along the minus strand of JAWWMK010000032.1, from coordinate 7,860,483 downwards.
TCCATGTGTGTCATGTGGATTCATGAAAAAAGATGTGGCAATTTAGTTATTATTATGTTGATTTTTATCGAAACAGAATAGCTTAATTTTTTTATCATTAGATGTCTCTAGAATAGATGAGTATTTTACATAAAATATGTTTGTGGACATTATAAACCATACCTATTGAAAAAATTTTAATTATATTGTATTTTTGTTAGTCTGACGATGAAAATAACGTTTTGATGTTTAAGTAGATTGTAATGAATATAAGAAAAATGCCTATGGTAATAATCGATCCATAGTATTATAGACTGCTATATCAAAAAAAATATTATCATTTTCTGATTAAAATTTGTCGACAGTAATCAGAAGGTTATTTATACGTTGTTATTAAATTCGCGTATTTTAATGACCTACATTTATTCGGGTGTTTTTCCTGTTTAATCTTTTTTTTTTCATTTAATTGAAATTGTTTCTGTTCAAACTTTTTCGAAATGATAGTGATATATTAATAAGTGGGTAAATACAAATTTGATTAATAAGAAATACACTTTATTGCGTTTCAAATCACTTTAATAGCTATTCTTTTTTTAATGAAGATCATTTTGAATATGAAGCTTTCTTAATAATTATAAAGTAAAATTCAATCATTGAATCCTTTACCATGAGTAAATCGAGTAATCATGTCATATGCCCACGAAGGTTGGTCAGCTGGTACAAAGTGGCCGGCATTCCTAACAAGTATAAAATCTAGATTTCCAACTGTTTTAGAATATCCAGCGATGTCATTGTCAACTTTCCATTGCTTTCTTCGAGTGGTCGCGTAATCCTCAGCGCCAGTCCAATTCATTTTTCTAATATATTCTTCCGTTGTTGTGTATGGAACACAGATGTCTAATTGACCATTGTAAATCATAACTTTGTGAGTTTCTAGTAAATCCGCCACATAATGTGCTACTGATTGGATCAAAACTCCTTTAAGATGCTCTTTAACCACTTTATTCAAATGTTTAAATTCTGAGCTACCAACATGTAACGCTTTTCGAGCTGCAGAATTTTGAACCCATTCGATAAATCTGTTTATCTCCTCAGGCCGTTGGGTTTGCAAGAAATTGTAATAATAATCGAATCCGCTCAATTTTGTGAATAATGAAGGACCGGGAGTGTAACTAAGGCTGAATAATTTATCGAATGTAAGAATTGCCTTTACGTATTCCTTTTTACGAATAAGAAATCTTATCTTATCTTCCACTGCTCTCATTTTGTCGCGATCATGCGAGTCAAAAATACCAAGATTGTACATGAAATCACTGCGATTCATTTGATTAATAGGATCAGTTACACCATTTCCAATAGCCAAGCCTTTCATATTGATTTTTTTAGTTTCAGATTTAGCATTGTACGTTTTGATAGCATGTGAAACGGCTGGTACGTACATCCCAGCGTATGACTCGCCTGTCACGTAGAAATCACACTTTCTGTATTCCGGAAACAGGTCAAAGAATTGCAACAGGAATGTAAGGACGTCTCTTCCAACTTCATCTTGTGTATTGGCATAACCAAGTTCATTCTCTGTAAAACTGTAGCCTGAGCCGATAGGATTATCTATGAAGATAATGTTGTGATTTTTATGCCATGAATATTCTCTGGGTTTTAGAGTCTGGTTTACTGTGACAAAGAATGGTCCATTCTCAGCAAACAGTGCTACCAGTGGTGACGCTCCAGGACCTCCATTCATCCAAATTAAAAGTGGATGATTTGTTGGATTCCTCTGAAGTGAAAACAAAATACAATTATAATTTTAGTAGCCTAGTGAATATGATTTTAATGCATCCAAAAACAAGCAAAAATAAGAAAAATACAAATAAGTACCAACCGGAGAAGGGAAGAACCAGAAGAATGTATTAGAGTTGTATTGTTTATTAATGGTTATATATCCAGCGTAACTGGTGACACCTTTCATTTCTGGGTGCTCAACAGCTGCCTTCTCCCTTGCATCTTCAATTTTACCATTTTCTAAGAAAGATGTTAAAAACAACGGTTCTCCAATCTTTTCATTGTTGTCTGCTGTTACACAGACTGAAATATACGTAAAGAGCAAAGCTCCTACAATCAATCACCTCATGGCTATGCTCAATAATACCAAGTGACGACTGTTGATTTGAAAGATTGATCCAGTATTTGTAAATCAAATCTATATGCAGACAATTTTTTATGCGATAATATTCACGTTTTTACAACATGTCAAAGTAGTTACTGATACATTTCCAATAAACAATGTCCTTTAATCAATAGATTGAAGATTGCCAATCTTGAATAATGCGATAATACGTGCACGTGAAAAAAATTGTTTATTGCGTAGTTATAATAAGATTACAAAGTATTGCTATTAAAAAATAACAAGTTAAAAGATTACATCTATATATGTCTGAAGATAATCTATCGTAAATAAAATCGCTGCGACTCAATCGATTGCAGTAAACTCTGTTGCGATCGACTTGACACAATAAAAAATTATAAATTTAAATGATGTAAGTTTCACAATTTTTGTGAATGTTCTCCTAAAAACTTGTAAAAACTACTTATACAAACTAAAAAATGTTTGAGAACGACCGATGTCGCGTATAATCTATGAGCGGCTCTACACATAAACCGATAAAACGGCGAATTTCGGAATGCACCGCAAACTCGGTCGCACGAATTTTAGCATGAGAATTCTCCTACTCCCTCGGAGAGATATGTATCCTTAAACTTTATACCCTGTGTTATATTCAAATCCGAGCGATTACACGCGTAGGCGATATTCTAATATCTCGCGCCGCATCCCATTACGCGCGCTCGCGCGCGGTGGTGGTTGCGACAGATTGACGCGATGGAAAACTCGCTCGCGGCTCTAGCTTTTATAAAGAGTCGAGAGACCGCACCTACGCGCGCGCAGACGCGCTTTATTTGAAATGTTTGCAAGCGTTGAAAATTGCGCGGGAAGACATTAATTAATGGCTGTCGGTGTGCGAGGGACTGCATTTTTACTAATTGTCCGCATCGAGCCTACGTATCAATCTTGTCGTACAAGTAAATTGTTCTACAAATACTAGATTGTAATGCGAGGCACGATAAAGGTTTGAATATCTGCTGTGTGTGTGTACCAGCATCTTCGAGTAAATTACAATGAGATATTGTTCGTCATTCAGCCATTGTTCAGATGTTTATTCTTCAGGAATGTCATCTCTGCTAATTTTATGCTTTGCAGTTGTACACGTAGAATAACATAGCAAAATAGCTGCGGGTTATAGAATGTTGAATGGAAGTAATATTACTAGAGTTGAGATAATATTGCGAATTATTAAATAATCATTACTTGATCGTAGAATTATTAAAATATTTTATATAGATTCAACGGAGTTTGAAATAAAAAGGATTTTTAATTTTCACATAATTGAGCAAAATTTTAGTATAGGATAAAAACTAAAATTTTCGAAATAGATTTCTACTTTACTACAACATTATCGAGCACTTTACGTTTTTAATTTTTGAAATTGAGAAAAATTAATTCTTCTTTATCAAAATGTGATTAAATTTCTATAACTGATATCTCGAAATAACAAACGAGCGTCAATAAAAGCAATCGATTAAGATATTTTGATAAGGGATTATAATTTGATTTCGTTCGATTGCACTGAAATAATTAAAAACATTAATCAAAAAGATCAATAACTGCTTTTTGCTCTTTTTCTTTAATTTTTTCCTCGATAAGTGATGTCAAAACCACGGTTTCTCAATGTTTTCATTGTCATCTATTGAGACGCATGCTGAAGTATACGTAAGAGGACATATGCTTAGTCATCTAAATTAATGACTGCCAATGGAAGATTGCTTGGTATCTGTAAATCAAAGTTATTAGTAGAAATTGCAAAACGTAATTGTTAAAATTTGAAAAGAAATCAGCATAGTACAGAGTGTAGCGTATAGATTATTCACTAGATGGTGTCGCAAAATATTTAAATGTACCTATAGTAGACTATAACTGTTATAATTTGGTATGCACAAAGAAAATTAAATACTTAATAGCTGTGTAGTATTAAATTATTTTATATTAATTGGAAAAAATTATACATGCCAAAGCTTAATTTATATCAAATTCACCTGAATTATTTCAGCTAAGTTTACTACCAAGAGATCAAATGGCAATATATAGAAATTTTGAAATCATAAAAAACCTCTTTTTACTCAATTTGATAACTTGATAACGGCTGCATATACAAAGAAAAATCATTTACAATCCTCATACTTCAAGTACACCCAGCCACACAAATACACACACACAGTGTGCACACTTATAGGTGAGCGAGGGAGCTTCCGGGATTGTGGAACGCCAGTTAACGATAGCGCGCTATCAATGTGCGGCCCTCTCAACTTTACGATTGTATTATCTGTTATAGAGAGATAAATTCATGCCTACGCTCTAATAGGCTTTTCCACCCTGCTCGCGCGCTCATTGATTTACTTTTGCCCCGGACTCGCTCGCAAGCCGCGGCCGCGAGCACAATGCAAGCGGCTCGCTCGCGCGCGCAACGCTATTGGGGATAAGAGGCAATATAACCGTGCCACGCCGCGAAGAGCGTCGCGTACTCGTGTTATACCTGCGCGCTCGCAGCTCGCAGCGAGTATATTTTCCCCCGATTGTTCTGCCGACCTTACTCCACAGAGAAAAGAGCCAACCTCGCGCAATATCTCTATTAAGGTTATTAAGTGGTTGACTCTTGCGTTATTGTGTCGAACGGAAGTATGCTATCCCGTTATTTTGCCGTTTGGATATCACTTGAAGAAAGTCGTGAATTTGTCGATCAGAATAATCTAAATATTCCTCTAAAAAATTGTATTTGTAGACTTAAAAATAACGAAATGTACATCATACTTTCACGATCAACAAATTCCAGTAAACACTCCGAAAATGTAGTGGAAAAACAAATTTTTCAACGTCACGCTCAACGACATATTTCTCAGATCTGTCATAGCGTGTGATTTTATGGTATTAACGAGTCTTTCCTCATTCTCAAACATTGGTTAATCACCCGGAAGAAACAGCGAGAATTCGCCGACAGGCAGAATATGACATTTAATTAAAGTAGATGGTCGTCGAGTGATACTGGAAGTAATTAAAAATGTATCCTTTGCCGTTTCTTTGAGGCCAAGCACAAAGAAGCCTCCCGGGGCTAATCTGCGCTCCCCATCTTCTTCCTCCTTGTCTTCTGGAAGCGCGCGAGCTCTCCTCTCTCTCTCTCTCTCTCTACTTTCGTCTTGAGACGAAATTGCTGCAGCGAATTATTCTTTTAATCACTTGATAATCTTGTTTGAGCCCGTGTGTCGCAGCTCCCGGCTTCTTTGCTCACTTTGTTTGCACGGATTATGAACAGTCTTGGTATAACGAATGGTAACTTTCAAGGGATATATCAAGGGATGCTTATGACTACTAGTTCTGGGAAAGCGGGATTATACATGTACCAGGGATGAGAAATAATGTTATACTTTGGATTGACCTAAATATTGATAAGAATTGTTGAAAATGTGTGAATGAATACAATTTATATCTAGAAATTTTTATGAGCAATTTTTGTTGTACTTTTAATCGAGATTATTGGTAAATTTTTGTTTGTTCAGGAGTCTCATGCGAAAATGTAAATTTTTCACTCGATCTATTAGGGAACGATTTGTAGACACGTGAGAATTTCGTTAAAATCAGATCATTTCATATTCACAACACGTTCTAAAAGAGACACGTCGCTCAAGGCAACTCGAATAACTCAAAATAATATCAGGTGTCGCGAGAACTCTTTAAAAAAAAAAAGAAAAGGGTGCTCCTGCGGCTACCGTGTGACGTTAAAGTAGCGAAAGATGTCCTCTATAGTTTTCGTAGAAACGCGCGAAACTAGAGCGCTACCGCGGACGATTATCAATCGAGCTTACAGCCGTATTCCGGGAACTAAATCACCGAAAAAAAAGACAACTTGGCGGTGTCCACAAAGGACACATCTTTTGCGTATCGTTTTCATAGATCTCGGCGAATGCCAGACAACTGCTATGATTTTTTTTTCCTAGCTACTTATGTATGCCTGCTTGTTCGGAGGGTCCTTGCCTCGAGAATTTTTTACTTTCTTTTTTTGGCTCTCGCGCACCATTGCACCCTTTGTGTCAACGCGCTATATTTCGTGTGTTTTGTTTTAGATGGCGTGCGTATTCCTTCTTTATTCAGCTACGTATGTCGTAATGTCAAAATATCAGTAAGAAATTCATTTTTTCTTCAAAATAGTAGGCATAATATAGTCTTCTGGCAAAGTTTTTTTTATTTAAAGTCGGAAACTGGAGTACTGAATGTCGTTTCTTTAAAAAAATATGTTTCCAGATTTGCTTGAAATACAGTTTTTAAGTAAAAGTAAGTGTTAAATCATTAATGTGCAGCTATATGTCACTCCATAGATGGCATTGCAAATTTGTATGATTGAAAGTAAAATCCTTATTTAATCTTCATAAAATACTATTTTCTCTTCGTATCAATTATATTTTTAGGCTTTTAAATGAATAGATGTCCGTTCAAATATTGGTTGGGTACGACTAAAGTGTTTCTACAATTAATTAATCAGTACTCACGACACACAATATTCATTATAACAATAAGTCCGAACTTTTCAAGCACACGAAGTAGCATACAGCTAAAAAAGAAAGTCTCGTTTACCTGTAATCAGCAAAATAGCACGTGCATGGCTATACAGCTCGGCATATCTCTTGTATATATAGCGGTCGGAGGAAAATATAATGCGCGAGACAAAAAGGAAAAAGAAGAGAAAAAAAAAATTGCGCGGACGATGAGCGAGCGTTGGCGAGAAAAAAAAAGAGGCACGCGGTTTAGAGGTAGACACGCGGTGCTTGCGCGCGCTTGCGTGTACGTACATACACATAGAGGGAGGGAATTTTTCATATGCTTACCTGCACAGAAATAATGAGCTTGTCCATAAATAAAGAATAGAGCTTGGCACGAGAGAGAAAGAGAGAGAGAGAGAGAGAGAGGCTCTGGCTCACGGCGAATGGGTAATGAAGTCTCTCGTGGATAATTGTAGCCGTCGCTTGGAAAATTCCCGAGCGCGCGTCATGTTTTCCCTGCAAATGATGTAGCTCGTCTGCACCCAACCTGCGTGTACGTATAACATACATATATACCTACCTGCGCAAATACATTAATGCCAAATGCGCGCACTCGGCTGTTTCGTGTAACTTTCGTCGCATTAGCGAAAAATTCGGGGGACCTCAATTTCTGTATTTACGTTTGTTTATCTGGTATAATCACATTAACGAGCATTTGTGAAAGAATGAGGATGAAGCTGTTTTTTTTATTACGCGTTGGTTAATAAACTGTCCATTGTTGAAAAATAATGAAATGTGTTTGATAAAAAATTATTTTCTGCTTTTACGTAACGTTTATTAATTTTTGGTTGCTTGTGTTAAAAAATGTTTGTCCTAATTAGTATAGTTTAACTCCCACTGTGGTGTCTAAGTGTTATTGATCATTATAAACGGGCAGCAATACCCCAGAAGCTAACATCTAGAATATTCGCTAGATGGTGTCCCGGAATATTTATCATAAATGATACTAATAGTAAATATGCCTGAAATAGTTTGGTTCTCTGTTAATGTTTGTATGTAAAAATATGAATATCATTACTTTTTCTGAAGCCAGATTGACCAGGGACGACTTTGATAACAATAATGAGCCGACCCTATATAGAGAGAGATTATCAGGAGTTACATAATGATAATTATTAAAAATAGAAATTAGACTTTTACTAAACTATAGTAGAATTACTCATATGAGAATTTAAACCGTAGTTGAAAACAATAAGTATGGACACAAAAAAATGTACAAATAAAATTGAAAGTGTTTTAATGAAAATATTGACAATAAGTTTCAAAATAAGTACTTGATAAAAAATGTATACAATCAAGTGTAGTCATAAATATTCAAATTAAAAAAATTCTCAAAAAGTGTTTCATAAATTTATCAATTCTGTCTTAAATACAAAAAGCAAGACATAAAGGATCAGGTACACACTCACACATACATGCCTCCACGTATATACCCGTAGAGCATGGTTCTCTCGCCAGCACGTACGAAAGCTTTTTAATTAAACGTCCTCGCTCTTCGCGGTCTCGCTCTATATACAGCGCGGGTGCGCGCAAAGTCTGTGTGCGCAAGCTTTTCTTCTATCTCTCTTTCGTCGGGCTCCTTTTTCGGGCGCGCATCCTCTATCTGACTGTGAGCGCGAGCGGGAGTTCAAAGCTCTCGAGAAGTCAATATCAAATACCTCCGAGCTAGACTTTGGGCTCTCTCTCTCTCTCTCTCGCGCAGAGACAAGCGGGATCTAGCATCGCTCGACCGCAGTATATATAGGTATATAGTTAGATGGGGAAGGGGCGAAAGCTGCGCGGAATGTTTTCGCAACGAGTACGGTCGCGCAAAGGGGTGTGTGCTCTTTGCTTTGGCCGGTTGCATTTCCGCACGCGTGTGTCCCCGTTGGGGGGGGGGGGGGGGGGGGGGGGGGGGGGGGGGGGGGGGGGGGGGGGGGGGGGGGGGGGG
>JAWWMK010000032.1:7797128-7833590 GCA_035047105.1 Galeopsomyia nigrocyanea | reverse complement strand
TGATATCCCGAAGGAATTAGGAGCGTCGATTGAGTTTGACATTTTTTAGAACCGGTGCCGAATTATGGGCGTTTTTTGTGGAATTGGACATACATATGTCAACGAAAAAAAAATCTGATTTACTCAGTACCATTATAAGAGCTCATAGAGCTTTCTATATATTCCAAATTTACGGTGCAACTTGAAGTTTATACTCTCGTAGCCGGTCTATTACGGACACGAGACACCGAATCGAAAAGCCATTCAGATGAGTTACGCAGGAAGCGGCAACAGCAGCAGAAGCACAGAGCGGCGTTTTGAAAAGGGACCCTAAGATATTGCAAATAGCCGTATAGGAACGATAGCCAGGAGCTCGAAAGCGGATACATTGCGGATAAGTCATGTAACGAGCGTATGCACCTGCAAGAGCGCGCGACCTCCGCCGGCTGTAATGAGATGTCTTCGGATATACGACTTTTCTTTATTATAATCGTTCTCTGCGTGCGCCATCGCTCTTATACGAGAGAGCGAGAGAGAGAGAGAGAGAGAGAGAGAGAGAGAGAGAGAGAGAGAGATAGGTCCTCGCGGGTAAAAGTACATTGCCGTCGCTTGCATGATACTCGTAGTATGTGCACGATGATAATTATATTCGTAATGAGTTACAATATATTACCCGGTCTCTCTCTCTCTCTCCCTCCCTCTCCGGGGATATTAAATCGTACGCTTTAATTCCAAATTGCTTTGCTCTTGTTTGGGTTGGCAAGAGTTGCGCCAACGATATATTTCGCACGCAATAGTATATATTGCTTTCCTATTTTTCTCAAGATTGATGCGTGCGGCATCGTGTGTACTTGACTTATGTATGGTATTTAATAAGTCACTGCTCAGACCTCATGGCTCTTTTTCATCTTTCTCTCTCTTTTTTTTTTAATTGACTCGTTTATTGGTGTACATTGTGGCGAGATTAATCGATGGTCGATTTGTTAGCTGTGAATAATTAACTCATTTCGCGCGCGAAAGCTTTATAAATTCATACGAACATCGAGGGTTTACACAATGATATTGATATTTATTCAATTACAATTACAAGGTGATTATTCAGCTTGAATGAATTTTACAATAACGCATTATTCGAAAAGTGAAATAAAACAATATATATCATTACCGATAAAAAGCTCGCAAATAAAAATAAAATTCAATTTCATCTTCACACTGTAGCGCAAGGCCCAAAAATTGATTGTCTGCTAAATCTCAGTCACTAAAAAAAATTACATCTTATCCGTGGTAAAACTGTTCTCTCCGATCGGCAAGTGCACTCGACTATATCTATACATATACCCGCATGTATCCATCGTTGGTAATTATCGAGCGTCTTGTGCTCTCGCGCGCGTTCGCGTTCTATGGGAAAAAGGAAGCAAAAACGCGTGCATGTACGACGCGCGTTCCTCGGCTCTCGCACAAAGGGATCCTCCGTATACATACACACATATACACACACTCGTGTGCTATCTTCTCGAGCGCTTCGATCCGTTCGCTTTTATCAAGTTATTATCGGGGGAAATTGCGAGGATCGCCAGCCTTTAATGGTTATTGCGCGACACGAGGGAAAAGACTTTGCGGCTTCAGCAGCAGCGGCAGCAAAGTGTCGCGCTGCTTTGGCCCTTTCGAGGAGGCCGTGAGAGAGAACCGATCCTCTGACACCCGACAGTGATTTTGCACGGATAATTGAACTTTGCCAAGCGATTGCCGCACGCGCGCGAGCGAGCGAGCGAGCGCACATATTGCTCATTTTATTTAATAACTGCTCTTTCTCTCTCGCTCACCATACACATTGAAATTCCGTAGTGCGCTTGTGTGAGTTTTTAAGATTGAATATTGCAATTTTTTTTTCGTCGCGAGTCTTCTTCTTTGAAGATTTGTCTAATGTTTTAAATGACTTCAAAAAATATTTGAAATTTTCTTTACTCAATTCTCAGCAAATGGCAAACATTCGACAAAGATAACAATCTCGCGTCTAATCCTCATTCCTATATATACATTTTCACTTTCATCCGCGCGAGGTAAAAGTGAATCCGCGTGGGAATCGGCATTTCATCGAGTCTCACTTTCAACGCGCATAATAATAATTAAAAAAAAAGAAGAAGAAGAAGTAAGTAGGTGCGCGCTTGCGTTCGCTGCGTATACGTTTGTTTTTTCATATACATCGTTCCTAGCGATCGCACAGACACAATGCAATAAAGACGTCCTGCTGTTATAAATCAGTACGTCGCCTATTCTTCTTCTTCTTCTTCTCCTGCGCGCGCAAACAAATATGACGCTTCCTCTTTCCCGCCGCTTATACATAAGACGGCGGACATTGCTTTCGCCCACATTTATCTTTCGCGCCTGTCCTCGGCCTTGCGCCTCTAACTCCTCTTCTCTCTCTTTTTTTTCGTTGCTCTTTCTCATTCTCGCTCTCTTCGCTTTTTCCTATGCGTTCGGTTACTTCCTCTCTCTCGGTTGGCAAGGTGCATTGTACGTTGTTGTTTTTTGCAGAGACGAGTCTTCTCTCTGTACTATACGTCTTATTGCTATGGGTTATTTCCCTTTCGTTCGTTCCTCCTGCGCCACTGAAATGCACAAGTACGGGACGGAGAGTGAGCTGTTAGCCGAGATCTCATGCTTATTATGTCAGTAATTTTCTCAGTCAGTGTCGCTCTTTTTACCGGCAATCCCTCACTTTAATTACTTGCTGATCATCAACTTACATGAGTTTGCTCGCAAATAAAAAAAAAGAAAGAAAAAAAGCTCTACTTGAATTTGTTGCTTTACCTTTACAACGTTTATTTCGTTGTATTGTCGCACTGGAAATTAAGTACAAATAACGTTAACACACGACTTCTCTGTGTTTTTTCTCCCCTCATTGCTATTGAGAACACACTAGGGGATCCGCGGAATCTTGTCTCCGGATTCCACTTGGTGTGTGTGTGTGTGTGTGTGTGTGTGTGTGTGTGTGTATCTATGCGGCGCAGGCACAGCAATGCGCGCTTGTATAGCTCGCGCGATGCGCTCTTGCATTGTAAAAAAACGGTACTATTGGCCGATTGCTTATTTCTGTTTTATAGTTTCATTGATTGTTGCTGCATTCTACTCGCTGGTACGAGATCGAGCGTGCGTATAATCGAAGATACTCGCGGCATAGTTGGCAATTTTCCAATGGCTCGAATTTTTATTTGTTGCCGTGTTCTCGACGGCAGAGGGATATACATCCTTGATAAGTTATCCGAGATAGAATGAGCAGGGTATAGTGTATAGAAATATTTAATTGTGGTTTTTCATACTTATAATAGATAAGCCAAATATCAATTTGTTTTCGTTTTCGACTATCATTGTCATCTAAATATAAAAAATTCAAAGTTTGACCTCGACAACATAATTATTACATTTCTTCAAACCATTCAAACAAACCGCCAAAATAAAGTACATATTATTAAAAAATGAAGAATCACCGCAACGCGAGAGCACATTTAAGCTGTTAACGTGTGAAATCAACACCTTTGTTATTTTTTAATATAAAGAACGATCCACACTTCATCACACGCGTATATCCAACCCTACAATTAGCGAACGCGTACGCACAATCGCCAAAAAGTATAGAACTCAAACAATCGGTCTGCCTCATTATAATTACAACGCGCGCAGCGAACACCTGGCAAGACAACAACAAAAAAATAAGACGAAATTTCGCGCAGACAGACCGGCAATTAAAATCGGCGAGAAGATAAAATTTATTCGCTTGTAATTTTCGCACGCCTCGCGTGTTTTTCACGAAAATACATCGGCCACCCGCGACGATTTTCCACGTAAGTGAGAGGAGACAGAGAGATCGGTTGCAGTAGGCGTACGTGTAATAGAGAGACAGTCGGTCATCGCGTATTTGCAGCCGCCCGACGCGCCCGTGCTGAATTAGTGTGGGAGCGCCTGAGCTCGCGCTCTCGCACTTTCTCTCTTTTTCATCTCGCGCGCGATTTTAACTCTATCGTCTTTTACATGTGTTGCAAGAGAGAAAGAGAGAGAGACTTTTGCATTAGTAGTTGTCCAAAGGCAATTCGGTGTCGAAGTTTTATGCGTTCGTAACGATTTTCCGGTCCAACCTGTGTAGTATGTTAATTTCGTATACGATATTGCTGTGTGTTTTTTTTTCAAGTTTAATGAGATTTTCCCACATTTATGGTTCCGAGTATGGGGCTACCGTTCATGAAAAGTTTAGATAGCTTAGACATTTTCAGACGATGTTAATGTTATGAAATTAATGATTTGTATAAGAGATGTAAATTAAGTTGGTATTAGAGATCGGTATGAGCCTGAAATGTACGGAAATTGTACAAGCCTTTTATAAGATTGAAATTTCATAGTCGCAGAATAAAAAAATAAATAAAATGTAAAAGTAATTTGATTTTTCAATTTCTTTAAAGTCGAGGTGATTCAAGCATGGAAAATTATCAATGATAGAGAGTAAGCGTACTACTCTCGCCAAAGTAGCATCTTACTCCACGTCAACTCGAAACCTAAAATATCATTCGATTATTACATTATAAAAATCAATAAGTTATCAAACAAATTTGAAGGAGAAAGTCCTATTACGACGAGTGCGTAATTATACCTTCAAAAACATACATCTGCGATACTTTACTTTCAAAACCGCCATAAATAAACAAAAAAAAGTTACAAAGATGCAAAGTGTGCTTAAAATACATATATCTGCTTGGCAACTCGAGGCACGTATATAGTAAAGTGGCATGGAGGTTGACGTCTATCTCGCGGCGCGGGGCATGCAAAACAGCAGCAGCAGCAGGCAGCAGGCAGCGACGACGACCCAATTCACTCTCTTCTCGGCTTCGACATGTGACGACGACGACGACGGCGACGCTGACTTCCTTGTACGCGCGGGAAAGTGATTTCTTCATTTTGCATTCGAAGATCACTTGGCGGACGCGCGCGCGCGAGAAATACGGGAATCGGCGTGTGTGTGTGTGTGTGTGTGTGTTGTGTTGCGCAATATCAAGAGAGAGATTTACCGTTATGCTAATGTGTATTTAGCATTTTCAGACGATTTATTTATAGCGGCACAAACGCCGTGCTTGATTGAAAGCTTGGCTGCAGTTTGTGTCTTAGTATGTGTGTGTCTCAGTGTCTGTGCTGTTTCATTAAGTTTTAATTAGATGCGTCGATGATGTATAAGCTGAAAAATATATATATCCTAGGTAGTTGCAGCTCCGCGATGCTATACGGAGGAACAGCTTGATTAATTAGGCTTAATTGATTTATTACTATTAAAAAAAAACTCGCGACTGCTTTGAGAAAAAAAAAATAACGTTAAAGGCTCATTAATGGAAAGTTAAAAGTACAAGACGAACATGACTGAACGCGCTTGATTGGGATACAGTTAATTGATCACTGTTTTTTTTCTTCGCTTGAGTGTAATCATAAATAATCAAATTTTAGAAAAAAAAATTATCCACATTGAAGCCAAAAAAAATAATAATAAATTAGAGCTTAGAAAGAAAGCTCGGAGAAACGGTATACAGGTGCTCGACCCTCTTAACTCGCCGATAAAATCGCGGCCTCCTTTGTCGCTCGTCACGCGGAATCTCGAGCGCGACACTGACGTACACTACGCTGGGACACACGTATATGTATATACTCGCGGCTATACGGTTAAACCTGCAAATAAGCCTTTTATAAAAGCGGACCTCGCGGCACAATAATTTACTCCGAGTTGTCCACCGAAGTTGGCGCCAATTAACCGCCCTTACCTTCGGATCAGCTGACGCGCTTATTTCACCTACTTTCCGGTTGAGTTTAAAGTCTTTGAGTCAATGCAGGATGGTTAAGAATGAGAAAGTCGTGCAGTTACTTATGTTATTAATACATAATTATTCTTATTCTGTTTGATAAATTTTTTTAAACTTCTCCGTGCAATAAAAATAAAATTTTTTTTTATGCCCAATTAGTATTGATAAGTGGCTCATTCACCATAATCACTTTATCAAGAAAGTGTCACGAAGGTGTATGCGCGAGGTGGCCAATGACGGACGTCGACATCTATCGTCTTTCTCCTCAGCTGCAAACGTTTTAAAGCCTCGTGACACCAGAAAGATATAAAGTGGACGGAACGAGGCTGCAATACAAATGCTGATCGCTCCGTTGTGATTTTCTTTAATTAAGACTTTGCAACACTGACAACGCTCGTGAAAGTTTGTCTCAATTATCGCATATATCCAAAGAGCGAAACTTTCTATTTTTCATTTAATTGTGATCATTATAACGCTTTTTGATCTGTTTTCATTTTAATTAACCTTTGGTTACAGTCTTCAAACGTGATCAGTTATTCGTTAAGATAAATTGGATATGCAAAGTGATGATAATTTTATAAAACTAAGCAACAATAGATTCATTTCTGAAGACATTAAATTGCATAATGAATGCCATAATTTATTAAATGAATAAGAGTGCAAAGATATAACTTTCCACGATGTAACAATGTTGTAAATATCGCAAAGTCACTGGGTATTAACGAGTCTAATCCATTACCAAATGAATCGAAAAAGTTTTAATAGCTAATGTTGTTTATCTAGATTAGACTCGCAATACGTTCCATATCATTAGTGCAACAGCTCTGCGAGACTTTAAAGCTGAGTCATTACACCTCCTCGTCAACAAAAATCGTTTTGTACACTTCAACGGAATATTCAGGTCGAAAAATCTCCATCCCCACATATATAAAATACCCACTATCTCATGAACAGCATAAAAAGTCAACCGCACTTATACATATATATAGGATACAAGCGTGGGTGCAGTCCTCCAATGATATTCAATTGAGTGAACCCCAACGATATAAATGACAGCTCATGCCAAGTTTATAGCCACGCGCGCTGGATTATTACATAACGCGACTCGACGCCACCTCCGTCGCGAAATTACGGCAATACATACTCTATAGATATATATTCGACCAACGAAAATTATTTCCTCGAGCAGTGTATGTTCGTATTTACCCTTTCCTTTTTTTTACGAGCAGTAAATTATTTTCGGCGCGTAAGTTGGTAAGTTAAGCTTTTTGCACGTAAGGGTGAGGAGGAGGGCGGCGTGAAAAGCAGCCGCGGGAGACGTTGAAATTGGCGCAGCTCGTTATATTACACCGCGAGAGAATTAAAAAAAAAAGAACAGCGAACTTATATTCATACTCGATGAGGCGCCAGCTTCTTTTACAGTGCACACAAGACGCTCCGAGGCATCGTTATATCGCATGCGAATGTAAACACGTTTTGGAGTATATAAGTGGACACGTGCATACACACATATGAGAGAGAGAGGAGTCGATCGTGTGAAAATTGATGGAAATGAAAGGCTCGCGCGAGCGCTATATCGTTATGGATTCGTTGGATGCATTTGTGCAAGCTTCGGCGCTGAGAGTTATTGTGTGAATATCGTTGTTTTAGCTTTATTAGACTGTTATAGTGTCGGGTACACGTTGTAAATCAACCTGTGAGTTTGTCTCGAGATTTTTTTTACCTGTTTAAGATCCCATTACATTGCGTGATTGACGCGATACATTAATATTCAGAGCTCATGTTTCTATATATCTGCAAAAATAGATAACAATCGAGATTGGCAAGACGTCGAAAAAAAAAGCAATTTTCTCTCGAATCACATCCAACATAATCATTCTCAAAGTTCATGGCAATTAAAACCAACTGAATATGGTAATACTTCTATAAAAAAAATCCACAAAGCCCTACGAGCAATCGCTTACACGGCAAACAAGTTGATTGATTCCCCATCCAACAGAAATCACTGCAAGGCGTGAACTAATTAAAAAGACCGCGCGCGCTCGATTCTCTCTCTCTCTCTCTCTCTCTCGCATGTAATTAGCCTTCTAAACAGCTATACGTTCAAAGTTGCCATGACAAAGTGACCTCATAAATCAACCGATCGCTGAGCGAGCTCTAATTAGGCATATATCGCGCGCTCTCGCAGATTCGGCTCGAGACAAAGGCTCTTGCGCGGATATTATTATACTATTTCTAACAAAGTGTTTCTAGGTCGTGCATGTCTTATAATATGCAGGGAAATCCCATGCAAATTCAGCGCGCGATTAATAAGTCGTTAATGGCATTTAATGTCCAAGACGCGTAGGAGGCCGATAAATTAATCAAAACGAACGAGAGAGAGAGAGACACGTGGCTATACGAAGGCAATTAACGGTCGCATGTCAATCCCTTTCGTATATAGAGGTGGCGACGCGACGGACACACCGAATAAATTATAAATTACCACGCGCTCGTGTATACAAACACACGTGGTGGTATTATAAAACGTATAGATATACAAGTGGGCGAATGTATATTAATCATATACCAGACTATCGATTTTATTATAATAGTTATTATCATTGTTATCGTTGTATGTGCTGAAACTGTCGGTCACGCGATCCAATAACTCATATATCGCGCGCGGAATGAAATTATGAACTTATACTCTCTCGAGAAAGATGTTGTTAGTGTATATCGAGTAAATCATTCAGCTTCGCGACGACGACCGACGATGATGAAAAACAAGGGCGGCGCTGTATGGTTTATATATACGCACGGATAATAATTGCGAACGAGCGCGAGATTATAAGAGCTCTGCAAGTAGGGCTAATTAAAATTGCAATTATTTTCACGGCGGCGGCGTTGCGAGGGAAAACCGGATGATGAGATTCAATTTTCTTGACATTGAACGCGTTGCTGTCGTTGATTTTAATAGACCGCGAGCGCTCCGATTTTTCCTTCGTCGTTTTTTCATGACAATGAGGATGGATTAATTTACGGTGTCAGCTGACAGTTATCCTAGATTACATGTTACACGCGAAGCGAGGGGTATTATACTTTGCAACAATGTTTCGGTTTGATTTAATTTATAGCATAATATATACATTTTGAGGATAAGAAAATTCGTACTTAGAACGTAGTATCATTGGGAATTATAAAAATTTGTAGTACAGAATTATTTTGATCGACAAGTTTCTCAAGGCGCATTATAAATGAGAAGGAAAAAACAAGCATTATTATTAGAAGTCGAAACAAAGCGTCGATATTTATGAGCTGTTGAAAGGAGCTAATGAAAAAGTATATCATTTCTCGGAGAGGTGAGAAAATTTATTATGCAATGCCCTTTTGTTTGCAAACGGACGATGGCCTATTGTCGGGAAACTCAATTTTTTTTTTTATTTTTCGTTTCTACGAGGGTTAGTTGCACATACTTTGTCGGTGCAGTGTTTATAATCGCTGCAAGGGCTTTGGAAAGTAGGCTATATACGTATCTATATAAACGCATTCCCGGCCAATTATACGCCCGCATTGAAAATCATTCGGAGTTTGTAATTGTCATGATAGAGGCAATATCGTTTGGCGTTATACGTGCGTGTGCGCTCGCGCTCGGTGTCAATTATAGAACAAATCGCATTGTAGCGCGAGGCGAACCATTTAGAAACCACGCACACACACAACGGGTTTTCTCTCTCTCTCTCTCTCTTTCTCTTCCCGCGCTAACGGCTCGTCATAACAATGATTGGACGGATTAGAAACATCGCAGTGCGCGTGTTGTTATATACCCAACAGTGCGCGCATATGTTGCTCGTATACTCTCTTCTGACTTATGGACTGTCAGTTCAATCGTACGCCGATTTACATATGATCGCGGAATTGAAAAGGTGCTGAAATATATTGTACACTATTATTAAACCGCGTGCAGTGTATATGGCGGTCTATTTATTTCTATACAATACAATGCGAGAGATGTGTTGTATACCAACGTTTCGCACGTATACGACTTTGATTTTCAATAATGTAATACAACGCATATATATATATACCTACTTTGTATAACACATCTAAAAAATATAAAAATACTCGAAAATGCTATAATTAAAATCAATCACTTTATCTAATCAATTATTATTTCGAATGCACATACACACACACACTAAGATTATTTTCGTAACAACAAAAGGTATTAAGAAGAAATATCTCGTACCTCGGGCAATTCACACCGAATGCGAACCGTGAGATTTCACGTAATAAAATCCGTCGGTGGCATCGCCGTCGTCGATTTTTTTTTCTTTGCAGAAGCACCAACGAACTCCAAGCGATCGCGAGGCTCGGATAAATTATTAGGAACGACGATATAAAAGCACATACACACACACACACACACACACACACACACACACGAGAGGCGAGGAGAGATCGTAAATCCTAAGCAGCAATATAGCGCGAGTGCACGGCGTGTCGCATATTCTAAGCTTTATTAAGATAGCGCTGAGCATGTATGCGCCGATAGGCAAAATCTCTCTCTTTTTCACCCGAGAATGGCGACTAGATAATTTTTTTCTCTGCGGGCAGCTGTGTCGAGAGATGCGACTGGATTCGAATATTTTTTTTTTTGTTGAGGGGGAACGACATTCCTAAAGGATATCATGATGTTGCTAAGAATGTCATAAAGAGCAATTGAGTTCTTATGGTATCTATTTTTTCTATCAATCGTTGAAAGGATAATAAACTCTGTTAGACGTTCTCCTAAATACTTCAATATATATAATTACTAAAGATCCCAATCTCCATTATATTTCGCCAAAGTTATCGCAAAATCATTGAAAATTAAATCTTTGACACTGCAACTTTCACGATGATTCTATAGAAGGCAGCTTTTCGACGTATATATACTCGCACCGTAGCATTAAAATCAATCAAATCTCGAATAAATCATTCAACGCCGTATATCAAATGAATTTTTTTTTTCAATTTTTTTACCGTAAAAGAATGCCAAGCGCAAAATATCTCTTTGCCGCAATGCATGACAAGCTTGCGTGGATATTTTTTTTTTCGTTTCGACTGTGCGTTTCCTGCACGTGTAACCACAGCAGAGAGCGAGATGTCAGCCTCAGGGCGTCATAGCGCAGGTATAAACGCAACACAAAGCGACGGTCAGACATAGCGAGAGAGATGCGTTTCGGGAAGCACTGTACACTGCATGTATACATATATATGCATTAGTTATCATACACACATACATACACGCACACAAAATGCGTGCAGCTGAGAGAGACAGAGACGCGCGTGGGCGCGCCCATATAGAATTGCACAGGTGCATGGCTGCATATATATACATATAGACAGTGCAGTATATAGAGAGCCCGGCGGCGTCGTGTGCCATTCTAGACGCGCCCAGTCGATAATCTGCTTTTCTTCTGTTCTCTCTCTCTCTCTCTCTCTCTCTCTCTCTCTCTCTCTCTCTCTCTCTCTTTCTCTCTGCCAGCAGCGGCCAGCATGGGAAAACTCTTGCGAAAGGAGAAAGTCATCGCGTTTGATGCTTTTTTTTTCTTCTTCTTTTTTCTTCCATGCACCGCCGATATATATTCGATTAGCGCAGCTTTTATTGATTGATCGCTTTCGTCATGCAGCGCGTGCGCTTTTGTTTGCCCGGTGCGTTGTTGTTGTTGCTGTTTTTCTTTTAGTCGACGCAGTTGGTAATTTCGAAGATTTGGATTTCCATTATAGACTTACGTATGCATATCTGCAGGTTACGCGGAGATATTTGATTTTTCGGCATAGAGATCGAATGATGTCTTATTCAATTTTCTATGCGGAACGTTCATTGATTGTTCGGTTTGCGTTTTTTTTCTTCCATTGATTCGCTCGATTAGATCCGTTGTGCGGTTGAATAACGTTATGTCATAGAATCAAAGATTGTATAGCGTATACAGTGTGTACGTATACATGTATATATCTACGGCAAAAGATCATGAGATTCATATCAAATTCTTTTCTATATTACGAAAAACGTTCGAAGTAATAATCCGTTCTGGATAAGCCATATATGATATTGGTTGACCTGTAAAACACACCTTGCCAGAAGAGCTCTCATCTATTACACCATGATTTAAAACCCAATCTATTAACCAGTTCTCCGCGCGATCGGCAGCAAAAAAAAAAAAAAAAGCGCGAATCTGCGCTGCGATTCGGGCTTCCTTGCACTCTCTCGCGCGCGCGCGTGCCTCGATCACCACTATCAGCGGTGCACTCTTGCAGTTTATACCGTTATCCACGTCCGAAAAAATATCTAAGACGTACACACACACATGCACATCGGACAATTAGCCTGCGAACGATTTCATAGGTTGCAAGAGCGTGTATAATGACTGATAGCGGATCGGCTATAGTTATGAGTTTGCGGCAAGCAGTATGATCTCGAGAGAGAAAGAGAGAGAGAGAGAGAAATGTTAATTGTGATTTATCGGGTAAAAATTATTATACGTCTTTCGTACGAATCGCAAAAGAATAAAATACACATACACACAGACGCACACTCATATATAGGAAGAAACTTTCTCTGCGGCTGCAAAATACATTTGGCGCAGATACACACGCACATAAATTAATGCTACGCGCTCTCGTGGCTAATGCAACGATGAGTCATACCCTGGGTGGCACACGCGCTCGCGCGGGCACTCCTAGTCCCCAGCAATAATCTCGTTCCCCTTCTTCTTCTTCGTCTCTTTACGCTTATTATTTTTTTTCGAGAGAGAGAGAGACCGAGAGAGTTTTGCAAAATTACTGCCGCTCGCGCGACTCCCCGTTTATTAGGCCGATTTCTTGCAGCCGCGGCTTGCCTGGCCGCATTTGGCCTCGCGATAACGATCTTTAATTATGCTTTTTGACTTTTTTTTAATTTCTTCGACTATACTGCGATCTATCCGAGCTGCTCCGAGTTTATCGGAATTCCCGCACTTCGAGAGGCGTGTTGCTATGGCAATGCTTGCAATGAGAGCGGGCGTGTGTAATATTCAGGCACGAATGATAATTTATATTTGGCGAGTTGTACTGTTAAGCGTGACATAATTAATTTTCACGTGCATCTGTTGCACTAAAAAAGTTGTTGGGATTTCAATTAATGACATTGCGAAGGAAGATTGTAGGTATTGCTAATTGAGAATATAGACAGTTTTTGATTTTGGTGGCATTTATTTTATATAAAAAGTGTATATTATACGATATTGTGCACTTCGGTAGTCAGCTTGGAATTGTAAATAATATAAAATTTGCTCGTTATCTCAGTTTCAACAAGATCGTAAATTGCAATCGGTATTTGCAGCTATAAGGCTTTAAATTGTTCATATAAATGTAAATCTACACTTCAACGAAACGTAAGTGTACACTTATCCTGCATGATTTCGAAAACTATATCGCAGCACATGATGCAAATGAAAACTCGTTACATCTTATAAACATTTCAATACACCTAAAAATTAATGACGTAAAAAATTCAAGAAATAAGAATCAGATTTTTAGATGGCACGAGTTTCTCACACGTTCGTTAAAACTGCAACAACGTATAGAACAAAAAAAAAACCGCGCGAAGTCAAATCTAAACGTGTGCTACAAGAAATTTTTCCCATACAAAGCCGCCTAGCCTAGTGCAATCGATATCCAAACGACCGCAATAGAACAAGAAGTGAAATAGCCTAATCGGCTAATCGTCGCATATAATAGTATCAATTACAGGCGGTGCGCGAATCGATCGCGCTAGAGCAATAAAACAAATCCCGGCGTATATCTCGAAAAGTCAGAGTATAACAGTAGCTACATATGAAGCAAAAGCATGTGTGCAGTGGCAAGTCGCCGCCGCTCAACGGCATATACATATATAACTTTAAACGGATGGCGCTCGAGCGCAACACGTGTTACATATATACTATATAAGCAACGAACGCGTTATTATCTTCGAACACCTATATAGCTGGAATTCCGAATCGTTAATAGTCAAAGACGCAGATACGGCGCGAGCTTTTATATTGGCGCCTTTATATCGTACAATGAACATATTTACACAGTCTATATATGCCCGCGATTCGTTATAATTATAGACAGTTCGATGGGCTCCGGCGATAACTCGGCGAGAACGAATTTATTAGCCGATACACATAATTTATCAACACTCTTTTTCTCCTTCTCTCTCTCTCTTCAATAACGCTTGAATAATCACGCACACACGCAACGTCGATGCTGTGTATATATATACGAACGCCAGTAGTTAATGCGTTATCTCGGTGCTACGATCGAAAAGCTCTCTCTCTCACTCGCGAAAATATCGAGCGCTGATAGGTTTATTGCTCTTTGTTTTGTGCACCGCCAGGTTGCAGATCGACGTATAAATGCGCGCGAGATGTCAGGAGAGCTGCGCGGAAAATCTCGACTCTCTGCGTGTATATACGCGCGCATTGTGGAAAATTCTGCACGTGAGAACGAGGTGCGTGCGTTCGAGTAATGAGAGCTGCTATGTATATGTATACTTTGAGAAGAAAGGATCGACGTGTGTGATGTCGTTACATTATATACAGACAAGCGCATCGCGCGCGTGAAATAGATTTCGCGAGCGTGAACAAAAAAACAGAGTTTTGAATAAAATTGTGACCTGTAGTCGTTTATTATTTTCGTGGGAATATCGAGTATGATATGCTGATGCATCGCTTTATAGGTGTGTCCTCTCTTGCGCTTGTATATAGTAATATAGGTATATAGCGCTTTCTCGTTTCGCTACGGTTATTAAATTCTCCAGTGCAAATACTTCCTTGACATGCTAATTTATTTTAATTAGTACGCTTGCTTTGCCGCTGTCTTTTTTTTTTATTGCTGACGAATCGTTAATTTTTGGTGTATGTTACGGTGTTCGGATAATAGATGTCGATGCTAACGAAATTTCCAAGTTGCAGTACAGTTTTACTTGTGTCTTTTATATAATTTTTATCTCAATTTTCCAAACTCGAAAATTTGGAACGCTTATATGAGTTCTTATATATTGTTTCAATGGTCGTTTTGCAATCCTGTTATAGTTAAGCCGGCGTTCTCATCGACAGAGATGCAGTCAATCGAAACGGAAATCGTACAACAATATAATGTTGAAATAAAATTTTAAAGTCTCTTAATTATCAATATCTTCCAAATCTTTCAAATTTTTTTTTCAATCTCATAATTCAACCACATACTGTACTAAAAAATAGTGCAATTAAACTCAACCGTACCGCCACCGTAAACTCTCGATCGCACGTTCTTCGTCTTAAGCGCAAAGATGGGGTTACGCGTACATGCCAATTGCACGGCATTGAGATTTTCCATCGCCATACACATGAACACATCCGGCGCCGATGTACGATATAGTAGCCGTATAGAAGCGATGGATTCATATGCTCACGATGCTTGACCGATGGATAATTCGAAGTTTGTTGCCGGCATTATATCCCGTATAGTATACCCGGAAAAGGAAGATCGGTAAAGAGTCGCGTGCGTGCTCCATCATGCAAATCCAAACGGGGGTTAGCACCCTGTATATAAGCCATGCAACTCGTAATCATTATCATTGATCATCCTATGGGAGAACGCGTGAGAAAGGAGCTTCATATATAGCGGCGGTCCCCCCTCATTTGCTAATTGTAAAGCTGAATTGCACCTCGTGTGCGCGGCTCGAACGTGTTAGCTTTCAATCAGACTATTTTTAAAGTTTGCTCGGCGCGCGCGCGCGGAAGCTGAGATATATCTGCTACCCTATAGAGGTTCCACGGCCATATTTCTACGTCGAAAGTGCCGAGCGAGAGAGAAAGAGAGCTTCGACATTCGCGGCGAGCAAAAGCTGCTTTGCAGTGTGCACGTTTAATTGATAAGTCGGAGAAGGTGAAACTTCCATACGTCTGCGCGCGCCAAAGCGTCATTTGTCTGTATTAGGAGCAAACTGTCTAAGTATCAATCAACGTTAGAAGTTTGTTTTTTTTTTTAAATTCTCTGAAAACTTTTCTTTTTTTCTTCCTAATTGATTACCCTTGCCTGCTAATGCGTTGGTAATTTACTTTCGTTCGCGAAGAATCGCGTGCATTAAGTGTGATCTTTTCTATCGACTCTTCGTCGGAGTTTACTCAAGCGAGACGCAAATTTTGCCTCTTGAGAATGAGTGTACCAAAAATTTCCCACAATCGCCGAAGGCAAAATTATAAATTCGATATGAAAATCTCTCGGCGTAACAAACCGCGTAAATACACAGCTATCTCGACTGGTAATAGTCGAGTCGACGAACGTTATTTTTAACTCATCAAGCTTTCATTAAAACCCCGCAAGATCGAGTGATCAAGACTCTTATAAGATCGATAATAATCGTTGTTGCACGGCAGCGGAGAGAGAGAGAGAGAGAGTATTCAATTAGTTTGCGTATCCGAAATCGATAACCGGCTTCTAAACACAGTTCCAATTGCTCAAGCTTTATACTGTCGACAAGCTTGAGTCGTTTAAATTATCGCCGAGGCACCTGCGCATTAAAAGGCTCTCTTTCGATTACGAAAAACAATTGGGAAAACGATAATTCTCTCTTTCTCTCTCTCTCCCTCTTGGCTATATAGAGTTGCGCAAAAGCGTGCACACTTCGCATTATATGTGTATCTTTGCTTTACAGCGGCTACTGCGACTTGCAATATAGAAATTCGTGCGCGCTTGGTGGCCGCCGCCACCGCAAGTGGTAGCGAAATGATCACGATCGCGCGATCGAGTTACGTCGTCTATACGAGCATTTAATGTGCAGACATGTCTGTGTTTGCTCAAGTTCTAATACGTACTTTTGTCTATATTTTAATCTTTTATTTGCGAGGTGAAACTTTCATTTTGATTTGGTTTCGACATATCAACAAAAAAAAACTATTTCGAAAAATTTGTACTTTTTTTCAGCAACCGATTACGCTAGTACACTTCAGTTGTTGCCATTCTATTCAAAATTTTCAATTATTTCAATTTTGTCGAAACAATATTATATTGTCGAAAATAATTATTGAACTTGATGGAAGATGGAGCCATCTAGTGATTTGAAATACGATTAGAGCGCTGATACAATTATTGTCGTCTAAAAATAATTCATAAAAATATAATATTTTTTGCATTTGAAATTCTTGTTTCATGATGAAACTGTACAAAAAAAAATTCTTCCGCAAAGAATCATTTCTCAAGTTTAAAAATTCAATATCTTCAACGTAATTCAATTGATATTACAGGTGCACAGAATTTCTAGTAGTACTGTCACGCGACGCTACAACCGTATAGCACCTGATGCCTAAAAAGAAAAAGAGCTCATCTCGTTTGATTGGTTTACATTATGCAAAATGCACTTTTATCGCCAGCACACTATAAGCCCTCGGTCATGGGCTCTGCGCGATAATAAACGGTTGTCCGCCTAACGGGTTGACATAATACGAGGGCCCATTACTCGCGAGTAAACCAAGCAGCTCTCGCTCGAGCCTCGTGAATCTCACCGGCACCGTAAAAAAAAATTTGCGCTCAAAATTATGCACGAAAAAAAAAGAAGGAGAAGCGTGCATTGAGTCGTTTTAAGGATCATATCTTTTTATAATCTCTTTCGACGACGTCGCGATTACAATTTTTTTTTCATCCTTGGGTGTTTAGTTATTCGAATGATTCGCGAGGGCTGCTTTTATCCAATTACTTTTACATCAATTTTTCGAAAGATTTAATCGAAATTTCATGAAGACGCTGAATACTAAGTACCTTATTTGGTGTGATGTATAACTGAATTTTGAGATGAAGTATAGAGGTGAATCAATGTATCCGAGTAAATATAAATATTAATATAATCGATAAACATTATTAAAAATTAAAAGCAAAACATACTTTAAATTTAAAAATCAAAGTTTTTAGCATACAACACTCGTACTTTTGACAAATGGTTATTTTGCAAAATATATATATAATGACTTACATCCAGGAAAAGCGCAATACAGTTTTTTGTTCAACAAAGCGAGACTCGAAACGGTGTCGCCTCTCACTATCCATAAGTGGTCCCTCGTTATGACACTGTACCACGGCATATGTCAGCTTAGGCTATTGACACGTGTGTGCATTATATATCGGGCTCCATCGTCTTTACAGCGTCGCGCCTACGCAGGGTAATATAACATGTTGCAAAATTTTAACGTTTTCCCATTTACTGCGTACAATCACCGATAGTTTTTGTATGTATAAGAAAACAGCGTTAAAATCTTTGTCCGCTATCGCCTTACCAAAGAAAAAAAAAAGATTTTCAGGTAATTACGATAAAAGTATATAAGGTATATCAGTAAATTAAACAAGTTTTCGGAACGAAAGCGAGGGTATACTATACACAGCGATAGCAGCAAATCACTGGCGGAAATTGCAAACAGTCGTCAATTCAGTTTAACGCGTCGATAAAATGACCCAAATCTCTTTACAGCCCATAATCAAATGCGAATGTAAAATAGAGAAGAAGAAAAAAGAATATAGTCATCTAATCTCATGCATTATCGGCATGAGTTCTCACACAGAGCCGCTCGTACTATCCAATCTTCTTCTCCATTTAGCATGTATATACCCACCTACTAAAAGTTGCGGCGAGGGCGCGACTGTCATATAGCTCGAGTGTGAAATTTATCGCGTTATTAATCCGCATAACGCCGTCGCTCGATAGCCGCTCATGGACAGATTTACATGATGTTTATAAGCGGTTCCGTTGCGACACGTTTTAATGCAGCAGTGTGTCCCAAACGCGGCCAACACACGCCTACGGAGAAAGAGCGCATTTTCGCCAAGCGGCGCAAAGTATCTGTATACACGTTACGACACTTTCGCCAACGACGACGACGAGGGTCTCACTCTTTTTGCCATTAAGAAATTGACGTAGGAGCGATATAAATCATGTGGCGCTGCTTCGCTCATGTGTGTCTCTTAAATGCTTTTCAATCGCACGCGAATCGAAATTGTCATAATAATTTCAATCGTCGAGTGTCTCTATACTTGCGCGACGTGAGTAGTATATGGAGTTCAAGAGTGAGTTTGCCGAAGAATTATGTGATTTTTCTCGGCTCTCGAGAGATTGCGAGTGCTCGTTAATAATGGCTGTAATTTTAAGTGCCAGCGTGTACTTAGGCGATTTATTTAGTGTGCTTAATTCTAATTTATAATCGTGAGACGACAAAAATGACACTTAATTACTACTTGTTGAGGCTTTTCAATGGAATAATTCTCATTAGTCTATGTGTGTGTGTGTGGTTTTGCCAGGCGAGTATACACGAGTTATGTGCAAGCGCGCGCGACGATGCCTTTATGTTGCTTTTTCATTCGATATTTCGTAAAACCTTTTATGCTTTATCAAAGAGGGTTGCAATGATTTGCTAGTGCATTCTCGAGTGAAGTAAGACATTGACCGATTTTTTTTTGTTTTTGTTGCCAGGTATGATGCGTTGAAACATACTGATCATTTAAAAGCAACATTGAGCTGAAAAAATTAAATGAAATTTCATTCACTGGATGGCGCTGAATGCTGAAAAAAAGCTTTTATAAGAAATCAGTCAGCATATAGTACAAGTTTAAGAAAATTTATGATTACAATAAAGACAATATTTGCAAATATATAGTGTTTGCAATCTGTAGTTTCCTTCGAACAGTTATTTTTCACTGTGTTCATGAATATAAAAACTTTTAAAAATATCTAATCTCTTTATTTATCAAATATAAATGCTAAGCAACAAAAAACAAATGAACTAATGATACTCAAAAGCTCAAGCTCGATTACTCCGATCATGATGATCTAATAACGCAATCTGAATGCGCGTGCCTCTCTTCTTATCTCATCTCGCTACCTTCGAAAGAGAGAGAGAGAGAGAGAGAGAGAGAGAGAGAGAGAGAGAGAGAAAATTCAACGCGCTTTGCACAAAAGCCAAGAGCCGAGCGCATCTCTCGCGAATTTTATTCCGGCATAATTAGTGCCGCTCGGCCAATTACCATAATTCGAACGAAGCGTCAGGTGCCCCCTCACCTCCGCACGCGCATGCAAGCAACCAAGCAAGCGAATCAACTCAGCGCCGCGCACTCTTCTTCGCCGCGTGCGGTTATAACGGTACTAGCGGCGCGTTATGCCCCATCTACGCTGCGCACTCACGATTTATCCGAAAGCTATATGCGCGGTGCCAGCTGAGATATCGAACGATTCGGTGCATCAGTATTTCTAAATGTTTCCGAATATTTATAACTGCTGTCTACGTTTTCGATAAAAATTGTCTATAAAGATGAAAAAAAAAATTATCAGATAAATTTTTCGTATCGCAAACTAAATCAATAATACCGGCAATGCCAATTAAAGTATCTCGATTATTAATAAAGGAATGTCGTCTTCAATTAACCGCGACGTGAAAAATTTTTTTTTTCTCTTATATCCGTACCGGTTATTGCCGCAACAAAAATAATCTACGCAAAAGATCATAGTCGCTTTAAAAAAATAAAACGAGTAGCTAATTTCCTCCCCTCAATTTAAATTCCAAAACGTTCAATCCATTTGGTTTGTTAAAAAGCCGCCTAAACTTTCCATCCGCGCCACTACGGGCTCGAGCAATATAGGAGTGAGCGTCTCTCACTCACTTCTAGTAAGCGAGAGTCGCGATCGACACACGGCGGCGGCGGCGGCTCTGCGGCGGCAACATCGGAGAACTTCCGCGTTTTCCGCGATCCTCGTTAAACGATCGTATTGCACTGGGAGTGCTTCTAAAGGATTGACTGATTAACGGGCCGGTGTCACTAGGACGTAGGTATATATACGGTGAGAGAGAGACAAGAAAGCTACGGAAATACGACGAGGGGATCGGTCGTCACACACACACACACACACACACACACACACACACACACACACACACACACACACACACACACACGCACGAACACAGCGTATAATCGTCGGAGTAATTAATGCCTCGTTAAAAAAACCACGCGGTTAGAAGTAGCTTTTCCAGAAGCCACACACGCATGGGCAAATAAGTCATCCTGATTAATTAGCCATTCATCGTGAGAGAGGGAAAGAGATCTTTAAGTATTATTTATTCATTAGCAGCCGCGCGAGAAGCGTTTGATTTTTCTCCGCCCCTTGCTCGACGCTAAATTTTTTCTCAAACTTTTCTAAATTGACCTGGTTCCGCGCTGCTGCTGTTGGCAGCAGATATTATGCTGTAATAGCACTCGACTATGATATTAGCCATTAATATGCGGAAGCAGTGGCGAAGCGGTGGGTCGAAGCTAATAAAATGGCTAATAGCTTGCCTCGTTTTTTTTTTCTCCCTCTCACTCTTTCACTCGTCTATACCTCTCCTCCGTCGAATGCAGCCGCTCGGCGATCGTTAAAAATTTTAATAGAATTATAGTGCAGCACGAGCGCCGCCGCGGATAATTTATTTCACGGGTGTCGGATTAAAGTGGTAATCAGTTAATCGTTTATGCAAATATTCGCCACGACGACGAAAATTGCCGCGACGGTATATATAACGTAACAATCAAAAAATGAGGAAAAAAAGTACACGTTCTATAGAATCGAACGACCTTGCCGATGTGGATATACTATATATATGCGATATGGTAGCACAATCGCACAAGTGCATGCAAATGCGAAAGAACTTCCAATCGGTGAACAATCAGGCGCAGGTAAGATAATAGCAGCAGGCAGCGGCTCCTCCTCATCAGCATAAAACGATCGATCAAGCGCCTATATTCCCATAGAACTTTGCTATAATATCGGCAGCAATGAGATTTTTACTCGCGTGTATGCGACGCCCACACACTTACACACACCAAGACATCTGCACGGTTCGTAATGAGCCTGTCCCGCTCTGAGAGTAACAATGGAGACGAGCGAGAACGCGACACATTACGTATTGTACAAGCCCATAAGCATTCACTCTTATACTCGTATTATATGGTAGAAAGGCAATGAGTGTGTGTGTGTGCGCGCAGCGATTAAAGAAAGCGCGGGCGCGTGTGTCACAGCGTTCACACGCCCCGCGCGCGCGCGAGTGCAACGAGAGAGTTGAGTAGCATGCGCGCACCTATATATATGCGAGATGCATGTAACGCGCGCGCCGCGGGAGATATTGGTAGCCGTATAACGTTGCGTCACATATATATACATATACGCAAGCTATGATGCTTCTCTTTCTCTCTCGATCGCGCGCGCAGCTAAAGTAGCTTTTATGCTTTATTACGCCATTGCCAAGCGGGTCACATAGGTCGATCGGCTTGCGTGTGACGGTAGTTTTTGTTAGTAGACAGAGATAACAGGTTTTTTTTTTGTAGAGGTAGATAATTTGAATTAGGTATATTAAGAAAAATTCAGCTTGATTCATTTTTATTGCTGAATCGAAGCGTTGAAAGATTCTCTTTTCTTATTTTTTTTATTGTATTTGAGTCATATTTTCTATAGAAGTAAGGATATTTAATAGGGAAATATTTTTGAATTTATTTTTGCAATTCGATTTGAGAATATTAGTTTCTCAAAGACACCTGAAGCATTAGATATCAATTTATCGTAATTATAATCATGTGGTTTTATTGCTGATGACAAATATATATATCACGGTATAAATGTAAAACTGAAGCCATAATTACTTCGCCATCTATCTTTTGCTACTTAAAGAATTATTATGAATGTTCTCAGTCACTACAAAACCTTATAACAAAAAATACATTAAACATACGCACGAAAGCAACTATGCAAGCTCCATAAGCTGCCATGCACACGTACAACTAAAAGCTAAGTCTATAGTTTACGTATATTTTTGTAAATTGACTATGTACCCATCATACATTATATAACATGAACGCTTTATGGGTTCTTCATCATTAGCACTTATATATCTAATTAATTAAATGAATCGACCATACACTAAACTGAACATAATTGAAAATCAATAAAACTGATGTAAAAATTGATTTTCCCCTGATCCGAGTATTTCTCTTTTGCTCCAAAAATACACATATTGCGATATTATTTCAAATTTTCTTTGCGCTTGCTTTCGAGGCGAAAGGAGGTATACTAAAAGAAAAATCCAGCTACTGCGCCACAAGGACTGTTCGAATAAGAGGCACGCTCTAACCTAATTATCCTAAAAAAATCGAATGAAATGAAGAAGAAAAAAAAATTAAAATATTTTGCAGATCGTAACTCAAAGCTCCCGTAGAAATTCAAAAGACAGATACCACCCGTCGCGATCTACAGGGTATCGCGCGTCTACAATTGCCTTTGATAATAGTACGCCTACTAACGTCGCTCTAAAGCTCTAATAATAGCCTTGGCTTGCGCGTGTACACGTAACAGTTGGAAAGTATATATACGGTGGCGTAGCATCTCGGAAGCTATACGTGTATACGTATATATATGCACGTGTTCGGCCGCAGAAGGAGACACCGGGAGCGCGCGTCACGCGCTCGCGATGCCAGGCAGCTTGACCTTCGCTTCGTGGGCGTTTAACCCCACAGGCCATCAGCGCAGACCTGCGAGCCGCGTGCCAAAGGAGCCTCTCTCTCTCCCTCTTGGATTGCTTGTATCAAAGGATGTAATCAAATTGTCTCTTATTCGCAGTTGCATTCTTTACTCTTAGGGAATAATTACAATTAAAATTTTTACTTCTGTCCTTCAAAAAGTGCGTCTTTGAAATTTAGATTAAAAAAAAAATTTTTTTCATTTGGTCTTGTGTGAAAGACACTAATCACGTACAGCCTTAAATTTTTGAAGGCATATCAAATATACTCATCAAAGCGAAACTGTTAACTGACCAAGTATACGTAGAAACAAAATATATAAATCGCTGCACTCTTAACAACCGTAGAGGTCCGCATCTAGCGAGCGATCTATCAAGCCTTATCTGTTGCGGAAAGCATATTTGTTTTGTTTATACCGGAATTAGTATTATTCGATTTTATCAACCCCGCAACATATCATTTCTCTCCCTCCGTATACGCCAGAGAGCAAAAACACATATACCTCGACGTACTTCATTAAGCACTCTCGCGGAATAATTATGACGCACTTTATTCCCGGCATCCTTGCACTCTCTCGCGCGCGCGGTCATAAGCCAACCGAGAAATATACAAGTAGCCGAATCCATAAACTATCCTCCGCGGCGAGCGAGGAGAGAAGCTGTGTGAGAGAGAAAAAAATTCTTAGGCACGATAGAGCGTAAAAATAAGGAGCGCACGGCAATAAAGCCGAGTAGCGCGAGGAGATGTCCGGCGCAGTAAATAACACCACACCAAGAGAGAGAGAGAGAGAGAGAGAGAGAGAGAGAGAGAGAGAGAGAGAGAGAGGCTATAGCTATATTCTCTATATCCCGGATCTCTATGCGATGGCTCAATATATACGCGAGTGAACCTCGCCCGCTACAGAGATGATTGCGCCGTGGTAATAGTCAACCGGGGATTGTCAGCGACATCAAAGTCGTGGATGAATGGGTTTTTACTTCGCTTTGCATTTGCGACTGTGATTGTATAGTACGTGATGGTGAGCTTCTGGTGATTTGGGTCTTCGTAGCTTCTGAGTAGTCTTAGTTAGATTGAAATAAATCATGTACGTCGTGATAACGCAATAAGCATTGAATAAATTAAATACATACTTATTCCGATACTTTTTAAAACTTATATGTGTACCACTATTTGTTAACTGAAATGTATTATCGAACTATTATAGATATTACCATCTATAATGAAAACTGCGAAACATTGTACGACTTCCTAGTTAACACCTGTTACGTGTCGAATGCATGCAACCAAATCAGCAACAACCACAAACAAAAAACGCGAACAACTTAAAAAAAACTGTCTTATCTGGCGTGAAATCCTCATTGCATAGGTCCACAAGCGTGATTCCAATTACGTCGAGACAAAGAAAAGAAGAAGAAAGAAAAGAAAGAGAGAAAAAAAAGGAAGTGAGCAGAAAGCCGTTGGGGCCAAATCTCGCGCGATCTCGTCCACCTCCGCGCCTGAATTTCGGACTTTAATTATCGGCGCACGAGCGCACGTGAGAAACGAGCATCCGTATACGCGCAGCTCTCGCTCGCTGAAGAGCCGCGCACTGCCCTGTGTGCAGATGCTGCGCCTTCTTCCTGCTGCGAACTGCTGATCACGTCCAACGGAATCTTCGTGAAATATCTCGTATTGTTTCACCGAGCGCACTCTCCACTCTCTCGGACACGTGTTATTATATGGACTTACACCTGTTACGGAAGTTATTATTAACATCGTGAATATTGAGCTTGCTTTTTTCTTCTCTTTCTTCTGCTCTTTTTTGTTTGGTATCAAAGAGACTTTATGAAGCGAATACTTTGAAATTATGTTTGTGTTTCTTTATTTGAATTTTGGTATCATCTTGTTAACATAGGAAATGCAAAGTATTATCAGCAAGAGACGTTAATTTTTTGAATTATTTACTTGAATTGAATTTTGTTGTTCGCGATATTATGTATGACTTGAATATTTTAATTGATGTAGAACATTAGCAGTCAAAAACATTTATTTAAAATCGATTTCCAGTTAATATAAAGTCAAAAAAAGAAACATTCGAAACAACAAAATGAAAATATGGAAACCACAAAAACTTGAGCTCGTCAACAACCACATGTTACCAAGTCAGCTAGATTATTCCCGTATAATAAAAAGCATGTAGCGTATACCTTTAGACCGATTTCGATACGTCGCTCTTCGATTCTCGTTATATTTTTATACTTTCCAACTCCCTCTCCCTCGTCACGCTTTTTTCTCCTCTCGTATATATGAAAACGACTAGTGGTTCTCTCTCTCTCGTGCACCGGCTGGCGACACGCACCGACGATAATATCTTTAATTACTTTGCTCAAGCCTTTTTCCGCGTGCACAGGTATGGGTCTGGGCGAGTATATAAGTGCAAGCGCACCACGGGTATATCGTACTTGCGGCTGGAGTGCGCGCGCGTGTGCAGAAGGAGAGCGAGAGGCGTCAGTAGAACGAGTCCGACAAGGACAGACGCCTTCCTCCGAGCGCGCGCGCGCGCTCTCTTGGAAGGAAACATCATGAACCCACGGAGGAAGTTAACATGCGCAATGTACAAGTGTATGTTTGTGCTCATATGCTTTTCTTTATTTCTCGCGCGCGCGCAAGAGAGAGCTTGTAGATTTCTTCTTCGCTTTTGACACTTTGTTATGTATGCGAATCATGAAAAGATGTTGGAGTATGAACGTGTAAATGGGAAATGAAGAAAATACTAGTTTTGAATTTTTGTTGAAGTTATTTCTGGTAGACAATTATGAATATATCTATATAGAACTTGACTGGTGAAAATTTTAATGTTAATAGCGAAAATTAATATACTTTTAGATAATATTTAGTAGTTTTTTAAGTAAGTATTTTATAGAAATTTTATGAAATACTTACGAATTTTGTAAAAAAATTATAAAACAATAAGCTTAGTATACCAGTATGAACTTGACAATCATCAGAAGAGACTGCATATAGAAACGGTGATCTAAACATCTTCAGTTTTAACTCATTTGGCAATTACTATTTTAATTATCTACTACTTAGTGAATCATGATTACCACTGACGAGCCATCATAGTTACACTATTAGCAAATAAGTTAAGTTCTGAGCTGTTTTTAAAGTAGTCTCGTCCGGAATGAGCTTTAACCAATAAAAGAGGATTCAAAATTACGTTATTAATAGATATGCTAATTACGAAATAAGTGCCTTATGTACAAAGCACAACGTTTCCCTTTCGCGATATTTCTTGTACTCTATTTTTTTTTCAAATGAAAATCACCATAGAATTAATTGTTATATTCAAAGGTTTTGACACTATACATACGATTTATTCATATTATAACAATTTATCATTGTTATCAGTTTTAAAATAAGTAGCATCTCGATTACCAGCGTAAATCAAGCGGCAAACGTGGATATGCAATCAAAAGAATCAAAGTCACAAGCATACCGATCTCTGGCAAAAAGAAAAAAAGAAAGAAGACGCTGCACTCACGACAGTTAAAAAAAAGGAATTGAGAGAAGCATCTTCCAGTCGGGCAGTGACTCCGATTTTATACGCTCTCCCATGAAGAGAGAATGTCCCCTCTCGCGCGACCCGCTAACCGATGTTAAATGCATCCCACGGTATCCCAGGACGCTTACTAATGTCCACGAGTCTCGGCGCTTGCTACCTAACCGCGCGAGCAACCGTAGCGAGATACAGAAAGGGTGATGCAAATGTTCGCGCGCAAAAGGGGGGATTCCGCATGCACTGGCTTTTATCGCTCTCGCTCTCTCTTGCACGCTTTAATGAAATGTCGCGGGCAGGTGTCCTGCCGGTATCGCGTTTGCTGCTTTTGACTCTCTCGCTCTCGCGATACCGACGCGAGCATTCGCTGGATTCCCCAGCTTCGTCGGCCCGTTTATGCTTTCAGATGCGTCGCTTCTTCCTTTTTTTCTTCTTCGTGTGCAACGTCTCGCCTGAATTCTGCCGTTATCGCGTCGTGAGACTTTTGCTCTTTTATCGCGCGCGCGGATACGGAGTTTTTCGACTTTGATCGTGCGGTGTGTGTGTTTGTGTGTCTCGGAGTGGATTTTGGAATCGGAGTGAAAGCATTTGCTGATTTTCAAGATGTGTGACAATTTTTTATGCTCACCGCGAAGAGTAAGAAACAGTGTTAAGTTCCGAGAATCGAAATGTTCCTTATATACTATAGCTGAAATTGCCATTCCCTCCCGCGGCGAGGTAATAAAACACACAAGCATCACGTTCTAATGGAGATGAATAGTTTATCAAACAATACATCAACCTTTACCTAATTCGCAATTATCCTGCCAACGATTCATCAAAAAAAAAAAAATCTGTAAATCGCGCCCTCGATTGTTGCTACGCGATATGCATGTATATGTATATGCACCCATAGAAGAAACGCGCGCCTGAGAAACCTTCAGCTCAGACTCCAAAGTCGAGAATCATCGCGCTCGTGAGTAATTTTCGCACTCGCAAAGAAGACGAAGTGAGTAGGATACTGCCCGAGCGATTGAATTATTACGGCCATACATAATTCTTCGCGCGCTCGCTCGCGAGCGTTGTGACTTTTTTTCCGCTTGTCGCCGATAATCAAGTCGTGAGCTCACTTTCTCGCGTGGCTGACCCCGCGACACCCTTTTTTACACGACAGCCTGTGGTATATGCACGCGGCTCATATCGATGCGATCAATCGTGTCGAGTCGAGAGAGATGCGCGCGATGAGTTATAAAGCGCCAAAGAGCCATTCATGCAGCTCATCTCGTGCGACTCGACGATCATCCCATACAAATGAATGTAATGAGATTGATGTTGCACTGCCGTGGCTGTTCAATAATACAGTCATCACAGTGATATTTCACGATCTTTGTGTTGACACGATGCTCGATCGTTCTCTACAGATACATTCCAAGCTCATATTAGTGGATATCAATCTAAAAAGCGCGGCGCGCGCGTGTGTGAACTTTTTGATGTATTCGCCAGCGGAGTCGATTCATCGTGAAATTTAGACGTAGATGTGCTCGACGAGCTTTCGTAACTGACGATAAATATTGTATATGCGGAGACTTCAAAATGTCTTATCTGCATTTCGCCTACGAGCGATTTCTAAAAGAGAAACCACGGGCGAGCGAGCCTCTCTTTGTCAATGCGCAACAACCATTATTATGCGAGTGAGAGAGAGAGGGAGAGAAAAGAGACATATCGCGAGCCGAGAAAATCCTGTAATCTACCGGCAAAAAGCTTCATAGTTCTCATAAAGAAAATAGCCATATCTCGTGGGGCATTCAGTCATTCATCGTCTTTCAGTGAGAGAGAGAGAGAGAGAGAGAGAGAGAGAGAGCGTCATCGTAGTTGGTCGTGCTGAATTCGCGATAGGCGATTTGCGATAATATTATATTGGCGACGCGAGATAATATACGACTTTGCGGCTGAGAGTATAAGGTGAGTCACCTGGCCTCTCCCTCACCTCTCCGCGCGAGAGCTGTCTCCATCGGTCGGCCTGCTGCCGAGAATATAAACTTCTTATCTTCGCGCATCTGATTTTCTTTGCGCCGCAGCGCTTTTCCATCGCGCGCCGGCGCGCGAGAGTGTTGTTCGAGCATTTTGTCTCTAGATGCATAAATTGAGGTACTGACGTGTTGTGAGCTGATAAAGTCGCGAGATTTCGACCTTATATGTTGTGGCGAATTGAAGGGATAACGATAAAATTTAAATGACTCTTGTATCATTATATTCGATGCATGACTTTCGGAATGAATTGAGAATATAATGCTTGTTATTTTTGCGATTGATAGTGTATAATCATAAATCATAGGCCTTTGACAGCTCGCAATATTCTTATATGAATGTGCACTCAGACTTATCGTTGAATATTCAGAACTTACCAGTGAATTTGTTAAGATAAAGATGACGTTATTACGTGCTTATAATTTGGTTTCGATTGAAAATCCAATAAAATACTCAATAAATCATTAAATATTAAATATTAAATATTTCATTTTCTAAGTTTCAAAACTTGCAAAATTGTAGGTATATATGCGTGGTAAAAATTACGTTGACAAATAGCTGTCTACCGCAATTATATTCAATGTCATTTACCTACATCCTTGCGATTATGTATGTGACGCATTAGCATTTAGTGAAAATTGCAGCTGTAAGTACCTGATAATTATTGATAAAATGGTCAGGAGTGTCGTTTATAAATGTCATTAAAATTACTGATAAAATTGAACTGCCAAACTATTTAAGAGACCGTGACGACAAGCAGCTTATTGCTGGAAATGAAGAAAACAGCAATATTATCTTTATCCATCGCTATATTGTCCATGCAGTGGCAGAGTGTTTATTTGATAAGAACATTTCGATATAGATCCGATGTAATTTTTAATATTGACTCTAATATTGACTCTAAGCAATTCGAGCGAGTGCGCAAGTTCACGGAAGTCCCGAAGAAAACGGAGGCTGGATCCCTGAAAAGACTACACCATATCAGTTGGAAGTACGCATACTAAACGAAAAACAAGCTGATGAAGCTGAGAATGGTGACCATCTTTTCAAGGTCAACTTTGATATAGGAGGCGATATAAATAATCAAAAATGACTCTCAGGGCTTGGTACGCTTGTTAATACATGTTAATCTTTAGAAATAGAGTTTTTAGTGTAGCAATTTTATAGCCAATGAAGCTGCAACAATGAAAAAATTATGTAACGTGCAATAACTCATTTATTTTTCAATCTTTCCTGCTCACATAAATAGTTTGAAATTTGAACTGAGCATATATTTCATACTAAAGGCTCAGGCTGGCTCGAGCTTGACGTCAACGTTACTAGCTCAATAATTGAGCTTCCAAATCTTTGATGTTCGTTTATGTAAAATAATTGTATACGAGGCTTGCAAGGTGGCGCTTGTTATATTTCTAAATGCTTATGAAAATATATTTCTGCATGTTTATATTACTGAAAAATAATTATAATAAATATGCTTGTTAAAAAACGATATTTTTAAATTTCCTTTGATTACTGGTTGACTTAAAATACTCCTAATAACTTGAAAAAGTAGCTGGGAGTTTTTAGAAACGATTATAAATGATACCTTATTTCACTTAGAATTTTCTAAAAGAAAACTAGTGAAAAAAAATTGATTTCATTAAACGTAGGCTTACTTCCGTAATTTAGCCAATTTGATTAATAAATCAGTCCTGCAATCAATAATGAGTTTTTGATGATATCATTCGTTAGTATTATCGATTACCTCGCCGTGTTCACAGAAGAAGAATTCGATGTTTTCGACAGTACAACTGATTAAACAAAAGAGAACAGTCATAAAATCGTAATATTATCAGATAAAATGGATAGATTGTGCGATTGTAAGTTTTTAAATAGATTAAAAATAACTATGGCTCAAAATATCAGTTATAAAAAGATTGTTGGTTCTATAAAATTTTATTTTTCATTTAAAATGATTTTAAAATACTTAAATGTCTTGATGGTGTGTCTATCTCTTGCTCCGAGTTCTAAAATAAAATGCAAGTTTCTGAAATACTTGTATCGTATATGGTGGTGGAATTTGTTAATAAACGATATCGTATTAATTATCTATCTTGTTTGCGCTATGCATAATAATGTTACGGTTAGTTCAGCAATTTTGTCAGTAATAGAAATTTCATCTATGATTGAACGAATAGTTATACAGGTACAATTTTACTATCATCAGAATCGATTAAAGGTACATGTTTATTTATTCTTGTATCATTTATTTAAGGAAGTGAATTGTTATAAGTTAAAATTGATATTAGACGCACTATCACTCATTTTTTTACAGGCTTTGATGTCAACAGCAGAAACTGTTTTGAGTATTGGCGAAAATCAACGTATTTTAAGGACGAACTATACATTACTTTGGATACAATTTTTCCTGGTGTTTTCCAACTTACTGTCCGTCATTTTATATGTGATTTCAGACGTGGATAGCAATTTATTTCTCAGGAAAATGGTGTTATCAGTTCCGATTCAATCCAATAGTATATTTTATTTCTTGGCGTTTACCTATGTAGTTTCGTATTTACAAACATCAAGTGTATTTGTCAGTGATTCAGTAGTCGTTTTATTGATATGCACGAATACAATTCACTTGAAAATCCTAGAACGTAAGTTAAAACAATATAAGAGAGATGACCATCTGAAGACATATTTTAAAGAACATCAACGCATAATAAAGTGAGTTTGAATATCTAATTTAAAAATCTAAATTTGAATAAATTTGTTACCTTTATTGTAGATCTATAAGAGAAACAAACAAAGTTGTGAATATCATTATTGCAAAAACGATAATATTTTTCGTTGTATACAGTGTGGCTATGGGGGCTCAAATAACTAACGTAAGAGATTCAAAATATTAAAAAATTTTCAATATTATTTTATTTAGCTGATTATCACATTCTATTTTTTGTATATAGCAAAGTATGCCTAAATTGCACCTATCGATGTACGTGTCCATGTTTATAGCAGTTTTTATTAGGGTCTATATTAATGCAGAAAGTGCTCAAAATATGGAGCTAGCGGTAAGATTTAAATATTTTTTGTCTATGATTTGAACGTATAAAGAAGCTTTTATAAATAATCATTCTTATAGGCTGAAAGTATACGGCGTCAAATATTTTATACAAAATGGTATGATAGAAATACCATACGTTTTGATGCAAAATCTATTACCATA
Source organism: Galeopsomyia nigrocyanea (assembly GCA_035047105.1). NCBI lineage: Eukaryota > Metazoa > Arthropoda > Insecta > Hymenoptera > Eulophidae > Galeopsomyia > Galeopsomyia nigrocyanea. The sequence continues at coordinate 7,801,468 of JAWWMK010000032.1, read as the reverse complement.
TTGTTGTGTCAAAAATTGCCAAAAATAAGTTTTACTATGATAATGCCTAATTTGAATAGAAAATATATAACAACGGTAAGCAGAAGTTTACAATTTTTATCATAACGAAGAAAATAAATCATATTTATTTTTTCAGCTACTGATGTTTATCTATCCTTATTTGGCGACAATACGAGTATTACTAAATAACAAAGAAACATAAATGTTTCCGGAGTGCCGACATGTGTCACTGATGAGTCTAGTTGGCAATCCAAGACGAAACGCTTGGCACTGAATTTTCAGTGTCTATATAGAGTTTAAAAACGCAAATCCGCGTATCTCTAAAATATAAACACAGATCCGTGTTTCTGTACGAATAGATGTACATATTTCTATTCAGTACCTTGCCCTATCGAGTGCCTCCTAACGGAGAAAAACACCAACATAAATGTTTCTACTTCACTGATCAATATTATTCAAGTTATGGGTTGTTATGTTCGTAATTTTTGTATATTTGGCAGTTACCTTTCGTCGTCAAATTAAATGGAGTCTAACTGATCAAGTTAATTTGTTTGTCATCGTTTTCTACGAATAGATCACATTACAATTACCTTCTAATAGCTATTGAATACCTTTCACGAAGTCTTTCCATTTTCATAAGAACAAAAAGTTATAAATAACTACCGTTTCATGAATTTTATACAAGATAATGATATGAGTACAGTGCTAATATCCTACGTGTTTTTGAAATGCGTCAGTATACAAATATTGTTCATGTTTCACGCAAATATAATATTTTGCAAACTGATAAAATTATTGTACTGAAAAAATATTACTTATTTGAATAAAATAATAAATCGTATAAAATATTTACAAACGGATTTTCTCAGTGTTCTCTTTATTAAAAGTCCAATGCACCGGTCCTGGTAGCCAAGAGAGATAGTAGTCGGCGTTTTATACAGCATCGGGTTTTACGAGAGTTTACGGTGCGCTCGTTTTCCGGTCATCCTCTCATTCTCTCTTTCTCTCTCATTGTTATGAGGTAGGTTGCACTGTTGCGGTTGCATGGGTGGGAGCTTGGGCAGTTTGTTGCGAGGCCCCCGGGGGCCTCAAGAAAGAGAGAGAGAGAGAGAGAGAGAGAGAGAGAGAGAGAGAGAGAGAGAGAGAGAGAGAGAGAGCGCGAGCGGCGATCCACCCACGAGGAAGCGGCAGGTGAGGTGTCACGAGCCGCGAGTAATATATCGCTGACTCGCTCTCTCTCGCCTGCGCGCTTGCTCTCTTCCTGCGGCTGCTGCGTTTCTATAAAGGACCCTCCATGCAGGTCTATACTCGTATACTTATGCGTTTGTTGCTGCTCTGTAGCTTTTTTTTTTTTATATTTTCGCGATTTCTCTTTCCAACTTCAATATTTAATTTTTGGGTATATATGCATGGATGAACATGAACCATCAACTGAAATTGAATTCAATTACATTTTCAGAAAAGATATTCTGGCATTAGCAAGTTACAAATAAATTAGAAAAAAAAAATAATTTTAAACGCAATAAAAAATTATATTCCAGAGTGTGTAGATAAACAGTGTTACTTCTGGGTCAACTACATTATTTATCTACTAAATTACAATTGCCTATAAATTCGATTATTACTTTCTGTTCCTCAGTTGCAAGCTCTCTTTTTGAGAAATTCAAGTACCATAAAGTAACCACTGGACCCATGTTTTTAACAGATTTAACGAGAAAGCTTTCAAATGAAAAAAATGTGAAGAAAACAAAAAGCAAGTTAATGTCCACTCAAGCGAAAGCTTCATGCATTAGGGTAAATATCTCGGTAAATATCCAACGTACGCTCCTCGCGACATACCTTGCGATACGAGAAAGCGCAAGAGCTCAAAAAAAAAAAAAAAAAAAAAAAAAAAAAAAAAATACGAAGGCGAAGAACGAGACGAAGAATGAGAAGACGCAAAAACCTGCACCGAGAGCGAAGGAGATTGCCATTAGCGAATGTGCCATGAGTTCGAGATTGAAGCGCGACGACGCCCGCGCGAGATATATGCCACGCGCGCGTCGGCGCGCACACCCACCGCATGCATACACACACACAAACACACACACACACACACACACACACACACACACACGGGGCAATATGCGAGAGGCGCGCGCGCGCAAGTCGGACATCACCTGCCTGTCTTGACGTGTGATTCGCTCCGGATTATACAGTTATGCTTCTTTGTATTATACATGTAAGAGAGAGAGAGAGAGGCGCCTCTCGAACAATGCGCTGCGCGCGAAGACGCGCGTGTCCCGGGAGCGTTTTTGCCTTGCTTATATCGAAATGAGTTTCTCCAGCGTTATATTCCCCACCCCCCCGTTCTTCTTTCAGGCTCGTGCGATGCTAAATTACCGTTTGTGAATACACATATACATACACACGTGCGAGCTTGTTTGTTCAGCGCGCTTGCCATGGAAAATACCTGCTTTCACTGACGAACGCCTTCGTTGACGACTCTGTGGTTTCGTGGATGCGCAGTTTATCATTTTTTTTTCTCTTATTCTTCTTCTTGTTCTTCTTCTTCGAGGCGCTTGTTTCTTTCGTGTTTTTTTTTCCTTCGTTCGTGCGCGAGTGCGCAAAGGGTTGTAATGTATATAACGTAAAGCGAGGCGTGGACCACTGCCATATTATAAGTATATGCAGCGCAATAGATAATTATATGTTATACGTTTGCGAGGAGGTGCAATTGATAGAAATGATATTGAATGAGGGCTAAAATGACGGTGTTTTCAGTGTTGAAGACAGTTGTATGAGATCGAGCGAGGGAACAATGACGACGCCGAAGCTGATAATAAAAAAAATTATGATGAAATGAGCGGCTTGTTGCGATTCTCGACGATCCTGATTGATTGATTGATAAACCTGCCATTTCACGGGACGAGAGCTTTAGGCTATTTTGAATATAAGCGTACTACATAAGAATGATATAGAAAATTGATAATTGAATGTTATAGTTTTGAACAGTGTTGTTATTGCAACGGTTAAATTGAAAACGAGAAGTGACAGATTAGATAGGTACGTTTTCATTCGAATTCAGGGTGTGGATTTTGCTTTCCAGTTCTCATTCATCATCGTTGCACCAATTCGTTCTGAAAATAATCTACGAGTGAAAACCACGGCAAGCGAGCGCGAGTTGGGTCGGGTGATCTCTTACTCTCTCTCAATAAACTAACTGTATCCAGCCCTCGATAACCGAACAATACACCAAGGCATCGCTGGCGGAGTTGCTTCTGCCTATATACAGCCGAAAGATTTCGAGCGCAAAAAAAAGTGCTGGCGGCGAACAGAGTTGCCATTTTTTTTTTTCGTCGTTCGTTGTTGTCCGGGGCACATGCACCAGCTAATTGTCGATTGTGGTCGGCCGTTCCTTTGTTATCGCGTATATAGTGGCTGCCCCCCGAGCTTGGAAACGATAGCACGCGCGCGCGAGAGGCTCCAAACCATTACGGCTCACGTATGCAGTTCAGTGCTCCGAAAGTCGCAAGTTGGGAGGAGAAGTATAAAAAATTGTTCTAGTCTCGGGATTATTTATATATTCACGCGGGCGATTTACGAGAAGTTGTAAATTACGCACTATTTAACGACGATAAAACATAGGCTATGTTGCAAAACTGCGTGCGATCTGATTTTCAAAGCTGCTGCCCAGCTTGTTATACGCACATTCGTATAACGACGACGTTGTATGGCGAAAAAAAAAAGGTTTTTATCGTCGATCGTTAATAGAGGCACTACTACCGTGCTTGCACGAGAGTGTCAGAAGTAGCACGTACAAGAATATATTACATGAATAATATCGTTCGAATTGTTTAAAAAAAAATTACTTTCATTAATATTTATTACACATCTCGTTCGATATAATCGTGCGGGGCCTACCCACTCGAAAATCGAACGTAAAGTGTTCGCTGATGTATTTATGAAATGATGAAACGTAAATAGAGTCACCATCGTATATATGTGTACAAGCATCTATAAAGCGAGCGAGAGGCAACGAGAGAGGATGACAGGAAAAGAGTACGAGTATACACACGAGAGTCGCGTGCGAACACGAGCAAACGTATATATACACAAGTAAGTTGTTCTTCCTCGAGGCTTCGAAAAATATCTCGACATGCTCTCGCTCACGTACAGCTCGGCGGCGCGGCGAGCGTAGAGAGTGCATATGCGTTTGCAACGAGCTGCGAGCGCACTTCGTATACGTCAAATGCGACTGAAGCGCATATGACGATATCCTTAAAAAAAACACACTTTTCTGGGGTCTAGAATGGAAAAAATTTTTTTTGATGCTAAGGCTTCCGGACCTTTTTCCTCTT
>JAWWMK010000032.1:7786667-7797028 GCA_035047105.1 Galeopsomyia nigrocyanea | reverse complement strand
TAATTTTTCAATGAACCATCAATGATTGACCAAAAAAATTTTCCACGATTTTTACCATAGAAATTTTTCTACGCGGGTCAATTAAAAGTCAGAGTTAAAACTTTCAGTAGTTCGTCACTAGGTGGGCATACCTTTTCTAGAAATAAAAACTGTACTCGAGGCTTCTTGAGGCAATCTAGATTGCCAATGTATCGAAATTTATCTAGTGCAGGAATCCATATGAAATTTTGAGTATTCTCGCGTTTAACTATTTTTATATTAACAAAATAAAATTTTACATAACACAGTGATACGATTAATGTAACACTGAAGTCATACAATTAAATGACATGAAACTTTTATTATCCTTATAACGAAAAATTTTTAACGAAAAATTTTTCTATCAAAATTTTTTTATTACGAACCAACGAACAGAAGCATAAAAATACTAACTACTTCAATTTATCATCGCGGTAAGAGATGAGATAGAATTAAAAAAAAAAGTCCGCATAGTTTTCCTACTGGCCAGTAGAAAATACTTGGCGTCAGCGGCGGCAAAAATAACATCAGTAATTACTTAAATTAATGACGCGCGGCTTCTCTTCGCGGCTCACCTCTCGCGCGGGGAATGCCGCAGCAGCAACGGCAGCAGCAGCCGCATGCGCGCACTATAAAAATTATTATCGGTCGTCGCCAAAGAGGAGGAAAGTATATATCCTGACGATTGCCGCGCGTTTACGGCGCCGTGCTTTGCGCGACGACCGATGCTTGCATGGTTTATCCGCTTTTTTTTTCATTCCTTTTTCTTATATCCTTTGAGTGCCGCCCGGAAAACGAGCTCGACTGCAAGTCAAGATTCCGCGTGTGTCACTGCTACGCTCCAATGGGTACGTGTGCTATTTTTGTGATTTTCATATTTTTTGTTTTTATAATTTCAAGACTGATGTTTGCGATTTACGTGTAGAACTTTAAAGGGACTTTTTGAAGGGGTTTCTAAAACTTGATCAACATTGCAAGTTAGGAATCTTCTCTTATTACTATAGGCACGTAGAATGAACAACAGATGGCAGCTTCTTTCTATAGTGAAACATTCAATTCTGTGCATAAAAAGATAAGTATTAAGTGGTAAATTCGGGTAAATTATTAAATATAAAAAACTTTTATCTTAACAAATGGGCCTTTTTCCTTGCACGGCTCCATTCATGTATTTCTTGAATGATTATAATTTATTATAATGTTATCTTACACATTTGGTTATACCTTTGAATCGAAATAAATAGAATCCATATTACTTTTCAAATTCAACCGAAACGGTAATCATCATCACTTCCAATCTTTCAACACAAAGAGACAGTAAATAAATTATCGTAAAAACGAACATCACACAGCAAGGTAACACAAAAGCACATGAATCTCGTAAACCCAAATGGTATTGCAATTAACTAGCACACAAACAGCACGTACGAATAATTTCGAGTATCGAACCGCGCGCGGACACACACAAAACGATGATACATTCGTCATATACACGCGCTGCCCGTATTGCCGGTCGAATTGAAAAAGCGAGGAAACAATAAAATTACGATCGCCAATTTACCTTTTGATTTTCCAACAAAACGCAGTCGAGGATCAAATGTCGATAGATTGTAACAACTCGGCGTTGCGCATGTATGCGATACGTGTTATAAGGTCGCGTGATGGCGTTGCGGGTAATTACTTTGGGCTATCGTGCGCGTAAACGCTTCGCGTTTTACCTACTTACTCTTTCTCTCTCTCTCTCTCTCTCGCTTGCACTTGCCGCGCGCGGTGGATATTTTTGACGACGACGAGTATTAAGAGGACGACGCGAGTGAGTGAGAGAGAGAGAGAGAGAGAGAAAAGCTACGGCGGAAATTAAATAGCGCGCGCAAAGCACTTTCGTGCCGCTGTCTTTTGTTTGACGTCGCGCGCCACCAGTATACGGCTCTGCAATGCCGAGAGACGCCATATCCATAGAACCCAGTACCCGCTTATCAACGTCGAGGAGCAGAGGCCTTTTGCGTGTCTTTCTATACGCCAAGATTATGTGCTATTATAAGTTTCTTTCTCGCCAGACGAGCCTTTTAATTTCGTCTGTATATATGTTTCGACGTTAAATACCTACGATGGAAAATTGCCTTCTTTTTTTTTACATTAACGTCAACGAGAATAACATTTTTTTGGACTTATCGAGTTCGCTGAAAGTAGTAACATCGCCAAAAAATTTCTAATCTGCGACGTAGATTGATCTTTTAGATAGAGCACGATCGAATATGTAGATCTAGGGCTACCGTACAAAAAAAAAAAAAAAAACGATCTTCGAATCCCAGGTCACTCAAACAAAACTGCTTGCGTAATATACTCAAAATGAAAGCGAGATATCAATATATAGTAGCTGCCGAGCACGTCGAAATCCATTGACCTCTGGCTGTCGATTAAGTTTCACGTTGATCGCGCGCCACGGGTAATCTATTATAAAGTCATTATGGGTTTTACTATACATTTCGTTCGCTACCCCGAGCTCGAGCGTTTGTGTGGCAGTAAAAGAGATACCGATCTTTCCAGATGGAAAACTCAGTGACGGATGAAAAAAAAAAAAGAAAGCTGCCGACGTACACACGTTCGGGGAGGGCGACGTAAATTAATCGCTTCGCGCGATTAGTTGGCTGCGCTGCCGCCTTCGAACTCTACTATACTTATATGTGCGTGCACTTTCTCACGGTGTGTATGATCTTCGTTGCTTAGAGTGTTGCGGTGTGTCGTTTATGTAATAACTAACCAGTTGACTTTGATTTTTTTTTTTTCGTTTTTGTATATGCGCGTATAGTTAATTCGCGAAGGATGGATCGAAAAATCGGATAGAATCTCGCAAGAAGATTATATCATCACGTAGCTTGTTTTACGAGAAAAAAAAAGAAAAGAATTTTGATATTCATGTCGTCGACTTTGCATAGCTCAAGGATAAACATTCTTGCATAAAAACGAGCTCATCATCGCATCGTCGTACCTTCGGCAAAGACAAAAAAAAATACAAAAGAAAAGCTCGCTATGTATTTAATTATGTTTCTTCATTCTTCGCACGCAGTTTTTTGGGTGGATGATAAATTGGGAGAGAGACCCGAGAGAGAAAGAGAGAGAATTTCATTCGATTGCCGCCGCCGGAAAAATTGTAATCGCGCGGCAAGCGGCAGATGTTGGCTTTATTAACCGGCGGCGAAGATTTTTTTTTATATTCCCGATCGCCCGATGCACTTATCGTTCTCTTTCTCTCTCTCTCTCTCTCTCTCTCTCTCTCTCTCTCTCTCTCTCTCTCTCTTGGGCGCGAGCACACGGTGGATTGATATGCCAATTAAGTCGTAGCTTGAGGCTCAAGCCACGCGTCCGTTGCGCGGGCCACTTCTCTCTCTCTCTCCACAACGCTATTCTTCTTTTCTTCTTCTTTTTTTTTTTGCGCTTGGATTATGCGCTGCCGCCGGTCGCACTATAATTACCTTGTTTATTCGTTTTCTTATTCTAATGCCGCGCGCGCGCGGATCGTCCGGCCCAAAGCGCCAATTCTAATTGACTCTTGAAGCGAACTCGCGAGGAAGAGTCTCTACTTTCAATTTAATTACTGGACAATAATTTAGTGCCGCGTTATAACGAGCGACGCATGAATAACAATGTTGTAATTGATATTTTTCGAGAGAGAGCCTCTTTCTCTCTCGCTCTCTCACCACTGATGGGCGGAACGCTTGCAATATTGCCAACATGATAAAGTAATACAGTTGTCAATTTGCCTGATTTAAAAGTTGTCGAGCTTGAATTAAGTGTTGTGTTTTCATTAAAATCTCCTTTGCTTATACGCCTGTTCTTTTTTTTTTTGTTTGCCATTTTGACTTTATAACTGAAATGATTCGTTGCAGCGCCGAGTGTATTGCATTAATCATCGAGTTTAATTTTTTTTAAATTTTTTGATGCTCGCTTGAATTGAATATTGTACTTTAATAATGTATAACTTTCTTTATATGAAACGTTACGAACCAATTAATTCATACGTTCTCCTTTCTGAATAAAAATTTATCGTACACGAAATTTGCTTATCTGGCAACGAATTTGTTTCCTAAATCAGTTTCTGTCTACTAAGAATTAAAAAAATTTTAAGTCAATTCCCATACGTCGTCCTGTCGCGATAAAAGCCACCCGCAAAAAATAAAAACGCCACCTTTAGCAGCTATTCGGCAGAATATATACTCGCCAAAAGGGGTAAACGACTCTGGCTATCTCCGTATCGTATTTATCGACAAGTCTGCGGAGGTTGCGCGTTATCGCGAGTAAAGATCACGGGCAACGTGCGGTTTTTTCGAGAGCGAGAGATATCACGGCGTCGGCGGCGGCAGTTCAGGGTGGTACCAATTTGTTTGTCTCTTTATCAACGCATCATCTGCGCGCGACCCGACACCAACACCGCGAGAAAGAGAGAGAGAGAAGCGCATATTATGCAGGCAAGAGAGTGTGACACCCGCAAAGCGCATCACAATGCCGTTGGAACAAAAGCACGGTGGTTTTCGTTTCGCGACATTTGTCATGCATTTTGAGCCGCGCCGATTTCATCTTGGCGATTTTTCAGACCTCCAAATGTTCGCACGCTGCTCTGAAATAGCCCCTTCGTTCGAGCTGACAATCCGGAAAGTGTTACTTGAGATGCCACGGCCAAGATGCGATTGTTTCTTTTCAAAACTCTCGCTTCTTGAAACGCGTCTCGTTTTCTTTTTGTCTCCCGGTTATACGCCCGACGATTAATTATTCTCAACTCTGTGGGATTTTATATGAAAAGAAATCGACTGGACTCTCTTTTGTGATTTCGATTCGCGGAATTATCACGAAAGATGACGTCTGTTAAGTTAGCGGGGCATTTATAGCGGACCCAAAAGCAAATAGTGGCGTAATGTATTACTAGTTTTTTTGCTAATTTATTACCAAAGCCAAAAATTCATCGTTCTTGCCCCTATAAAGTTAACTCTCTGCCTCCCTAGTTTAAGTTTTAATCTGGCGGGGCAAAGGTTTTTCTTGCGATCTGTAGCTGATATCAATTTCATTATTTCAGCCCTAATTGAATTTGAACATGTACACGATATAGATATACAATAACCAAGGAAAATTAGTCGAGATTTCCATTCAATGATTTGCCTAAATTATAGATCGTGAATACTGGTACGACTGACTGATCATTTTAAAAACATCCTATGCAGTGATAAATTTTTTTTTCATGGTAATCAATAAGCAAAAAGTGAAGGACTATGAATAACATGGTTAATCGTGAAAAATAATTTTCAACCCCCATTTAAGGGTTGTAAAAATACATATTACCTGATTTTTTCGCTAGCGGATCTATTAGCAAAAGTCAAGTAATAAATTATGCTACTATTTGTTTTTGGGTCCACTATAAATGCCCCGCTGGCTCAATAAACCTCGAAAGATGTCTTTTGTTTTAAATATTTTTTTGCTGCGAAAACTTCTTTTTGTAATAAATCGTGGTTTAGAAATGCACTTGACGCTCGTAGTCGAATGTTAAATCAAATAAAAAAAAAAAGAGAAACATCAACTATGTATACACTGAAAAACAATCACATCGCATTGTTCATCTCTAAAAAAAAACAACAAGAGTTCAAGATAACAGACAGCGCGTCGTCTCTCGGTGCTTTGCAATCGCAAACAAATCAAAGCGTAAGAAAACACCAAGGTACTATATAAGGCGTAAAAAAAAAGCGTCGTCTCTTCGCGCAAGTCCGATTGTGCAATTATCTGTAGGCTCTATCTTAGTGCTATAGAAAGCACTGCCGCAGTGTGCTTTGTCTTGTGTCTTGTGCCCGCGGAGCGAGTTCTGTCACGAGCTGCTTCTGAGCGCGAAGCGGGGCGAGTCTCACTCCGCGTGAAGCCTTCGGTTGCCTGTTGGCTAGGGCGGAATGACATTAACGGTTATTAAATCAAGATACAGAAATGGGATGGTGTGCTGCGCGCACTGCCTGACGAATAGCTTTTCTCAATGGAACAAAGAACCGAAGACCAACCAAAAAAAAATCGAGAATCGTTCAATAAAGAAACACGATCGAGAATTGAAATCGAAGCGTGTGGGACAATCAACACCCAAGCTATATAAAACACAACGCGAGAAGGTATCCAGTGACCGAGCGCTTTTCACTATATACGCCTTGAAATTGCAATCATTAGGCGACCACTTATTATTATATATTTTCGCGGCGGCGGCGGCGCGCAATTTTCGTTAAATTAAACGCGCCGAAATCAATTACCCCGCGCTCGCTCGCTCGCGCGTATAGTCCTTTGCGCGCGTAAGAGAGAGCCGACTCGATCGTAAAGCCCATAAGTGCCTTCGTGTTATGGTATAGGATGGAAGGAGGAGAACAAAAAAAAATCGGCTTGAGGTTACACGCGGGACGATGGATTTTGAATGGCCGAGACGATCCGGTGAGCAGTTGCCACGTGGATATTTTTATCGTTATGTGTATACGCTGCTGCGATCGAGCTTTTACGGAGTTTTATGTGAGCTGAATTTTTTGTTTTTTGTTTATCGTATACTCGTGAGTCGTCGATAATTTATGCAAAACGTGATCGATTTGATATATCGCCCATTTAAGAAAATAATGGATGGGTGTTGATCTCGTGAGATAAATTAGTGTCGCGCGTTTTAAGGGATGACTTCATTACTTATTTATAAAAACGTTATTTTTCATGAACGCGAATGACGCGCAGGAGACGAAATTTTTATACGTCCACCTTGGTAAAGTGCGTCTTGACACGGAAACGAAGAGAGACGAATTTGTCACCGGCACGTAAAACGGACATCAGGCGAAGACTTGGTGATCGATGTGTACCAAGGTGGGTCAATACAAAGAGCTTTACGAGCCGCGTCACGGATGTTGCGAACACGATATGGGAGATGTGTGATGTTTGGCTTCTCAAAAATCTTTCAAGATATCTAATTTTCCGAGGTAAAATAGATTTTTTTTATTCAATTTTGCTCAGTTTGCGTGGATTCCCGATCAATCCGTTACTTATATGTGATCCAATTTCGTAACACTACATTTAAATGGAATAATTTATGATATTTTCATTTGAGAATTACTTATCGACGACAGATTTATCAAACTAGTAATGTTGAGATATAAATTAAGTAAATTAACAACTTATATTAACATTTCTAAAAAGTAGTTTTTTTTAAGTTGAGAAATCTTCGACGAGTAACTTTAAGTAGCATAAAAATAAACCGTTTTATCAACTTTCTGGCCATGCTTTCTACTAATTTATCATAACTTGATATAGTAATTTCTTAATAGCAGTGATAATGTTTTGTTGACTTTTTTATTTTAATTATCTTTTTTTTTGAGTTATAAATGATGTAGCCTTCAAAAATTCGATTGTTCATATGCGTACAATGAAACCGAAAAAGAATCAAGAAATCAGGGCATGAAAATATGCGAACAACAGCTGTAAGGAAATATCAGGACGGAGGGACAAAAGAAATGAGTTATTTGGTGCAGTTATCCTGCGGCGATCGTTCCAGGACGAAATTACAATCAATTCAGGCAGGTGCACAGGAGGCACAACAGACAATGATTTCCAACCAAAAGCGTTAAAACTTTCACTTCGAACCTTTCATTCTTGGCCCTCTGGGAGAAGGAGCTTCTTTTTTTTGTGTTTTTATATCTTGGCATGTAATCATTCAATGAATTTTTTTTTATTTTTATGTAATACAGCAATCAATTGTATCAAAATAAACGGGTAATAATTCATCAAAATTTAATAACAAAAACTACTTCATTATGCACGTGTAACGTTTTAAAAGATAATTGAATTTTTCATATAAATTGTATGACTCCAGTTTTGTTTTTTCAAACTTTTTTTCTAAAAAGACAATATATACAAATTTTTTAATAAGCAAGAGATTTTTATTATGATGACACTAGACCGGTCAATCATCTCATAATAAATGCTACTTTAAACATTAATCGTGTTAAAAAACAATAATTAACATACGATAAAATAAAATAAACTTCTTGAAAGCACGCATCTGCGTGCCAGCATTGAATTGATACACATAAACCTTGATATACAAACATATTGGCAACGGTATTAGTTTCTATCCCGAATGTATCGCGCGCGACTTGCATTCGTGACTGACGCGCGCGCGGCTCGACTAGTGGCGCCATTTCTCGCGTAGGAAATCCTTTTTGACCCCGAGGCGGTCATTAGGGAAGCGATTTACTTCGCGCAAGTAATACGCCGATGCGGGAGTTGTTGCACGCGCGCGCGCGAGCAACCAAACGACTCCAAGAGAGAGAGAAAGAGAGGTCACGGTAGTTTCGCACTTGGTAATCCATACACCACTGAAAATTGCGCTTTCTGCTAACTATTCCTTTTTTTCTCTCGCATTTTATTTCAGCGATACTCAGCTTCTGTTTTATAATATTTATCAGCTGTAATTTTCGCAACTCGTAATACCGTATCGAATGGTTGTTTTTATCGTTTCATTTTATTTTCCGTCGATATACTGGATATCGTAAAGTGTATACCCTGAATTAACGAACGTTAAATCTCAATCAAAGTAACTAACGTATGAAAAACATTTGCTTGACTATTTAGTTTGATGTCTTCACGTGCCTATTCCTTCAGACAAAAAAAATTAATTTTCCCACAATCTGTCGTAAGTGCGTTATAAATAGAATATAATATATGCCATTGCATTGGTAAAAATTTGCAAATATGCCTCAATACAGGCAGTTTATAACTTTGTCCTGATTTCTCTTCTCGTTTAATCTCATCAGTGTGCATCTCGCGATATTCCACTTACAGAAAAAAAAAATGGTATTTGTAAGTATCGTCGAATCGTAAATTCGTGTTTTTATTGCAGCGAAAGTATAAAGCAGATTTGTCAGTGGTAAATAAGAGGATATTACGTATATTTACATTATATTTCGAAATTTCAGTTAAACGGCAGATACGTGACCAAAGATGTTAATTATTCGTCAATATCCCGTACACGAACTCGCACATTGATACTGCATCGGTTTAGTAAGTTTGCGCAACGTGCACGCTAAATAAAATTTTTAAGAATGCTTTTTTACTTAATCTTACAGCAGCAACAGCTAAACACTAAACCCATATAAATATTTAAGTAGCTCCGACGATATAACCAACGACCACCACTCATTAAAAGCCGTACATAGGAAAATAGTCACCATTAATAAAATAGCACGCGAAAGAGAGTGAAGAAAAAAAAAGACATTCTACACTAGCGTTTCTCCTCAGTATATATCTCCTTCGCGTACAACCGCAGCGAGTTCTCATATCTTTCCTCTATCAGAACGTTTTCCTCGCGCCATCCGCGCGAGTGAGAAATCGCTCATCCAGTTCCTTTTAAACCCGCGCGCGAGCGGCAGAGAAGGTGCAGTTGTGTAGATGTGTGTAAACGCACTAGACTCGCGATGCCACTGCCTATATGTATACGCGAGTGTGTGGCACGTTTCGGATTCCAGATACTTATCCCCGCGTGGAAGCGTCATTAGCGGGAGCCGGAAGCTCCTCGCGCGCGCGCGCAAACGATGATTTATCGAGCGAATTCCAAGCGAATTCGTCTCTTTCTCTACCTCCACTATGCAACTTTTGATCTTCCGCAAAACTATGCTGTGGCTGCAGCACGCGTGTATGTATATGTTGATGATGAGTTTAACACTTTTATTGCCAAAGATTGAGAATTCACGATTTGTTTGGAGGAAAGCTTTTTCTTGTAAGGATTGCCATATACATGTAGCTTGGTAATATACTTCAGTAAACTGACAAACGGCATCTATTTTTTAAAATAAATATTATAAAAATTATCTGAAAGTGAGTTTCAAGATTTCCCTTTCAAGCAGAAACTAAAAGGCATTCCAATAAAACAAAAGTGTTTAGCGTCTAGACGCAACCTTTCCTATCCATTAAAACTCATTACAATCCTCTAAACACATCCCCGCAGCAGCTCATCTCGCAAGAAAGCCAAAGCATCACACTAAAAACACTATTACACTCGACAAGCTTGAAAGAGTATATATACATATATACGAATGGAACAACCGGGCTTACATAAGCGGTGGCCGGCGCATCACCTTTTCAAAGGAGCAAATCAACCCCCGCGAAGAAGCCGCGCGCGCGCGCGTCAGATTAGAAGAACGTGACGCGACCCGCCGCAGGAGGGACTCGCCGCGCGCAAAGCTTTAGCTAGCTGCCGTTCAGTTGCCAGCAGAGAGAGAGAGAGAGAGAGAGAGAGCGCGGGCGTGGGTGGGCGGGGGGGGGGGGGGGGGGGGGGGGGGGGGGGGGGGGGGGGGGGG
>JAWWMK010000032.1:7765860-7786657 GCA_035047105.1 Galeopsomyia nigrocyanea | reverse complement strand
GTTGCCAGCAGAGAGAGAGAGAGAGAGAGAGAGAGAGAGAGAGAGAGAGAGAGAGAGAGAGAAACGTGTGATTAGTTTCCCGGCCGGTTGTCTTCTCTGCGGGACGCTGCTGCTGCTGCTTTTGCCTCGTAGTTATATCCTCGAGACTATTGCGCGCATTGGCGTGTAGGTGGACTCCTCGCTCTCTCTCTCTCTCTCTCTCTCTCTCTCTCTCTCTCTCTCGCGAATTCCTCGCTCGAGGACTGTATTATTTGTTATTTACGAGCTAGCGCGCGGTGCTTTCAAAAGAGTCGACAGCTGGCTTAATTGAAATCGCAATTGTTGCAAATTTTTATGGTTAAACGTGTAATATGGGAACATTGACATTGTGTGCGAGAGCGCAGAGTAACAAAAGCTATAAATCAAGTTGAGCGTTTCTTTATTTTTTTTTTCTTTCAAATCAGCTAATAACGAGTGTAATTAAACACTTGCCTCATCCATCAATGAACCGATTAAAATTGCAAATTACGCGGGTTGATCGTACCGCGCTCGGTTTATCACACACAACTGCCGGTATATATATAGAAAGGGCTGACTGCCTAGAGAGCGGGAGAACTCGTCGATAAAATATATACATACAGTATGATAATGTAACACGTTCACGAGCCATTACCGCGTGTGACTCATGACGCAGTTACGTCAGAGAGTGAGAGAGACTTGTTAATCGAGTTGTGGTACTGCATTATGAACTTAATGCTATTACTGCGACTGATGTATCTATTTATTCAATGATGATCGGCAGGTGTATTTTAATACGCGCGAACGGCACCTTTTGTTTTCTTCGTCTCGTGCATGCGTGTAGCTTCGTTTTATTTTCTCTCTTATACCTGTACATATATGATTGCCGATTCAATTCCAATATGCAAATTGAGACTACATGTATAGAGGAAGGCTTTCAATTGATGGACGTATACACTTGTGTGTAGCTTGTGAGTTTAACATGCATTCAACAGAATTTATTATCTGAGCGGCGCGATTTGATAGAGAAAAAAAAAAACTATAATGAATACGATGGATTTTTATGTATCATATCTTGTACTAACTGCGTGCTGATAAAAATGATATATTGCTGACGTTGATCAATCGCTTAATAAAACTCGAATGAACATACGTGCAGTTTTGAGTTGTATGCTTGAAGAGAGCTTCGAGAAGGTGCGTGAATAGAGCTTTCATATCAATCGATGCAATGGTGTGGAAATTTTAGTTATCCTCGGATCTAATTTGTGATGTGCAAATATAATTATAAAAGCGTGTTATGCAAGAATTCGAATATTTTCAAGCATTACCTATAAAATATCAGCAGCTGAAGAATATCGTTCACTCATTAGCTAAAGAATATCATTCAATTATTATTCATCTAATATTAAATGCATGAAAAGTAAATTCACTAGATACAATAAATAACCCTGTGCCATCTATCTTCTAAATTAAGAACTTTCAGTTCTCTCAACAACATCCTCGACTAATATTCCTAATTCCGCAAAACTCGCGGAAACGCGGCAGTAGCGTAGTCCAACACAGTAAGAGAAAAGATGCAGGTCGTTAGCCGCGCGCTTGGTGCTTCAACGATCGCGTCAGTAGTGCGCGCGCGCCGAGTAATTTACTTGTCCGAGCGTATAGCGGCGCGTTGTCTCGTTAAGTCGCTATCGAGAATTAAGGAGAGCGCCACTCTCTCTCTCTCTCTCTCTCTCTCTCTCTCTTTCTCTCTCTCTCTCTCTCTCTCTCTCTCGCGAGTCGCCAGCTTTGCGGAAGCGTATGCAAAATTGCAAACCTCGTCCATCTCGAATGATAAATGTCCACACCAGAATATTTCCCTAATTTACTACACAAGCGAAATAAAAAAGTGAGAGAGAGAGAGAAAGAAAGAGAAGTGAGATTGTTGTATGTACGCATGACGAAGGACTTCATTATACTCGAGCGCTCGCAGTGTAATTTCGCTTTTTGAGTCGAGCTTGTTTAACTTTTGTGTGCACAGTAAAGCGAGGAATGCTCGTCAAGCTTTATATTTCGCGGTTTTTTTAATCAATCATACAGTGCGTTTGGAATTTTTGCGGATAAATCTTGTGTAATTTATTGTTTCTCGGTGTCCCTTTTTTTTCGAAACTTGTGCGCGAGTGTGATTACTTGGGATTGATGCTGACAGTTCGTTGCAACCTATCATTAGAAATACATTTTCTAGTTTGACTAACGTCGCTCGCCAAAGCTTTCCTTTCGTGTTCATCATTCTACCTTGCAAACAGTGAAAAATTTTATTACGAAAAAAAAATCTTTTAACTCAATACACAATTATGTAAATAATTAGGTGAACCGAATAAAAAGTAAATCGTAAAGCTGCATAAGATCAATAATTTATTCACTGAAGAAAAGTGAATACATCGCCGCGATAATATAGAAATAAAGAGATATAAGTAATATAATTTAGCACTCGGCTCTCTCAGGCGCAGTGCATAATTAATCACGCTCGCCAAAAAAAAAGAAGAGACATCGGCAAGTATCAATAACAATCTAAAAAAGTTAAACGTATCCCATCGATATTCAACCGAGTAATAAACACATAAGCACGGACGCATTACAAAATAAAAGACTCCTTATTAAATGCCAACAAGTAATTTGCGAGAGCCACGTGTGTGTATATGTGTATATATGTGAGAATAAAATCGATTATATATACGAAGAGCGAGCGAAGTCGCGCGATTTATGCGCACGCACGAGTATGCAAATCGGCAGGTGTGCGCGCGCGAGCAGCGCGTCTTGATTTTTTTTTTCATTTTATTTTTCGTTAGCAGCCCACTATTTCGTTTGTGCTACCTCAGTAGTGCTGCGGCTTATTAATTGATGTCAAGTGTGCGCGCGAGCGAGCTCTCTCGCACAGATAAAAGCTTATCTTTGGTTACAAACCTTCCGAGAGAGAAAAAGAGCCTGGTTTCCTTTCTTTTCATTCTCTTTTGGCTGCAAGGATTATATACGCGCTGCGGAAACACGACACCACCAAGGCTACTTCGCTTCTCTGATGGACTGGCGACGACGACGACGACGACCACTCGGACGACCAGTTGCTAAAGGGGGGGGACCTGTTTTTGCCACGAGTAGAAAGAGAGATCCGAGGCAGGATCTCTTCGCGCAGGACTAATCCTATATACGAACGCTAAATGAAGAAAGTTTTTCTTGTCGCAGTAACTCATTTTTCTTGTAACACTTTGCCGCGCGTTGACATCGCATATACTCGCTCACTTCTTGTTTGGTGCTGACACAGAGATATATATCGAGAATATAAGCGTCTTCATTTACGCATCGATGCCATATATACTGTCACTTTCGATTTGTTTGAAAATCCGCGAATTATAAATGAATTTACAATACAACGCAATCATCTCGAGAGCGATATGAGCTTCGGCAGAGAAAATTTATATCGATCGAAGTCGAAGAATGAAAATTCATGAAATCATTAAATCAATCAGTTACAGTTATACCAGTGCAGCCAAGAGCCGATCGTCATCTATTCGTGGAACACTCTGAGGAACACCGCTATAACATAGTTACTCGCGGTAAGGGTAGCGATAACCGCATGGAAATACGACTAATTTCGTATTATAAATACGTCCAACGCACATCTCCAAGCCTTCCGTTCGCATCACATGCACACATACTCACATACACTCACAATGTTGTTGTAGCGTCGAGTTAATTGGCGTTTGGGATCGATCCACCTGCAAAGTAACGTCGTCGCGGAGAGGAAACGGTATTATCGAAAGAGAGAGAGAGAAAGAAAAGTTGCGCTTTGCAAGTGCCCGTTAGCTTTGTCATGCTGTCGGCGCCGCCGCTTTGCGACCGTGAAATGTCACCCGAGTGCTTCCTTAATTGGACGGCGATAAATTCGCCACGCTCTTACTCGACTCTCTCTCTCTCTCTTTCTCTCTCAAGATTTTTCGGCGAGAGAAGGGAGAAAGAGAGATTCGATAAGGAATGAGGAATCACTAAAAGGGATTTTGCCCGCGCTATGGCCCTGTCGAATCAATCATATCAACTGATTGATTGACTCGATTACGGCTTAATTAATGAGGATGTATAAATTGGTTCCCGCTGATTCAATTTTCTTGATGCATTATCCGCTTTTCGCTGTTGTATGCCGACGCTATACTGCCACACCACTCTCGTGGAAAATTATAAGGGTCTCGCTCTAATGAGTGCGCGTTACAGTTTATTTTAAATTCTGATTTGTCGTTTTTCTGCGTTTCCACGAGCTCTCGCTTCGTCGTCATTACCCGTAAGTGGACTAATTTATCTTTCGTGGTGGTTATTTTATTTTTGTTCCATCGGTGTGTTGTTTTGAAATCGAAAGTCCGCCAAGCAAATACGACTTTATTACTGATATTAACTTATTTGCGTTTTACACGAGCGGTTAACACGATTAAATTGAAAAATGAATGGGGAACTGGATTATTCTTTCATGTTTTTGTATTGGTAATTCACCTCTGAAAAGAAAGAATTACTTAGCATAAATCATGAAAAGAACCATTGAACTATTATATTCGGAAAATTCTACACCGCAGACATTTTAAGTAGTAAAGGTAGACTTTGGTCAGACAAAAAAAAATTTTTTCAAGCCGCAAATTACAATCCATCGAATTTCTCTCGAATAATTTACGACTTCAATCGAAATCAATAACGCAAGAATTACGTGTATTAAGAAAAAAAAAGTGGCACGCGCCACGAGCGAAATCGTTTATCTCCTTCTCTCTCTCTCTCTCTCTCTCTGTGCTCTCTCGCATATATCCAACAATCACGCGGTGTGTAGCGCAGTGCTCCCCGACAGCTGCATTGAAACTCATTCGCCAGTTACACATAACCTCCGGATTCCTCGAGGCTCGGACTTTGTGCTGTTGCTGCGCGTCCGCGTGCCGCAACTTCTCAACCTGCCGCCGCCGCCGCCGCCGCTGCTGTTGCGATGAACGGCATTTTCGTTTCGCTCGCGCGCAACAGCACAACAAAGATTAATAAGAGAGAGAGAGAACTCACGCTACGTTTTCACCTCGCGGATGTGTAGCGGGCTTTTCAATTACGCGCCACGCACATACATACACACACACATACAAAGCGAGGTTGCTATATACGCTGCGCGCGGGAGAGTCAATAAATCTGTCAATATTAATCCACGCCTAATTGATTCCATTAGCCGAGCCGCCCGTCACTTGTAAAACTAAAGCTCTCTCACTCTCTCTCCCTCGTATATATACATATATATATATATATATGTATATATGTGTGAATGACCTGCAGCGTTAGATGACACCTCGCGCGTACTTTCTCCTGTCGATCGCCAAAAAAAAAAGGAAAGAAAGAATTTCAAATGGCTTTAACACGTGTGGGATGCACTCGCGAGAGGAGTTTGTAATATTGCCAATTACGTCATCTGGATCCGTGGGAACGAGACGCGCGCGCGAGCGATATATATATATACTCGTCGAATTTTCATCTCTATACTCTATATGATATGTGTGCATGTGTGTATGCATTCGTGTGACGTGTTGTAAAATTATTCATTCGCGTATGACTTTGTAGTATTTTGCGTGTTATATACGTATATATATATGCCCGCGAGAGGTAAATGTAATAGACGCGCGCGCGCGCAGTAGGTGGAACAATAGAATTGAAGGATATGCAAAGAGTCGAGGGAAAATTATACGCGCGCTGTTTTAAGCTGGGCCGGCAAAAATTATTTACGATATCGCTAAATTAATTCTATACGGGCGATGTGCAGCGGTGGCGGCCCGACATATACGCGACTGAAACGCTTGTATTGTTAGCGCATGACGGCTTTGACGTTAAAATCTATACTCGTAGCGAAATAATATTCTATTATTAAATTACTGGTTATCGAGTTACTCGCTGCTTTTATAGAAAGTGGTATTTTTCATGCTATACTTTTTTTTTCTGGGAGAATCCAACGTAGGTAGTTGTCAAAAGAATGGCTGTATTGTATTTGCGTAAAGTGGGTATATATAATTATTCGAAAATTATTGTCATAACATAAAGAAAACGCAACTTTCACCACATTCAGTAGAAAAAGTTTTTTACAGTCAATAAAGTATGCCGAACGAAAGTGTATATTTGATTACCCGAAGCTAATAATGTTTACACAAAAAGAAACTCGATGAAGCAAAAAAAAAAACATGCACAAAGATTGATTCACATTAGAGTACATACACACGGCAAACGCGTCAGTAACGTGCAGCAATCAGTCACTCATAATACCCGCGAACCAAATTACAAAAGTTTTTTGCGATCCACCAATAAATTACAAAATTCCCCGGCATCGCAACAACAAAACGCTCATATCTCATTGGCCGCGATCAATTACTATACTATACCATACCGCACTCCGAACAAGATGTTAATTAACTTGGCGCTGCGACAATTTGCCGTTTGTATTAAAATGATGACGAATGAGATATTCGCGTCTGCAGCACGCAGCAGCAGCAGCAGTTCCGATCGACTATTGAAAAATGAGACAGCTAATAGAATAATATCCTTAAGGCTTGACCCCTGCAGGGCTATGTACTCAACCTCTCACTCGCTCACTCGCGAGATCGATAGGTCGCCGAGCTGCAATCAATTTCGCGCCTTGATTAATACGAAGTAAATGAATACCTGGGAATCGAGCGGCAAACGCGTACGCACGCGCGGACCCCGTTTTGAAGGAGATGAATCGACGCGAGAGCGGGACAAAGTGCAATATTGCTATGAGAACGAAAAATAAAAAAAGGGAGAGTCGGATGGAAGAGGACGATAAGATACAGTGGTTGCGTGCTGCGACGATGTACTATAAAGGTGCGACGTTTGATCGAGATGAGTGCAAAAAAAAAGAGGTAAAAGCGTTTATGATCGATCGATAATAAGTTTATTGTATTTGTTAACATTCGATCGCGCACTAGTTGCATTTCGTTTTTTTTTAGAGAGGTCATCAAAAACGTAATGTTCGATGATTTATTTTGCGTAAGGTCACTATGGAAAGAAAGACTCTGTAATTATCAGCGACGGCGGCGGCGGCGGCGGCATGGACAGCCGATTAAAACAGCCGCACGCTTTGCCGCGGCGCGCATCAATTTCAAGCCCGAAAATTACATGAATTTGCGCGTCGAGTGTAAGCGCGGTGATCTATTCGGACGACTCGAAAAATCGGCACGAGCGAGCGAAAGAGCGAGCTCGCAAAGTCGTTATGGCCTTGCACCGAGGTAGAAACCTCGTAGGTGATCATTTTCTGTGTGCGAGCGAGGATGGACTTCCTTGAGTAGAGCGAGCGCGCGCGCGCGAAACCGCTCGTAACTCCAAGGCCGATTAAGGTGTCGGTCGCTCTTTGTCTTCGTGCCACCTTCCTCCTTTGACCCGATCATTTTCTACCTTACGTGTATACTGTGTTTAAACTTCTCCTTGCTCTATTTGTCGTATCTTGGCTTTCTTGTTTCTTTTACGTTTGGCAATTCTTTTTTTTCGTATTGCTCGATTGAGAAGCAGTTAAAATCGTATGGGAGATCTCTTTTTGTTTATTCGAAGAAACATTAAATCACAGAAAATGAAGAATTTATATATATTTTTAAATTGACAAAATATTTTTTATTTTTATGTACTTTAAGTAAAATACAATGGAATTTTGCAGACACGAGAGAAAGAAGAATAGCCACCTAGGGAAAAGAAGAGGAACGAAGAAGACGAAGTGAAAGAAGAAGAAGAAGAAGAAGAGGGTAAGAGTGAGGTGCATATTTAATTCCGGCAATTAATGCCGTCTTGTAAAACATGCCTCTTGGGGTGGCTATGGTACTACTGTTGTTGCTGCTACTGCTGCCCTTAGCCTCCACCACTCACCATTCCCCTTGCCCCCCTCCCCCTCCCCCTTAGCAGTAATGAGTCCGATAAATCAACTGCTTCTACACTCGAAACTTCGAATAACTTGAAGGCTCTTGCGCGGCGAAGCTTTTCACGAGCGCGCCAAAGAAGAAGAAACACAGTCGGCGAGAGAAAAATATATGGGGTGTCGTATAAATTTTGCTCAACGACGCCGCCGCCGAATGCACTTTCGAGTGAATTTAAGGGTTGAAAACACAAGTGAGAAAGAGAGAAAGAGTGTGAGACAGTGAGGAAAAAATAAAAAAGTATATACGAACGACACAAAGTTTGCCGACGGCATAATATGCGCGTATATTTCGCCCCTAATGCCGCGATTACCCGCCGGATTTATTCCAATTAATTTCGGCCCGGAAGACCGCGAGAAGAGAGAGAGAGAGAGAAAAAAAATGCCATGGTGTAATAGCCCTGTATATACATAATCCTCGACGCACTGGGCAGCGGCAAGAGCAAAAGGATGACGAGGCGTGACGTATTATTATGGGAAGAAGCCATTAAGCGTCGCATTTGTACGCGAAGCGTCACAAACTCCCTCGCAGATACTTTTCTAATTAAATATTATAACAAATGCGGAGGCGGGCAATTAGCGCGACCAAACCAAGGACGCGCCGAGAGAGAGAAAGAGGATGGGGAAGTAATGACATGCCATCAGTCCTAACGGGGATTAGCAGCAAAACTTTCGTAGGGAGGATAATAGGTCAGTTTAATTTTTAATCAGTCTTTACTTTTGTGGTTAGACTCCACTTTTTCACTCTTAATATAGCTGAAATTTATTGAGCTTTGACTCATTTATTTCGAATTACATTTTTCAAAAGTTTTTTGTTTGAATTCATTGAGACACGTGGAATTTGTTATTCATATTGTTATAATGTATAGCCCTCTCCAATATTT
The DNA here is from genome assembly GCA_035047105.1 of Galeopsomyia nigrocyanea. Classification (NCBI taxonomy): domain Eukaryota; kingdom Metazoa; phylum Arthropoda; class Insecta; order Hymenoptera; family Eulophidae; genus Galeopsomyia; species Galeopsomyia nigrocyanea. The sequence goes on along the minus strand of JAWWMK010000032.1, from coordinate 7,777,828 downwards.
ATATGTTCATTGTTAATTACTACTATATTTTATAGTATTTGTATACCGTGAGTATAGGTGGCTTCCACATGAATTGATGCCTCGAACAAACTACTTTCTTTTCTATTTGAAATTTTACGTGTTTCAACAAGAAATTATGTGATCTATTTTCAAACTAACTATGTGGAATAATTGTTAACTGTTGTGGTGTACTGTCTTATACGTAATTTACTTCGTATTTATTCGCTTGATTGTAATGAGTACATCTTAAAATATATGCGATTATTTATCCTTAATTATTAAATTGATTCAGTTTTTCGTATAACAGGCTCGTTCGAACATCAAATCACAGCATTCCACTCAAACTCAAATTTTCCTATTCCATAGCCTGGATACATTTAAATAATTCAATGAAATTTCCCATTTACAGTCAACGTAGAAGTAGCTCGTGTATGCAAGTAAAGCCAGCCAGCGTCTCCTAAGGTCGCTCTATATATACAGCAACAGCAGCACATAGCCACAGTAATACGGCTTATTAAAATTACAAGTGCTCTTGGCGGCAAACGGACTAGGGAGGGGTAGGGAAAGGGTCGCATTCCCCAAACCGCATCCTCCTCGTCGTCGGTTGGACAGCGCCGTATATATACACATCGCATGCACAACGAGACGAAGATAAAGAGACAAAGTCCGACGCGCATAGCTGACCACCGGGAATTGCGCCGCGCCGCCGCCGCCGCTTCCTCGAGACCGCGCACGAGAGAGAGAGAGAGAGAGAGAGAGAGAGAGAGAGAGAGAGAGAGAGAGCGCCTTGACCCGCAACAACCACCACCACTACCCATCCGACGCTATCCTGGATTAATGTTATTGCTTCGCTGTACAACCACCACCCTTCGAAGTCGCCTACAGCACCCCATGGACAATGAGCTCGGATTAACGGCAAACCAATTTGTAAGACTACTTTGGTACGATGCGCGATGACATTCAAATTAGAATACGCGCGCGACCTGCTGATTTGTTATTTATGAGTGAATATGCAAACGGTAACAGATTGATACGGTATGTTTAAGTTAATAATATACCTGAAAATATATCTTAGAGATGTATATGTTCTATTTCAAGCAAGTTATTTTAAGGAAAATTTTCAAGTGTTTCAATAAAGTGTTTTTCTTTTCCGCCGCAGCCAATAGATGGATAAAGGTTTCATTTTTGCCGTAACAAATTAATTATTTTTATATTTGATAAACTGTGCAGCGAAATGATATTGTTGGAAAATTTGTGAATGAAAAAAATTCAAATGCATGTTCTAGGAATGACTTACGTCAATAACAGGGTTCAAATACCAAGGTGAAAATAAAAATTTGTGTACAGTGTTATATTTACAATAAAGAATACGTCTGCTTTAAACATGAATACTGCAACAGGCGATAGAGTTGATTTCATATATTAATTATGTAACTTTTCTTGCAGCTTCAATTTTCAATCTAAATAAAAAAAAAGCAGAGAAAATAAATATTTTCAAAGTTGTTCTTAATTTTCGGAAGCAAACCAAAGTTCTTTCAATCTATCATTATGTTCCAATTAAATAAAATGTAAAAGGGCTAAAAGGGCTACCTTTATGAAAGTTTATATTATCAAGCTATATGAGCTTGAAAACTATTAAGAATTGAACCAATTATGGCGATACTTCTACAGACAAAAAATCATTAGTAATATACTAATGACATTTTTCGATCCACGTAACTTAAAAAAACAATAAAAAAAAATTAAATTATCTTTTTTCGATCGACTAATGGCATTTCAGTCAACGCTTCCATTTGGAAGAAAAAAGTGATCATCAGATCACGATACGGTCCATATAATGACTAGCAGAAACGTTCAAGCGTCGCTGGTCGGAACATTTGAAGAAAAGGGTCGTCGAGACTGAGACAATAACGACGAGTTGTGGTAAGAGCTCGTCGCGGAATCACGGCAAGTGCAAGTCACGCCGCGTAGGCCACTCGCAGCTTCTGATTGAACTGAAATTGTCCTTACCAGTAGACATTCAAGGCTTTTACGTACGATAATCGTACGGTGAATTTGGTGACTTCGAACATTCATAAGTATGCTTCCTCTATTCTCGTTAAGGTTGAATTAATGCTTTTCACTAATAGTGCAAACTTTTCATGAGAGAATCATAGGTTTATTAAAAAAATTAGAGACAATAATTGTGAGTATCAAAGTTGCAGCAATGAGGTTTGAAATTTTGATGATAAAAAAAATGTTGAATTCACAACTCGAAAGAGTTGAGTATCACCCTCAGTGGTAAATGTTAAGAAAGTCAATTGAGAACAATTGACTTATCGATCTAGCGAGAAAAAATATTACTCAAAAGAAAAAAAAGAAACAAAGAACGAAATGACTCTGACGTTTTAAGCGTGATACGGCGGCACATATCTTTAAAGTAGCCTTTACTTTTAACTCCCAAAGAAGCAGGTCTATACTTTATTGACAGGCAGGCAGCTTCCGAAGATCCTCTTTCACTTCTCTCGCTCGAAGTAGTAGCTCCTCGTTACTTTTGTTACGCGGCCTGTCGACGGGCACACAGACAGTCCGAGAGCGAGAGAGAGAGAGAGAGAGAATGAAAGGTTTTGACGCCCGATACATTTTGGAAGGCCAATCTCTTTTAATTATATGTCCGCGAGCGCAAAGAGTCAAGAGGGCGCGCAGACAATGTTACAGTCGCCGCCACCGCCGGATGAGTTATCATCGGACGCGTGCCTTTTCTGAGGTTAACGCTCGCGCGAGAGAGAGAAAGAGAGAAGGAGTTGGAGGAGTAAGAGGAGGAGGCGGCTACTACTACTACTATGAGTATTAGATAGATAATTATCTGAATTTGTTGCGCTATGCTGCTCGGCCAAAGTGTAGCATCATGCCGACTAATAAATTGTCCTGAGCACTACTGTGCGCCGCTACCGCCGACGACGTAGTGCATTCCTCGACTGCACTGAGGATTTCTTCAAGCTACTCTAATAATTTTTACTTCATCACGCGCTGTAATAAGATAAATAAGTATGTACTTTTGTACTGAGTAAATGGAGAAGATGATTTTTTTATGGTGAAACGGTAATAAAACCGATTGAGTTGTCTCTAGACAATGCTCATTATTGAACTGTGAAGTTGTGACCTAACAGCGGAAGTCAGATGATGATAGGATTATTGAACCGTATAAGATAAATAAGAGAAACAGAGAAAGCTTTCGAAGATCAGTAGTTTCCAATTACAAGTAGCTCCTTATGAAATAATATGTCGGAATTTAATGAATAATCTTTTGAATTAGAAGACTCGGGGTAAGCGCCATAAATGGCCACATCTTTAGTTAAGTAAAACTGATTTTTTATTGGGTTATATAACTTTCTAATAATGTATGGCTCACTGTAGAATAGTTCGCATGGAGTATAATCTTCGTCTACACGTTTCATCGTTTGCTGAATAATCATTCGTCTTGTAATGTAACTGTACAATATTTAAATAGTAATATTATTACAAAAATGAATATAACAGATAAAAAACAAAACAAAAACTGAGAAAAGTTCTCCTAGAATATCTATTATAAAAAGTTCACTCAACTATATTGACATTTCAATACGTTATACAATTATTAAATAAGTCTAACAATTTCATTTTTTGAATTTATATAATGATCTCAAAAAGTATAAACTCAATAAAAAAATCATGAAGTTGACGAAAAACTACGCCGGCTGGATTTCAGCAAAATCACTGCAATCATCGACCAAAATTTTCCTCCGAACAATCCAGAGAACTTCATCGTCATAAAAACGAAATCGAGTTTGTCAAACAAAAGAAAAAGAACATTCGGCAACCATATAGAGAGAAAGAGACAGACACGAATTAATTTAACGACAGCAGCGCAAAAGAGAGAAAGAGAGAAAAAGGAAATTCGTCTTAGGCCGAAACGAGCTAGAGAGACGATAAGGAGAAAATGACCTCTGAGATCTGGACGAGTCTCCGAGGCTGTTGATTTTATTTGCGCTGCGTGAACGACGACGAAGGACGACGACGGTGGTGACTGCAGCTACAGCAGTGGCAGCAGTGGCACGTCAACACCTCTAGTCTCGGACAAATCACCCGATTTTTCCCGCGGCACGTCCGGCGCAAATAAGGAAACACAACGATGTATCACCCAAGGGGAGAGAGAGAGAGTGAGAGAGAACGAGAAAGGGGACACACAGTGAAAGAGAGAGAGAGAAAGAGAAAGAGAAAAAGGTCTGTTGCGGGGGCGGAAGGTACTTTACTGCCTTGGCCGGTAATGACGAAACAGATGGGCTGCTCGTGCTGATTAAGTGCGACCATTATCGGTACACACACACACATGGACAACACTGTGTTGTATACACGGCGACTTTATTACCCGCGAGCAGCAGCAGCTAGCAAGCAAGCGAGCAGCCTCCGTTTTCTTGAATCCCGTGATGATGATCTCAAAGCCCCGCGCGTGTAATTGTGCTTTAATAACGAGAACAATGGTGCATGAATTGCTGCCGGAGGCTGTGTGCACGTATACGTTATATAGCTGCAGTGACATTCGTTATCACTGCCACCATTGTTTTCTGCCAACCAGTGTTTGTTACACACTAGCTTCTTTTTCTTTTTTCTTTTTTTCGTTTGTGCGACTTGTATACCGTTATATCTCGCGGGAAAGTTACACCGTGGTACATTAATTTTGCCCCGTTCGCTTGAGATATTTGAATAAATATCGGTCACGGGAAACAAAAGGCGCCGATTGCGCGCAAAACGTACGTCGCTATGAGAGTAGCAAAGAAGGCTTTCAGCTATATACGATTATCTCATCTACAAGAGCAGTATATATATAGAGTTTGATGGACGAATCATATTCTCCATGACTGACTGGGAGCGATGTTCACACGTTGATAGCGTCGCCGCGTTTTTTTTTCTTTCATCAAAAAGGCTCGCGAGAGAGAGAGAAAGAGATTAAGAAATATAGAAAATGACCTCGAGCGTAATATTGTCGAGTGAGCGAGCGAGCGCGCAAGCTATACGCCAATTAATAAGTCTGCTCCGCCCATGGGAATGTCTAGTCGGACCTATATATACTGATCTGATTCGTTTTCTGATCTTGTCGCGCGAGCTATTTTATCGATTATATTGCTCGGCTGTCGTAGCTTCATCTATATATACGAATGATTCCTTTACGCTTGCGGAGATCCGCTCGGATTGATATATAAGACAATCGTACCGCGCGATGTTAGGAGAGAGAAGCTTCTGATGCAGCTTGTATACGTGTTTGTTGAATTTATTGCTGCGATGCGTAGGAGCGTGAGATTATCGATTGTCTGAGGAGAGATATTATCGCTGGGAGATACACGCTGTTTGTGAGAATCTTTACACGTGAAAATTAGCTGTTTTGTATAGGAGATTTCAAACTCATCGATACATAATGTAATGCAAGTTTCATTTTTACTGAGTATTTCAATTAAATAAATGTAGGTACGAACAATGTTTACTTTCTAAAATTGATAGTTTTCAGCGATTACTCAGAGATTGAGATTTTAATTTGATGTTACGTACAATGATTGCAACTCCAAAGGTGTCGAATAATTCATTTTTCTAAGAGGCATATCAAAGTTTAACAGTTTTCAATTACAATTAGCTTCTTATTTTGTGCTATATCGAAATATCAAACGGTACTTTAATTTGAAATATTTTATTTCTCAAAATTAGCCACAGATGGATACAATTTTAATTTAGTGAAGTCATTTCTTCTACTCTACATAGAATTGTGATATTCTCATAGTCTGTTCATATAATATAACCAATTGTTTCTATGAGCCTTTGACGATAGGCTATAGCATACTTCTACGAAAATGATTGCATTACATTTCACATAAGATTGAAAACAGTGTAACCTATATTGTTACTTAAATACGTCGTATATGTAAAAAAAACTTCCGAGTGAAATACCAAAGTAAAATCTAATGATTACTTCTTTCTGCTGCTTACATAATGATCTAAAAAAAAGTGAACTTAAAAAAAAGCGAGAATGAACACATGTGTTGATTAGTTTCTTGTCAGGTAATTTTCAAACACTATGTTTCCTGCTGGCAGCGCGCAGTGCTCGCGCTTAGATGTCCGATGGCATAACGGTAATCTCGTCGTCCGGTGCAGTTGCCTAGTGCAGTGTGTGTCCAACAGGAAATATTATCCGACATTCGACAAGGCGTGCAGCCAGCCAACCAGCCAGCCGCACCTTTGCGTCGCGTGCTCACCTCGTATGATTATAGTAATCAGTCTGGCAAGTGTGAATCGTCATGAGAAATGACAAAACGAGAGTAGGAAAAAAAACTCCGCTTGTACTACATGCCAACTTCTTTTTTTTTTTTTTACAGAGCGCGAGATTGCGGTACGCGCGACGAGTGATTGACAAGCTTCGAGTGCCGCCGCCGCCGTGGTGGTCTTTTCTTTTGCTCTCTCGCGGGAGACTGTCGCGTGTGTTATTACTCTGATTGCACAGCTATTAATCACATGGCATCGTAAAATTTTACAGAAATCGCTGCGATATTTCACAGCGCTGAATTAATTATGCAACATCAAAAGCCATATCCTCGGTTGACCAGTTTTTTTTTTCCCTTCTGTCGCACAAAAAAGTTGACTATAATTTCAGAGGAATTCCGTGCTCGAATGATTGCGACTAATTGTGTTACTGCGATGTTAATAAAAAACTATCGGTTTTCTTATTTACTTGTAACATCAAGCTACATGTGTTACAAAATTTTAAATATGATAAATTAATTATGAATTTAAAACTATTGGATTAACAACGTCTACATATCAATCGACTGAAAAAAAGTTATCAGCTACTCAGGGTAGTTTACATCATTTTTTGTTACTCTGCCTCTCAACAGTTCTGTTAACGAGTTCATAGTAACCTGATATTCTAAAAATAGAAATAATACGTTAGGCACGATCAAGACTTTTATTTGACAATATCCAGTTCATGAAACCTTTTTGAAAACCACAGAAGTTATTAACTTGAAAATACGATCGTTGATAAACAAAATTTTTACGGATTACTCAAAAAGCTCCAAATAAAATTTGAAAATCAAGAGCGTGAACTGAAAACGTCACTCAAAAAAAGCGTTTGACGAGTAAGCTCCACAAAAGCACTAATTTGCTTACTGGTAATACAATACAAAGCTAACTATAGAACAAAGTCGCCATTAGTCCACGGGTGAGACGCGTTCGACAATTCGAAGCAGCCGCGTGGGTGGCTTTTCCTATTTTCGACCTTTTTTTCCGTCTGCGCACGACCGCGAACCTTTTGTATACACGCCACTTTGATCCTGCATGGAATATACTTTACGAGCCCAACACGCTAATGCATCTCTGTTATTTCAGTCCTTTCCCGCGTGCAACTGTGTAGTACGACGAGAAACTAAGAAGGCCACGTACTGTTACACTATACCAGCTTGTCTTTGAGAATTTCGGTAAAGCGATACGTTTCACGGTAGCCGAAGCGCCAGGCCTAAACTCATTTGCTTGACAAATAGTCAAACTACTTCTGGAAAGTGTAGGGAAGCACAATTATATTTACAAATTGAGTGTTGTTAAGATTTCTTAAGATTTTATGGACGTGTGAATATAACTGCATTTTAGCTGATTCGTCTAGCAATTATATAAATTTTTTTATCGTGAATAATTAATTGCTATTTTGTAGATTTGAAGAATTGAGAATTTCTAGATTGCAATTTATTTTTAATGAATACTACAATTGCCAAAGCTAATTGATGTTATTACACAAGTTTATATGAAGATTTGTGTACTTCAATAACACAATCTCCTTATAAATTTTCCCAGGTTTTTCACCAACTCGTAGTGATAGGATAAGTGAGCATTGTTATGTCTTATACAAAATGTAAATGATCATTCAAAAATTCAAAAAGTATTCATAAGAATACAACAACTTCGCATTAACAAACATTGTTGTTTCTTTACTTTTTGCACTCACTTATAATACAATAGATTCAAAGTATTCAACGATACATTTTTTTTCATTCGAGTACGGTATACTTTATCATCAATCAAGCTTATAGCCATCTCAAGTCATGTATATAATGTTGTCCACTTCTGTCACCATTACACGCCATCGAGTCTTTCTACCCCTTGTCGAGCTGATATAACAAAAAAAAAAAGAAAGAAAAGAAACGAATTGATTCGCGTTGAAGTTCAATGTTTCCTGTCTCGTAGCGAGCGTGCAAAAAGCGCAGCGTAGAGTCCCTGCTTGTCGTGGGTGACGGGGCGATTCTCGGGCGACCCTCGTTTTGTAAACTAGGCGCGAGGGAATTCCGAGCTAAAAAGCAAGTGATTAATGATTACTCGCTTGCTCCACAAGTCGAGGAGGGAAGGTCGACTTTTTTTCTCGACGCTTTTTTTTTCTCTCTCTGTATCTTTCTTGGCTCCCTCGATTTTCTCTTGCCAGAGTCATTGCGTCGCCGGAGAGAGAGAGAGAGAGAGAGAGAAAGCGACGACGGACTTCCTTAAGCGTCCGTAATTCCAGCCAGTAATTGATTTCGGATTATTTGTCGCCAGCAAAAAAAGCTTGCCCTAAAAACAGGGGATTTTCGTGGTTGCGTCCAAGCGATAAACAAGTTATAGGGGGGGGGGGGGGCATGATCGTCTCGTTCGATACGATTCGTTGAAATTGATATTTTTTATTTCTTTTTGATATCCTTGATGGTCAATTTTTCGTAGTTTGAAGTGCGAATTTTTCATAAAAAATAAATATTATAAACAACGAAGCAAGAAAGATTGACAACGTATTTTTCATAAAATTATCCAAGCGACTAGAATAAACGACAAGTATTTTAAGCGAAACGATTGCATAATGAGACAGAGCGCTTGCCAATACATATACATATATACTCCACACATCCGTTTCTCGTCAACGAGAACAAGACGAAGAAGAAGTCGCACGCACGGACGGTTTAAAAGCGTCACTGCAGTGCCAAGTAGGAGTAATATTTCAAAGCGACGAGAAAGAAGAAGAGACAGAGAGAGAGAAGGGGGTACAGAGCGGAATGTTAGGAGTAATTTGAACAAATGTACGACAACGTCTCATTTGTCAGCTGCGACTACTTGCACCTCGGTGACGCGCGCGGCAATGAGTGACACGCGTTGACTTATATATACGTGCACGTCCCGGGAGCTTTTACTTTGGATGCCAGACGCTTTAGACAACTTCTTTTTTTTTACAGCGAGACCTGCTTAGTTAGAGAATGAAATAAGTAAATGAAAACAGATGTAGTCAAGGTGATATAATTCGAATAATTGAGAAATTCCATCTCTTGTCACCAAATATGTCGTGCATTGTCAAATAGTGTAAAATAATTTCTTCCGAATAATTAATTACCACCCTTTTTACATACTATCCTATCTCTTATGTTCTAAAGATTGCATAAGATTTTTTCCATAATATCCACCTAATTACATACCTCTGCGTTCTTGGCCTACATTGAAACAGCAAAAAAAAAAATCTCCATAGGATAATTTTGCTCTCTCGCCCTTTATTAAAGCCAATGAATTACACAAATCTCCATCCTACATTCTACGTAAAAACGGGCTAGATTGACCGATTAAAGTAAACAATGGGGTAACGTCGAAGCAAGTATACGGTATGGTAGCTGATACGCTGAAGGGTAGAAAAATTAAACGTGCACAAAGGCCTTATGGGCATTAGGAAAAATTCAACTCTCTCTCTCTCGAATTCCTGACTCGACATCGAAGTATTACTCTCTTTTACGCCGTGCGTGCAGCGCGCGGAGTGTTTGCGAAGAGCAAACCTCGCTAATTAAAATCCTGTGGCCCTTCCTCGACCGGTAATCAACGGATGCCTTTAGGCGCCGCGCAAGTGGATGGCCAGTGGACGCCGTTTGCTTGCTTGCTTGCTGCACTGCGCACGTGGGTTATAGCTGCTACTACTACTACTACTACTGCTACCTACTACTACTGCTATTACTTCGCTTAGCAGAAAGAGAAACCCCTTTTCGTCCGATCGTATCGTCGAGTTCAAACGGTCGCCGGCAATCAGTATTTTCAGCGTTTACACAGCGACTGCAAATCAAACTTTATTTCTATCCTTCGCCTCTTTCTGCCCCTACCGTTTTCTATCCCTCTTTGATTTCTCTTATATTTCTTGTCCCTCGCTATTCCATGTTATTCTTTTTGGCATCGTCATCATTATTCGTGATATTGAATCAATATATCGACGAATTTTTTATTTGTGCATTTTATTAGTTATGTGATTTAGAAGTATGTAAAAATAAGGAATCAACTCAAATTCATTTATATTTTCGAAATATTATCGATAGATTTATTCAAGTCAAAGTGTTATAAAAATTATCTATACACAAACATACATAAAATAGAATAATTGTATACTTCTATTAAAAAAATATCGTCACCGACGAAACAAATTAAAAATAATCTATGGAAATCCAATAGGATAATAGGAAGGCGAAGTGGGAGAATATGAAGGAGAACAAGGAGAGTACGGAGGAGAAGGCCTAGAATATGAAGGAGAACAAGGAGAGTACGGAGGAGAAGGCCTAGAATGCCCAGAAGAAGCTGGAGAGTCCCGCATATCAGTATCTGTACACAAGTTTTGGGCATTTCCAAGCTTGTCCATAGCAAACGACTGGATAACGTCGAACAGCAGATCTTTGCTCAAATTTGTAATATATCTAAACTTTGGATTGCTTATCAAGGATGGAGAATTGAAGACAATGAAATGTAAGGCTTTCTTTTTCAATGGAGCAACTTTATGACGATCAGCTAACTCGAGTAACTCAACCACGTTATCTGCTGTCAAATTGTCGCAAAGACACTCGCCGCAAATGAACCTCAAATCAAGCAATGCATACTTATCAGCAGCCATTAAAAGATGCCCGGCGATATTTTTTATATCATTGACTTTTCCAGAATATATAAAACGAAGCATTTCAATAAATGTATTATAATCAATGTCTTCGATGTGCACTACATTTTCAACATTTTCCTTCATTGCGTGTTCGAACATAGCCGAAAATACTTCACTCCTGTTAACCAAAATAACCTTGTGCGCGTGCAACTTTTTATCACCGATGACAAAACAAACGTCACTGAACTTTTCGTCGTTGAACGAGCTTATGAAATTTGGCAAAGTGAACATACTGTCTAATATATCGAGTTTTGGATATATCTCGCATTTCAATTTCAATTTACCATCAGTCGAAAGTTGCTGCAGATTGCTTATCAAATCGTTGTATTTCACAAATTTCTCCAGCTCCCAATAGTAGCTTTCGCCGTTCGCCGGTATGCACTCCATGCGAGAAAAATACGATTTATTCTGATTGTCCACGAATGACACCATGACAATCGATTCCTTTCCTTCGGCAGTGTTCAATTTTTTCAGTATAAATATCACATATTCGTCGCAGTCGCCGGCATACTCCTTCGTATGCAAAGATAATTCCCAGCGTGAATCGTTAGCCGCGAAACTTGGCGAAGACAGCAATTCGCCACTTTTCTTGTTAACGAGAACAGAACTGTCGATCGCCCATACAAAAATCGATTTGATAACAGCCATGTCACCAACAGCTTTCGCGAGTGCGGAAATGAGTTTTCTGAAATAAAAATAAACAGTTTGTAGGTTAGAATCAAGGCGATTCGTTTGCAAATCGTTCACAATGGTAATTCGAATATCTTCATTGGATCTTCAATTCAATTATACTCACTGTATTTTTTAATGAAAAACAATGATTACAATCACATCAAATGTCAAAATAATCACAGATGATTCTCAACGATTCTGCTGCATTAACGCAGGCGGACAGAAAAAAAAGCGGCACAGACCGTCCGACGACCAGCTGGGGTCTTATTGATATAAGTGGATCCGGTTGCGCAGAGGCTCCATGCTGCAACTGCGCAATGTGCAGTCGCT
>JAWWMK010000032.1:7748582-7765760 GCA_035047105.1 Galeopsomyia nigrocyanea | reverse complement strand
AGAGGCTCCATGCTGCAACTGCGCAATGTGCAGTCGCTACTGCGCAGACCGGATCCATCATATCAATAAGACCCCTGTTCTGCGATAAACATACGCCAGTATAGCCATCTAGCGAGTATCATCAAAGCCATTTAAACGAAATTCAAATAATTGGAGCTGACTTGAATTATTAATTATTTCAATTTCGTGTTGTAGCATATATTCGTTTGTTAATCTTCATATTTCAATTGATAAAAATATTCAAATTGAATTAAATAATAATTTTTTTTTCTACGTTCTAAAAAAATCTATATTTTTCTGTAAACAAAGTGCTACTGCAGAGATTCTTCAAATTTTTCTCTCCCAAAAGATATTCCACCAAAAATAACCGCAACTCTCCTCGCCCATAAAAAATGTCAAGTGACACAGTACGGTAAGTGCAACACACTATATAACTTTTTCGACGTCAACGCCGCGCCATCAAAGAGCGAATGTCGTCGCGTGCCAGAAGCGCATAATAATATGCTCTTGCAGACGAAGCGTGCGTTATTGCTTTAACGGAGGAACATGTGGACGCACTTAAGTCGCGTTCCTCGTAATCTGTATCGCGGCTTGAAAAAAAAAAAAAATTCGTCTCCACGCTATAAATAATCGCTATACTCCGGATGAGTCGTATGGCGGTGCGGATGATCTATATACGTGTGGTTGGTTCCGGTGTGATGCTTCTGTTCATGAACATCGCGGTTCGCGGTATCAGGGCAGGAAGAGGAATTTCAAACTTGCTGCCTGCATCCTCTCTGTGTGTTCTGTATATATACGTGCGTGTGTGTGTGTCGTTAAAATTTACAACGTTGTCGTACTCGTAATTTTCAGTTGCGTTTCATAGAATTACGTTAGATTTTAATTTTGGCTGGAATTTTATCATCGACGGCTAGTACATCAACCTTATTCCGTTTTAAACGAGAACTTTCAAGCAATACATTTTTTTTCATATACTTTACGTTTTTTTATAGATCAAAGTAAAAAAAGACGTACATAGTATAGTATTTATTCGACATGCGCCATCTGTTAAATTTGTTATTTCTAATTAAAAAAAATTAAAAAAAATTATCTTACAGTGTTTCCACTAAAAATTCTATAAAACGCTGTCATTCGTTCAAGGTATCTGCAAAAAAAGAACCTCCAAAACTGCCTCCAAAAATATCCAAACGCGAGCCGAGCCATAAGCAAACAAAAAGTGTCGAAATTTATGATTCTTTTGCGCAAAATCACTGTCAAAGCGTGTATAATGAAAAATTTGGAGCAGCTTGTTAGGAAAACAAAACGAAAATAAAGCTTATAGCGACGTTAGGCGGCAGCACAGAGATAAAAAGCTCAACGCGTGCGGCGGCGTCGGCGGAGCTTGAGAAATAATATATCTGACGTGGGTGATCGTCGTGTTTGTTTGCCCTTACGACCGTCGAGTTGACAAACATGAAAGGCATCCATCGAGTATACTGTCGCGATGTGTGGATCTCCCCAACGATGTTTTGACAAGCGGGTGAGGCGCGCGAGGCCGAAATAGCCCTCCCTCGAGTTTTGTATATAACTCGCGCGCGCGCTCGTATATGTATACAGAAGCAGCAGTAGCAGGCAAATTTATCAGCTCTTAAAACGCGCGTTTCGACAATCGTAAAAAAAAGCACTATAGCAGACTTTGTCAACGTGCCTGTCAAGTTCGTATCAACACACCGCACGCGCGTATAAACTTGCCGAGCTTGCAGTAGTTATTTTCAATTTAACGACGTCTTGTTTGTACGAGGTATGTTAACGACTCTACTGGCGAGAAGTCAAGGATGGGTTGTCTCGCGATATTAAAAGTCGAACTGGCATCACGATCTGTCATCTTTTGACTTTTACGCACTTGACTGCTAGAGCGTTTTATGAAGCTGTTGCGCAGCTTTAATTCGATGTTGAAGATCTTGGTTGCTCGCTTTACGAGGTCTATTTCATTTTTGTGAGCTCTTGCGGATCTATGAATTTGGTGACATTTTTTACGAGCTGCTTGAATAAAATGTTCGTTTTGAATAGCTAACAAGAGTTGTTCGCGTTGATTTTTGTTTTGGATCAAAAAGATCAAGCTCATTTCTCTTAATATTTACTTAACAATATACTTACGTATTGAAAAAAATGGAAATAAAAATATATAACCAAAAACTATGAAAAATTACATCAACAACATGAAACTCAATTTTTCGCGCCCTCGTTCGAAAGCCAAACAAATTAATTACGCAGTTCAACGACACAATAAAAAAAAAAGCGATCAATGCAACATCATCGCGCGAGAACCTTGAAGACAGTATAGTGTTTACATAGCACCCCCGAAGAAGCCAGCTCACTCGAGAATTTCATCTCGCTAAGATAATTAAACAGTAAACTGACGTTAAATACCACTTGGTGTATACGCGAATGTATATAGTGCAAAGGACAGCGAGCAGAGCAGAGAGGCAGAGCGCTTCAGCTTTCGTATTTAAGAGAACGACATAAGGCACTTCGTTGAGATGCGATCGGCTTATTCCGCGCTGCTGGACGCCCAAGTAACAATAATGCGATTATGCCTCGTCGGCACATTATGCAGCTCAAGCCCTCACTCTCGAGCTTTGACTCCCTCTCTCTCTCTCTCTCTCTCTCTCTCTCTCTCTCTCTCTCTCTCTCTCTCTCACTCTCTCTCTCTCTCTCTCTCTCTACTATGGCATGTCTCTCTCTCTCTCTCTCTCTCTCGCTAAAGTGCGTCGCTCTCTCGCGTATGCACACGTGCTTCCAGTTTAGCCTGTCGACGGTGCTGAAAATTTAATTTAACTCTGCGCGAAGCATGCAGCTATTTCAAAATTTAAACGGCGCCTCGTCGTGTGTGTGTATGTGCGTCTATCATAGTAGAATTTCTCATGGTTCTTTTTCCGTCGCATCGATAACAAGTATTTTAATATCACCCGGAGATAATCAGTCAAACGCGTAACAACGAGAGTCAAGGGTCAAGTAAATTTGTTGACGAAGATAACCCGCTTAAACGGCCTCCCTTTCAGTCTCAGCAATTAATCAGCGATCAGTCAACGAGCTTTTTCGCTTCCCCTCCCTATACTACTCTCTCTGTGTATATATATCGCGCATAGAGGTAATAGTCCGCGCGTAAAAGCAAACACTGACCGAGGGGCGAGGCAACGCGAGCGACACGACAGCCGTGACATTATTAAAATCCAACGCTTGCCGAGTCGCTTTATCATCTCTTTGGTATCGCTCGTGTTGACACTCCCCCCTCATCGTGCCGTGCCGTGCTTTCGACGGACCTTTAATAACCGCTCGACAAACAAAACGAGCGCGGGGCTTTTGATGACATCAAGCCAAGCTCTATTAAACCCTTAAAAGCTGCTATGTCTTTCTCTCTTACTCTCTCACTCTCACGCAGATTACGCTTTTAATTGCTTGCTGGATATGGTGAGTTGTTTTTTTTAATGCTTGTCGTGTTTACCAGATTAGGGGGATTACATTTGTTTTCATTGGGAATGAGTTTTTGAGGATTTCATTAACTTTATATTGAGATTTATATCCATATTCACGAGTTTTTGATATTTTTTTCAACTTAATTGAATTTGTTAGGCGAATAACTCCGAAAATTACATCGTAAATATTATTTTTATTTTTTATAAAAAAAAACATTTTATAAGATTGTATTAAGATACTCTTTCGAGTTTTATAGAAAATAAAAGCCAACATTATTTTGAAAAATCACAAAAATTACAATTTCTTTTAACCACTTGCACAAAATGAATTATTTCTTTCTTATACTATCCGTGCAGAAAAAAAAGACGATCAAACGTTCGTCAGGCGGTCAGCAATTAATATCAAGCTAACGATCTATTGGTATATTGCGACGTAAGGGACTAACGAGCAAAAGATTCTCGCGTCATCAGCGACATCGCAATACTCCACGCAGGACATTTGTTCCATCGCGTGAAAATGAGACTCTGCCGAGATGATTAAGTTCCATAGCCACACGCGTTTCTCGTTTTTGTCATCACAGCGCGGCATTTGTTTTTCCAAGCTAGAAATATCGACGTATCATTTATCACGAAAGACTTTTCTCTCGCTCGAACTTTCATCAAGAAACTTGCTACTCTCGACTGAATGAAAAAAAAAAGTTCGTTATACCGATCGATCTGCTCGCGCGCGCGCGTGGAAACCACAGAAAACTTGTCTTTTAATTGCCTGTAAGCGGCAATAAAAGATACGACACGGAAGTATATTGTATCGAGGGGTGCGAAACGCGTTTGATGCACACGTGGACAATTGTCGTTAATCGTCCGTCACCACACATTGAAAGTTAACGCCTCTGTTTTCTCCCACGCGATAATTACGCTTGTAGAGCCGCAAACAACAACGAGACGAGCGTTTCTCTGCTTGTTTCCAGCGATTTCTTCGCGTAGCTCGCGCGAGCTTCAATTACCCCGAGCGTCGTGGATAGTTTTTCAATTGCTTCGAGCGAAACGATGGACGAGGGATGATGTCAGGGAAAAGGAGCGATCGATTGAATGCTATACGTTGCAAGGTTATTCTTTGTTTCTGCAGTACATTGTGGAGCATTCGAAAGCTCAATATGGTTACACTGATGTAAAGGATTATTATTTTAATTTACCACATATCCTATTTGAAGATTTATAAAAAGATTTACTGTAAATTGTCAAGAATATTTTTTTATTCAATTACATTTTTCTATTGTAACTTCAGTCGTCAACCCATATATTACAAACCAGTTTTTCTGCAGCATATGAAATTTTCTTATAGAAACGTCATTTCGAAAACATATAATGCATTAACATAGATGAAAGTTCGATTCACAGCCTTCGATGCTCAATCCGAAGCAAACAAATTTGGCGCAAATCGCAGAAAGTCGGGATCCTTGGTTGGCGCGCCGCCGCTGCGGTTGACGTCGATTAATCACTGCTTGCAACGCTCGGGGGCTCGAAGAGAGAGAGAGAGAGAGAGAGAGAGAGAAAAAGAGTATAGTAGGTAGCCATAGCTGGCGGCAACGAGGCAATGCTGACTTGCAACTCGAGTCTCGGCGACCGCCTATCATATTAGCGGGGTAATTGAAAGATATCCGCCCGGAAAGCTTCGAGCTCAGCTCCGTGATTCTTACTTTTTTTTCTCTCTCTCTCGCTCTCTACTTGGTAATGTCACTACACGCGCCGGCTGCGACGAACGACCGAGCGCTGACTTGCACGCGAGTTGGAGCGCCGCTAAATTACGGCTGTCACGAGCCGCGACACTCGCAAGCCCCGCTTAAATGCTCAACGACTCGTGGATATCGCACGCGAGTTTCAGGGATAAAAAATTACACTAAGATTACGCGCTCGCGTGCACGCGCACTCACCGCCAAAGAGTTTTGTCTCTCTCTCTCTCTCTCTCTCTTCCTTTCTCGAGTGAAGGGCGCGCGGTGCCGTGTAATTACCACGCAAGTCCTCGACCGCTTGTTAAAAATTGCTCGCGAGCAACTTATATTCTCTCTCTCTGAGCGTGAAAACGTCGCCGACGACGACGACGAGAGCTCGAAACCACTTAAGAAACTGTTATTAATTTGCCTCGCGCTGCGGTTTTGATTGAGTGTCGCTTCGAGTTTTCTTAAGTCTTGAAAGTGCCACTTGGCAGGATAACGTGTTTGAATGAAAAATACTTGTGACAATTTTGATACACATTCTTTCGGTTTTTATTACAACTCGTTTACACAACTTACATTTACTAATACGTCTTCATAATACATTCAATAATTGTCATGATTTTTTTCATATACATTGTACATCACGCAAGAAATGAAACTGTACTAAAAATATTCAGAATTACTTTGATTTTTGTATCGTTTTCGGCATTAACAAAGGTCATGATTATTTTATGATTATTAATATATTTCTATGAAAAATTACTTCAATACTTTTTCTGAATTATCGCAATCTAAAGATTACATAATGGTATAACAATATCAACAAATTCTTTGCAGTATATTTTACAAAATGAATTAGGTAATGAAGATACATCGGGATAGAACAACGCATTACACATATGCTTAATGAAAAAACTATCAGAATAAACAAGGCAAACTTTTTTTTTACGGCGAAGGTCGCTCAACTGAATCAATTATTAGGATTTCCTTTATGGAATCGTTCATAAACTCCCGAAACCGGAACGAAAAATAGGTGCAACCGATGGAGTCGGCGGTGTAGCCGCTGCGTTTGCTGGACTCATCACTAGATTGAGAGAAGTTGGAGTCGAAGGACTAGCAGCGCCAAAAATGCCAGTAGAAGTCGACTCGCCAAAACGAAAACTATTTGCCTTAGGCAGTAATGCTTCTTTGGAATTACATTCTTCCTTATCAGCTTGACTTTTGCCTTGTACGAGACATCGAAAAACCTCAAAAACCAAATCTCCATGCAAATCTACGATTGATTTGAACCTAGGTATGTCTATCAAAGTTTTTGCGTTTGCCAATATAAAATCCATGGCTCTGTCTCTGAGTGCTTTTACACTATACGTATCGGCTAATTCGAGATACTCGACAACGTTATCAACCGACAAACAATCGCAGAGACATTCGCCGCAAATCAATTTCAGATCGTCGATAGCATACTTATCAGCGGCGATCAGAAGATTCTTCACGTTGCTTTTCATATTCTTCACGCAGCCCGAATAGATAAATCTTAGCATTTCGGCGAACACTTCGTATTCCACGTCTTCGACGTGCACGACGTTTTCCGTATTTTCTTTCATTGGATGCTCGAACATGGCTGCGTAGAATTGGCTTTTGTTCGACAAAATGACTTTGTGCGCAAACAATACTTGATTCTTCACGGAAAACTTGACGTCGCTGTGGGTTTCGGAGTTGAAGAAACTTTCGAAATTCAACGGTCTGTGAACGCTGGAAAAATCACTGGCTTGAGGTAGCAATTCGCACTTGATCTTGAGTTTGTTATCAGGCGACACGTGATTCACTTTCCCCAGAAACTCATCGTATCGGGCGAGTTTATCAATTTTCCACAGATTGCGTTCCGCGGAAAAAGTGACGCATTCCATGCAGGAAAAGAGAACCTTGTTGCAGTAATTGGCAAAAGACACAATGAGAATCGATTCGTTGCTGCTTTCTTGGCTCAGAGATTGGAATTCTACGGAAACATAACCTTCGTGATCTTGAGAACGTCCGTTTGGGTAAATGTTGATTTGCCATCTCTTGTTGTTGACTAAAAATTCCGGCGACGACAATACTTCACCGACATTTTTCTTAATAAGACGAACATTTTCGATTTCCCAATCAACGACTGTTTTTCCCACTTTTCCAGTGCTATTCAACGACAAAGCCATTTTCGTCTGAGTGCAGTCGCAGATTACTGAATATCAAATGTTCACAGTTAACTAAATATAAAACACTTTTTATCAGTAGAAAAATTATTGACGATATACATACCTTATTTATACAAACTTATGACACTTATTCAAATACGAACATTTATAACGTCAGAGTGAGATTAACGTACCCAACCCAACGATGACTCATGAGCATTGAGACTGCGGCAGGCATGAGTGTAGAAGTCGACGTAGATGACAAATATAGACACTCACTTTGATTGATGTGGCGCCCTCTAATTGACTAAGTTAAGATTAAAGTTTTGAATGTAAAATTGATAAATAATCTGATTTTCTTGTAATAATTTTGTTAGCGACAATAGTAAAAAATAATCATAAGTAAATACATTTATTGACGCGGACTAATAAAAAAATAAAACGAGAGTTATATGATATAGCGATATATGTTAAAAGTTTTGAAGTACCAATAAATTGTTTATCATGATATTACGCACACATATGTACAACGTTCTACTTCAAAAAAGCTTCCTTTTGCAATTCATTTGAAATCGAAAAAAAAAGAGTTCGAAGGAAGCTTTAGTCGTCAAGTGTTTTTCGTATATCCGATCGTAAATAATGCAAGGCACTGCTCTCTCGTGCAGCGGTAAGTGGATTTAATAATAGCGAGCATTTCTAAGGATGGAAAGGGGGGGGGGTCACTATAAAAGCGCCACACGGTCGCGGTATATGGATGGTCTTCGAGGTTTTGACTTGGCTGCGCGAGCATCACATCATCTTACTCGTGACGTGCCGCAAGAGCCCACGGCGCGTCGTAGGAAAACATTCCGCGGGTCGATTTACTTTCGGAAATTCTCGCATAAACGTTGACGTATTTAAGGGAGGCTGTAAACCATCTATTTTCGGTTTGTTGCCAACGACAACGACGACGACGAAGAAGACGACGCCGGACGCTCGTTCGTCTCGATTCGCGCGCCGCACGCGTGCGGGCTTTTCGTTATTCTTCCGCGTGCTTTATTGTTATCGTTAGCGCTTGCACGATAAATATTTACTCGTTCGAAATACACATATCAGTGTCGATTTGTAAATACAGGTGGATTCAGTTTGGTCTTTCGTAATAGCAAAAAATCTTGGTATTGTATACAATTTGTTTAAATTGTCACATTAAATTGAAATACACTCAATATTAAACAATAAGAAAATTATTTTTCATTATATGACTTTTTTTATATAATAATTCAGATTTTCAAATTTTATTTAACAATGCTTAGAAAAAGACCTTCATCTACATTGATATTTATAGTACTTTTAAGATATTAACAAAATAAGTATCACAATATAAAAAAAAAGCTCATTCCGCGGAAATCAAAAGCACGAGCAGAAACTTCGTCACAACATAATTTCAAGAGTGAAAAAAATCGTTCGCCTTTATCAAAATTGATCACCCCTGTACAGATTTTTTTTCCTTTCGTTATCTCCGGCAAGGAGCGAGGCGACAATCACGAAACAAGGCATACAGCTCGCGCGAAGTATCGCATCTTTAGGTCCCTTTGGGAGTTTGCTCTCGTGAGGCAGCAGCAGCAGCAGCAGTGTCTGGGTGCAACGGTCGCGCCTCGTCTATCGGAATTGCTATCGCGCGCGCGGCACATAGCTGCTGAGAAGTAGCAGCAGCAGCATCAGCGACGGCGGCGGCGGCGCTACGACAAGGAGTTATGATATCGGCGCCGATCGCCGCGCCAAGTGAAAACACGCTGGCGTGAGTAATATACAGCCCCACGGCTTGATTCTTTTCCAAGAGAGGAGAGTCCGCAAAGGGGGGAGGGGGGGAGGAATGATCCGCCAGATAATATCGTCTCTCTCTCTCTCTGGGCTTCTTGACGAAGCTACGTTGTAGCCGAGAAGAGCGAAAGTGTATATATAAGAAGAAAGGAGCTTCCACTGGAGAAACAAGAGGAAGAGAGGTAAGCTTGTGTAGCAAAAAGTGTGATGAATCAAGCGGGGTAAGAGGATGACAAAAGAGGACTCGCAGGATGGATTATGCGCATTAGCAGTAAATAAATATGGGAGGTGTTTTTATCTGATTTCCATTGTCCTTCCTTTGCTACTCCTTTTTTTTTATTTCGAAGATTAATTATACGTCGAGAGGTTGTTTTCCAGGAAAATATACACACAATATTACGCTTCTTTTTCAAAACGTGAGAATGTAAATAATACTACTTGATCGCAGAAAAATAAAAATTATTTCGAAACGAGCTCGAAATTCCTCTCGGCAACGATTTGTACGATAGAAAATCTCTAGCATTATCAAAAGAATCATCCGCGCGGCATTCGCAACGAGCCATTAGAGTGACTCGCCGCAGTGATTTCGCGCGGCGACGACGAATGCAACTGCAGCAGCAGCAGCAAAAAAAAAGGTCCAACTGCAAAATCTCATCGACTGCTGCTGCTCCTGCTGCAGTGGCTTTTGCACGCGCGTATATGCGCTTGGTAATAAGAGACGCGGCTGCCAGGTAATCGAGTCGTTCGATCCGCTCGATCGGAAGGAATGAGAATCGATCCGTGACTCTGCAAATTGCGACGCGCAGTAGTCGACGAGCGACGACGACGACGACGACGAAGACGACGCCATTATGGGAAAAGTAGTCATACATACCTATCCTTGGTGTAGCGGACACTTCTTTTTTTTTCTCTTGCTGTAGCGGAAATGAGATTATAATGCTATTGCCCGACGATACTCATTGCTTTTACTGCTGCGTTTTATTGATTAGTTTTTGCGTTTCGAATGAGAGTTGCAAGTAACCTGAGATTTTATGAAAATTTGTTTTTGAAATTGTTACGATTATTCTTAATGTACAATATCTTCGATCGCGAGCAATTTACTTTTTCCGATAATGAATAAATGATAACGATATTGCACAAGCTAAGAATTAAATCTATTGAAATAATAGTTCAACATTTTTTTTTTATCGAAGCTTCTCATTAATTTAACTACACTCCTAATTTTCACCACGCCCTTCTCGCCGCGTATATAAATTTAATCAGCTAACTGTAATAATCGATAAATCATTTATCTTTACGTTAACAGTATTAACCTCAACGGTAATACACGCTCGTCGTATCTTTCGTCTTCTCCGTACCGTTCTCAAGCTACTCAAGGAAACATCGACTGCGCGCGCGAGTGCGCGCGGAGATAGAAACATTCACCAATTACGCGACCGTGACGACAAATCAGTAGGGGAGACTCGTTTTCCTATCCAATCAACAGATGCGACGCTGCGTTATTACTGCGGTTTCTCTGTACGTTGAGTCATTGAACTGCAGCCAAATATCTGCAGTTTGCGTGTCGTGTGATTAGCCGAAGGAAGCTACGTTCGAATGAATCACCACACGATCGTTTTTTTTCGTAATTACGTAGATAAGAAATTTTAGTTATTCCGATCGCTGAGTGCTGCTACGTGTGACACTTTAAGTGGAATGTAAAGTTTAGAGGGAAATTTTAATGCATGAATCATGGGTAGCTTACACATTGATGATAATAAGCTAAATGAAATTACGGGAGGATAATGGTTTTCATATTTACTTGATTTACTGAATTGATATTGGTACAGGAAAATAATAATCACGAGTCAAAACGTAGATATAAGATTTGACAAATATTACTGGAATTTACGGAAATGAAATTGGAAAAAACTTTTATCGCTTGCCTGATTGTAATTTTGGATCATTTTTTTGACGTTCGAAGTCTTTTTGTAGAATATCAAGTTCATCAGCGGCCCTCATGTCACTCAGCTTGATGTACTGGTAATTTTTCAGCTCGTAAATTCTTTCTACTTCTCCTTTGTTGATTGCTATACGTGAAAATTAAGAATTAAACCTCGCTCAAACAGCGACAATGGCCAATTAGGATAACCATACATTGTAAACGTTTCAACTTATAACTTAATAAACTTTTTTCAGGTAATTCAGTTGGAAGTTTTGAAGCTTCTACAATAGCTGGCTTTTCAACTAAGGTGGTAAGTTCTAAAAAAAGGGACAGTTCACAATTCAATCTCTATTTAGTAATTGACGCTAAAATATTAACCTTTGCTTTCTTCTTCTTTAAAACTAGCAGAATCATTTGGAATAGTAGTGTCAGCTGAAGTTTTGCCAAACCACGAAAGAAAGCTCCATGAGCTGTTATCTACTTTATCTTTTGAAACTTCTATCTTGATCGTATTTTCATTTGATTCGGATATACCTGAAAACACAATTGAATATTGCTTATTGAGATTTTAAGGAGCAGTCATCAAAACTTAATAGAATATGAATTCTCGGAACGAAAGCCTTTCATAACATTTTTAATAAAAGTGTAAATATATATGGATGACTATTTACACCGGGAATATACTTGCGTTCCGTGATTTCATTTAAAACTTTGACGGTGCAATATCCACTATTAATGAATAATAAACCCGGGGTAAATACTCACCATACAATTAAAAGCGATTTAAAGCCAATTTTCAGTGATACGAATCAATTTCTGTCATACTTTAATTTTTGCATTTGACATCGTTAAATTTTAACAAATAATTTTATTTTTGTGGAAAAACTGTTCTCCAATCCTATCTAATGTAAGAGATCGGACTTCTCGTCCGACTTCGGCGCAGGTGGCTCCGGCCGAATGAATATCGATTCAGCTACTTGCAGCTCTTCGGGCGTCGGTCTTGTTTCATTCGCACGACGCGTCGACTTGGATGCTGCGCTTTTCCACACATTCGCCTCTTCGCCATCTTTCACATCTGCTGGAACGTGATATTCTTTGTCCATGGCGGTAGTTTCGTCGGGTTCGGTAGCTTGTAAAACTGAAATTTTATCCATTCTGAAATTGTGTCCTTTCGTTCGTTTGATGTACGAATTTTCCAACTCCGCGTCGGTCTTATTCACGATGCCTAATAACACTCTGTCGTCGGAACTCGTTTTCTTCATCGATTCGACGGTGGGTGCTGAATTTGCGTCTGCTGTGTCGCTTTTTGGGGGAACAACGTCTTTCACCAATTTTACACCCCACTTGTGACGCAATATTGTCTTGATATCGTCTACTGTTTGTTGATTCGATCGTGGAACACTGACTGATTCCTCTTTTACATACACAGCAGGTTTCTTTATTTTTCGATCTTCTTTAGTCTTGTCTTTTTTTACTTTACTCTCTGGCACGTTTGGTTCTCGAATGGGTGGCTTTGGTTCTTTTACGAATGGCCCGGATACACTTCGTTTCGAAGCATAGTAACATGAATAATCTATCTGAGAATTTTGCAGAAAACGTAGTGCTATCGGTCTTATATCAATCGATGTGGAATTATTCGACCACATACTAAATTGACGAGGTAGGCTATTTTTGTGCAGTAAATTAACGATCGAGAATTCATATTCTACAAGTTATAAAATGAAAAATAAATATTTTCACAATTGCGCAAGCTGTTGTGTATTGACCACGAATTCATTCATTCATTCTAGGTAACATACCTGATGGTTTATCAAACAATCCCCTTAATTTTGAAAATATTCCATTCTGCGGTTGTAATTTGTGTTCCGCAAAAGCAACAGTCGCTGAAAAATATACAGAATTCGATGAATATTATTTTCGGTACAGCAGTAGCATCGATTCAATTAAAAAAATGTACAACTCTAACCTGTAAATATATTTTTCGTAAAATCTGCTCTGATGTTACGTGGAGGCTGAATTTTTATTTTTGAATTAAAAACACGACAAAACATATTCGTAAAAATATTCAATTTTCACAGTAAACCTACGTAGCAAAATATTTAAAAAGATTTCTAAAATAAACTGACGTTGCTTATTTGCAAAATTATTGTTTACTTTTTTCATTAATGCGAAGTTAGCTCTAATTGTTTACTTCGTAAAACTCGAAGTTCAAAAGCGATCGAATCGCGTGGCTGAATGAAAATTCAAGAACAATTTATTCAAGAACTTATGTTTTTGTCAATTATTTTGATTTGACATTTTTCTATTTATTAGTAAAAATTGTGTATTTACAAAGACTCGCAAAAATATATTACGTATTGTCATGATAACAGCAGTACAGTATACACTTTAAACAAATACTTTGCATTAAAAATTATCCATATTAACAATTTTACCGAACACAAATTTTGATTTATTAAATGTATAAAACTATTGCTGAAAGGTTTGAATTAAAATCGCTTATTTTCTGTACGGCCTCTATAACCAGGTGACCACATTTCATCCCTCGAATTTGATTGGACTGGTATTCGCACAGTCTCTGCTTCTGCGTAATTAGCATCCAATTGTTCTCGAACATCTCGTTTTGTGTCTGCAATTCACCAATTAAATTGATACATGATATTGCTCGATAAATGAACATTATACGATTTCGTTTTGAAAATAGCTTAAAACTAACTTTTCTTTTGTAACCCTAATTTATCTTTCAAGTAATCCCAAGTTGTTATAGTACTCTCCGAATGGACAATAAAACATCCTGAAATAATATTGCAGTTTCAGAAAGTATCGGCGAATAAGATTCATAGGTTATGAATTTGCTTACTTTTGAATATTTTCTCCGTAGAGCTGCCAGGGATACATCCGCATTTCGAGAAGAAGAGACATCTTCCAGCATTTCTCAGGACGTCCATTATTGAGGTAAAATTATTTAATCACTCAGATCAAACTATAGAAAAATACTAAAATTTAGAAAAGCGGTAAAAAGTTTGTGATTACTCAAATAGGTTAATAAGTCAGCATTGGATTTTCAAATAAAAACTGACATGCGCAACACTTCGATTATTTGAAGCAACGCAGTAAACAGTCCATCAATGTTCCACAAACGTATAATCAAAACAATTAAAAAGCCATGTAATATCCCCTGAGTAAAAAAGGCTCTTATAAATACGTAAACAATTAAACGATAATCTTCGAATAAAACCCAATAACGCTCTGTAGAACGAGAGAACGAGAAAGAGAGAGAGAGAGAGAGAGAGAGAGAGAGAGAAAACGACAGAGAGTGAGTCCGCAAATAGTCGTACGAATTCGCGCCACGTTCGTCGGCACCGTTCGCCTCCGATAACCGTTAATAAAACTTTCAGAGTCATTGTCGTGGAGCATCGGCGCGACATTAAAAATCGCACGTGGCCTTTACGGCCAATGCAATTTTAAAGAGCCATTGGGAAGTATAGAAGGAAAAGATATCCCGCGTTTACCCCGTGACACATGTCCCCCGGAAATGCTATCTCCCGAAATGTGGAACGTTCCTCGTGGAATACCAATGCGAAAGCGTAAGGGATTTTCCTGCAAGGATAAATGTTTATACCGGCCGACACATTATGCCTCACGCTGATGAGGTACATATCTCCTGCGGACGTGTCTACTCTTTCTCTTTGCTACTACTCCTCGAATAATACATGTGCAGTGCGCGCGCGCGCGTGTGTGTAGTCGGTGGCGCCTTTGCGCTTCTCCGACTCCTCTGGGATATTCGATATGTTTTCAAGTCCAGTGGTGGCTACTTATCTTCTAAATAAAGTACTGTGAATGTTTTAAACAAATAATTCAGAATGAAGAATAAACGGATTCATTTTTCGTCGCTGATCGTGTAACATGTGATATATATTTTTATCATATAATGATAAAATATTATTTGCTTATAAGAAAATAAAAAAATGTTCTATTGTTACGTACTGTAATAAGAAAAATTGACTCTCTAACGTATAGATATACGCATTCCCTCGGCTCACTGCGTAACACGAATACAAAATCATTCCGTGAATTCAATCGAGATAAATTAATCGATTTCAATTGTTTTAGATAAGACAATTGGCAAACGTTCCAAATTTCTAATTGGGTTCAATGTACAGTACATCAAATCCGCGTATACGAGCCAAACACATTGCGTATATATAATCGCACGTATTCCGTTATTGAATAAAGGCACTTCCATAAAGGATCCATAACATCGTACACCGAGAACATGCATCGTTAATGAACCATTCAAACAATACGGAAATTTATCTCTGAAAACGTGATTGGCAAACATAATATCTGTTTAGGTTAATTATAAACGAACGAATTCTTTTATACCGAGTGATAAAAACAATTCCCGATGCCGTTGAATCAAGTTAATTATTTCTCAAAGCACGTGATATCTAACTTCGATATTCGAATATAGATAGAAATGATACGGAAACATACGACCGATAGAAACGACGCGAATGAACGGGTCGCGTGTATGGGATATAGTATCTCTTAGTTTGGCGGCACGCCGGGACATTAAGTCATAAATTCGAATCCCCAGCGTCGAATAGCCATATCTATAAGCCCAGCGTATACCCACTTGTACAAATTGCCTATGACAAAGTTATCGCCCTTACCCCTGTGTCGTGTCGCTCTTTCCCGAGTGAAACATATTTTACTTTCTACGGCGATGCCAGCTATCACGTTCGAGTGTGTGTATCGAGAGCACTTGACTTACCTTCTGTTCGATATAGATTGTGAGTGTGAAAATTATTCTGTTTCAATCTTATACGTGAATAAAAATTAGTTACTTCAGATTTATATAGGTGGTTCCGAAAACATTAAAGTAGAATTGAAATGTAACGTAAATATTATAATGATTAGTGTTCATAAACTTATTAAACTAATTCAAGCAAAAACTATCAAATTTAATCTTGCTACTGCTACATTTATTTTCTTTAAATTCTTCAGAAAACCTATACTGCTTTATGAAACTAATTGAAGCAAAATCAATTCGCGGTTATTACAATAATGAAAATTGTTTCAGACCGTTCATATTCAAGATTCAATTGCACTAAAAATGAAAAATAGTAAAGTGAAAATTGCGTAAAATAATCAGTAAAATTTATAAAAATATTCAACCTCTTATCTCAAACTCCAATTCTACGTTAGTTATTATCACAAAATATTCGAACAAAATTGTCAAACTTTCAAACCGCCCACACGAAAAAAATTTCGTTATTCAATTTTATCACAGCCGTACATCCGCAAAAGCCACGCGAGTAGTAGACGTCGCGCGTCAATAGTTTTTATGTCCCTCGAATCCCGTTCACCTGCTCGCATATAGTACATATAAGTGGCATATGTGGTCCCTGGTCGTCGTTTGAGACATTGGCCCCGGGAGACTAAACGCGCATGGCATATATAGCACACGTGAGGTCTAATCTTTCCTCTGCACCTTCTTTCCTATATCTTGTGCGCGAAGTTGCTCGCACGTATAAGCGACCTGTGTGTGTGTGTGTGTGTGTGTGTGTGTGTGTGTGTGTGTGTGTGTGTGTGTGTGTCATGCGATTTGTCGCACGTATATATAGGAGAGAGATTCGCCCTTCTTCTATACATGTGCTCTGAATATAACTTGGCACACAGTGATTTGTGGGCTTTTGACGAATTGTTATTATTGCCTTTTATGGTTATGGGGGGAGAGAGGCGCAGTTATATGCCGCCACTAAGCAGTAAAACTAATTCCGGGAATATTAAATTTTCATGTTTAACGAGCTTTGTTATCCTTGATGTTCATAATGCATCATGATCCCGCGCTCTGCGCATTTTCTCGCCTGACTCGCATACCGCTGCTTTTGTTGCTCTATGATAATTTATGCGCTCACGGGCTAATTGTCGTAATAAACTAATTGGCAAAAGTTTATCACATAAAACTGGAAATGCAATGTAATTTGTATTATATTTTCTGAAAAGTTTCATTGTTGATAACTTCACTACAAAAAAGTTCTTAAATTAAGTAGGTTTGTTCTTAAAATAAGTATGCAGCAATTTTAAGAACTCGCTCGTTTTCAACT
>JAWWMK010000032.1:7730867-7745252 GCA_035047105.1 Galeopsomyia nigrocyanea | reverse complement strand
TCATTAATTTCGCTCGCGTCTCCCCCCCCCCCCCCCCCTTTGAAAAAGCTCGCGTGCATCATTTAAATAAACAAGAAGGGCCAGAAGATTGGCTGGAGCTCACGCGCACGCAGTGACGAACAATTATCCCCTCCGATTGTATATACGTGCTGCGGCGATATATATCTGCCTAGCGGGGTGAGACACTTATATTCTCCTCTTTCTTTCCATTCAGACAAGAGAGAAAGAGAGAGAGAGTGAGAGAAGATTTGGTTCTCGCGCCCGTGCGCGTACAGCCGGTAATGAATTTTAAATTGGCTCGCATTCATAATACACAGACTCGTCGACAAGGCGCGCGAAGCACCGCCGCACTCCGGATGAGCCGGAGATGACAAAGTGAAATCGTGAAGCGGCGAACATCCTTAGCTCTTTTCTGTATTAAAATTGAGCCTCGCGGACGAGGCCTTCGTAATTGTAAGTCGGATTATAGCTTCGTCTCTCTCTTTCTCCTTTACGACTGCCTCGGTTTCGGTTGCAATTTTAATCGGTTCATTGTGTATCACACTTGTTAAATAAGTTTTGCAACAATGCGTTAAGTGCGGTATATTTGATGTTTGATCGATACTCGTATGTACGAAAATATTTGCTTACATCAATGTAGGCCCAAAAATACGACCAAAGGTATTATTGGAAAATAGATTTTATGATTAACTTTAAATTCATTTATTTGTATGTCCAGCATGGTATAATTATTGTGAATATTTGAATCTCATCAGTAGGCCGGAGCAAGAATGTCCCATCTGGTGACCAATTAAAAAATTACTGAAAAACCAAATCATATTATATATTCAGTAGTATTTAATAAATAAAAATAAGCAAGATAATTATTAATAAACAACTTTAAATTCTCAAATTAAAATTAAATTATGAAATGAGAGTGAAAAAAAATTATTATTTGTATTTTTGTCAGATTCGCAAACGACCAGTATTCGTGAGTTGAAAGCATTCATAATAATGTAACTAGGTAGTAAAAAATTCAACAGTGAAGATAAATGCATCTTGACAAGCAATCACACAAAGCATTCTAAAAATTTCGTATAGAGAGGATCATGCATGCGTGTATTCAATACAGCACTTCCGTAAAAATCTGTAACGCATGAAGAAAGCAAACAATCGCATTCCACATGGAATCGAGAAAGAAAGCTCTATGATCCGTTTGATCCGTAGGAAAAATATACGTCTGGAGTAGACTGACAAGCAGCAGCAGCCGCATGCAGTCAGTTGCGGAGAGCATGAGCAATCTCGCCGCGAGGCTCGACAGTGCAATATCAGACGTCAGGAAATGACAACGCAGCACGACTATGTAGCTTGCTACGGACAGGTAATCGGAGTAGTAGTCGTCGGCATATATAGGCCGTCATCCGAAAATAGCAAAAAAAGGCCATGTGGTCAACGTCGCCGTCGCTCGCTGATAAACATACACACACTCGAGTAAGTAAAGAAAAAAAAATAACAAGCGAAGACACACGTACACACGCGTGTACTTTCTCCTCTCTCTCTCTCTCTACTATCGTGCTTGTCTTTGATCTTTTGGGCTGTGTGTGTAGCAAGACTGCTTATTGGTTTTGCCGCCGCTACCGGAGCGACTTTTCGACGACGGAAATAGATTCTTTCGGGTTAACCGCAGCAATTAGTGCTCGTTATACCAATTGAGTGATTCATGAGCGAGAGTGAGAGAAAGAGAGATCGAAGTGAAAAGAAAAAAAAAACTCGCGCGAGCTTTTGTTCGAGAAATTTCTTTTTTTTTCTTTCTTAATTGGGTGGTGGATCGATCGCGCGCAATTACGGAAAATTCAATTATAATTCAGTAGTGACTTTGAATGGCAATGAGCTTTTTTTTTTATTACGAGTTCCTTGTTCTCTCTCTTTTATCGTTTTACGAAAACGATTTTTTTTTCAACTCTCGAACTACTCTTTTCTTCCAATTCTTGTTAGTTTGATAATCGCTGTAAAAAGATGAAAATGGATTTTCAAAACTACGTCGCGCCATATACGGATTTTTCTACTGAAATCTGATGTTCAAGCTTGAACATTTTTCAATGATGAATAGCACGTAATAAAATATATTTCATTCAACATCTTCTCGCAAAACTTCTCCGTATGGAATATCTTTCTACAAAATGATAGAAAAAAAAATCGTCCGTCAAAAATTCCGCCTCGGGGGCGGCAGCGGACGAGTTCCCGCCACGCGCAACAACATCTCGAGCGGCATGTTAAACTGCCAGAGAGACTTTCGTTACAGGTCGGAGATGGAACTAGCTCGTACAATTCGCGCAGGTGCAGTGATACAGCAACAGCAGCAGCGGCAGCAGAGGTAGTAGCAGAAGCAAGTAGTTCTATGGGTATATATATATACTTTATATATATATACTTTAACGCCCCTGGGCCATTCGCGCTGTAAGTTAGCCGCGTACAATTACCATACATCTCCCGCTCTAGTAACTCGTAGCACAGTTACAACCTTTGGACGGCTGTTATGGATGGATATCCAGCTTACATACTCTCCTTACCCCCCTAACGTGCGCGGATATCTCGTTTGCAGCCGAAGGATACGTGAAGTCGGCCGGGTTAAAGCCGAGTGTCAATCTCGGAGAAATGCTGTAGCTGGCCTAACGCTCCTATCCCTCTCCCTCTCGCTGCTACCGACGGATGTTACGATACTACGCTCGCGCGCGGCGGCCCCGACTATTTCTATCAAACTTCGCCTGAAACAAATAAAGTTTGAACTTTGAGCAGCACGTTTTATCTCGGATGGAAAGTACGATGAAACCTATCAGGAATTTATTATTTTTAAAATCTATTACTTTACATTAGTCTTATTTCCTGCAGATATTTATTTTATTTTTATATGATTACAGGCAGGTAATTTTCGCGATCGGTAATTTTCTGGGCATAGACTATTTTTTACACAATTTAGAGTCTACTCAAGGAACAAATCGAGTACTAACAAATTTATCGCATACAAAAAATTGCAGAATCAAATTGAATACGACGTATAAGTGTCAGCCTGAGACTACTATCAAAAATTTATGCAATACTTCATCAGTATATGGTCGAATATGAAAATCCACAAGTCTTGAATTGTTATGAACAATCATCAATGTTTGTTGAATATTACCATAGATGAAAATTGTTACCACTGCGAATTTATTGGTTCATAATTTCCGAACGCAAAATAGAATCTCAACAAAGCATCCTGGGCCCTTTCTAGATAGTATAAGATTGCGATAAAAAATGGAATCAGACATTTAATAATACTCCAAGGTGTAAAATGATTGTTGACAACATTTCAAGGCTTGTGGATTTTCATATTCGATCATAAACTAATGAAATGTTGTGTAAAATCTTGATAGTACTCGGGCTGATACTCATACCTTCTATCCAATTTAATTCTGCCATTTTTAGTGTGCGATAAATTTGCTTGTGCTCGAGTTGTGCCTTGAGTAGAGTCTGAACTGTGTAGTAAAATAGTCTATGCCATTTTCTGCTATTACAAAATAAAAATTTATAAAGTTATTTAGAGCCTTGGAATTTTCACGCCAATTACTTATTTATTCGTGTTAAAGGATAATTTAAAGAAATAAGTAACGGACACCAACCATACATCGAGAGGTAAAACTTCTTACCTTGTTCAAATGTATAGTAGCATAGTTTAGACGTATTAGTATTGGGAAGATTTCAATTCCATGCGTAGTTTGAAGAAAAAGTAGCACATCTGGTGGCTAACTAAAAAAATTGCTGAGAAATAAAATCAAATGATAAACTCTGTCGGACTCGATCAAATTAAGAAAGATATAGTAGCTAACAAGATACCAATGTTTTCATCTCGAAATGAGCAACGATTGAATTAATTCGTGATTATTTTTGAATCTGTTTAAAAAAAATCAAATCTTCGTAATCGTAATTAGCCTTGAAATTTCCAGGTCAATTACTTATTCACCCGCGGTAAAAAAAAAAGAAAATAAATCAATGAATTAAGAAAAATTAATTGTCCAGAGACAAGTACGTATAGGGGTGACTCTCGTTTTATACGAGGTTGTAAATGCCAAGATAGAGCCGTGGAATCTGTCACCCTGACGCTTTGCGGCTTCCTTTTCTTTCTCTCTCTCGGCCTAAAATTGACGGGGAGCAGCAACGTCTGCTGCGAAAGAGATTTAAAACAATTACAAGGATCTCTCTCCGTCGAGAGGAGACGAAAAAGAGGGAGAGCAGCTAATCTTGAGGGCGCTTTAATTAAAAGTGGTGCCAACTGACGGCTTGGCCATCGATCAACACTCACCCGCCACAATCTTTTCTCGCACGAGATGACGTGCAAGCACGCCACGACAGGCATAATTGTCTCATTTAATAAGTCCGAGTTCAAGATCGATCTCGTCCAATTTTTTCTTCCTTCCCGCAAGCTGCTTTTTCGCTCAATTACATCTCATTCTGTCTCGAATTATTGATTTGTTTATACGGCCGAGTAATATTGTTTGATTAGAACACATCTATGTGCAATCATACAGTAATTAGAGAAATTTTCTGCAGAAAAAAAAATCATTAGATTTATTCCGATCTATTCGCAACTTGCAAAAAACTACATTCCAACTCACTCTATATGATCAAAATGCTATATATTATAGCCAAAGTATACAAAGGAAGTGAGGGATCCCCGACAAGAGATTAATCTCGCGACAAGTGAAGCAAAAGGAAAACGTACGTGAAGAAAATCAGGAGTATATAGCTTGGAATGCGAAATAGCATGTGCTCGGGGACGTGAAGGCACGCGCCTACCGCGAATCGGGCTCGAGGCGGCGGCATCTCCGACGCGCTTGGCACGCGTCGAGAATGTCCAGCAGGTGACGGCTTGACACAGCAGCCGCGGCGACGAAGGGCCAGTTGTGCTGCGTGCAAACTGTTCCTTCTTCCTATGCGACCACCCTCCCTTTTCCTTGTCTTGCCGAGACTGATCGCTCCTGTCGACGTCTCGCGACGTTAAGGAATCGAGGTATTTGATCTTATATATATATATATACAATGCTCGACGCAACGACGCGCGTTTACTTGAAAGGATTGACTTTTAATTGGTTCTCTTATGGTTTTTTTCTTTTTGTATGGGTTGTGTGGATACTTTGATTGATTGTCACTTTTTTTTTCTTGTTCGTTTGAAAATAAGTATTTGAATGTATTATATAATCGATATCGATTGCACATTTATTGTTCAATTCAAATGTAAATTGAATTAGTTATTTACGTTATGAGCACGATACCACAATCGAATAGTAAACAGTTTACTTTAATTATTTCATTTATTGATATATGTCCAGCATAGTATTACTAATATGAACATTGCAATTTGTT
This sequence comes from Galeopsomyia nigrocyanea, assembly GCA_035047105.1. Classification (NCBI taxonomy): domain Eukaryota; kingdom Metazoa; phylum Arthropoda; class Insecta; order Hymenoptera; family Eulophidae; genus Galeopsomyia; species Galeopsomyia nigrocyanea. Next base: position 7,739,873 of record JAWWMK010000032.1, on the reverse strand, counting down.
ACATCTAGGGTAAACGACAAAATCACTGAAAAACAAAATCAAATGATGAAATCAGTACGTGGTACATGATCAAACTAAGAAAAAAAAAATAGCTAGCAGTCATCTTTAATCTGAAAAATAAAACTATTTTACTTTCAGAACATAATTTAACTTCACAAAAATATTTGATGCACACATCAGATGCCTTCAAAGATAAATAATTTTCCTCGAGTCAATCGAGTAAAAAGGTCAAAAGCTAATGAACAAGATGGAACTAAATTCTCTGCTTTCATATACCCGATTTGATCCAACGCACAAGAGAGGAAACTAAAAAAAAAAAAGAAAGACGAGCGTAGCAACCCACACGGAAGTTAAGCGAGCGAGAGATGATAAGCAAAAGCTCTTTCCAATCCTCTCAAAGCTTTTTCAAATTGCGAAAGTCGAATCCTCCAAATCGCTAGCCTTTGATCCCCCTACCCCCCAGTATACTTCGGACTTTCCAACTTATTCCTCGCACGCTGCTTTACATTTTCTTCAATGCTGCGACGCGCTTGCAAAGCTTTCTATCTATGTTTCTCTCTCTCTCTTGAGAAAGGAGGGGGTGGATCGCGTGCAACATGGTCATCCCTCGTCTTGAGAATTTATGCCTGTTGTCCCTAACTAGTCCACCCACTTACTTAACCCCAGCGCAGCGGAGCTAGCACTGCGTGGAGACTTTCGAGAAAAGTCGACTTCGGCCTTAAAATATCACCCACCGGCCTTTATCTACTTGTCGACGCGACAGTGCAAAGTCGCTTCGTGCGCTATATTTCGACATGCTACTTTCTGGCGTTTACGAGGAGAAAAAGAAAAGAAACAAAAGTCTAAAAGAATGGGGAAGGGTGAGTTAGCTTTTAGCCTTCGGACGATATAGCTTGAACGCAGCGAGAAGGGTGGTGGGATGGGGTCAAGCGAACACGTGTTTGCATTTCGATTCATCAGAGTTGTAATGCTCGGTTTGGATTAATAGGGGTTATACCAGCAATTTTTATCGATTTTGAGCTTTTATCGTTCGGTTTTCTGTGTTTATCTGATGATGATGTTGAGAAGAGATACTCTACTTTTCCTTAATATTTTAACGTTAACAGTACTTAACAAAACATAATGAAAATAAACTTCTACAGATGTGGATTCTAAGGACAATAAATAAAATTGTTGAAAAATGACATGCACCCCCAAAAGCGTCCCCACAAAGTTTTTTATTCTGTCAGCCATCTGCCATTCCAAATTCAACTGACGAATCCAATGGTTTTTCGCAATAGAGTTACATGACACAGCGAAAACCATATACTTCACAGTCACTTCCTCAAATCGGAATCGTCGAAGTGGAGTCGTGGAAGAATAGTCGAGAAAGAAGAAAAAAAAAGTGCGAGAGAGGGAGAAATATATCGTTCGTACAGCTCGCGCTGCGGTGCGAGTTAAAGTTAGAAGGCGCTCTCTCTCTCTCTCTCTCTCTCTCGTCCCGCTGCCTATATCCATGTAAAGCAAGAATTTACATAAGCTTCCCAACAGTTTTATCGCCTCGAGCTCTCGTAAGGCGAGTAGCCTATATAGCTGCAGCAGAAGCAGAAGCAACGCGCGGCGCGGGTGCGTCGACAGAGCTCGCGCTATCGCCTCTATCCTAACCGAGATCTTTCTCTCCAACGGTCAGTTCGCGCGGCTGCCGCCACTGTTGGCTTTTACATCCGCGTGTGGGAGTGTTCGCCGAGATACAGTCAGGAAGTAACGCGCGTCTCTCGCTCTCTCTCTCTTTTCACGGAGATTTATGGCTGTCCGAAAAAAAAAGAGAGAAAAAGTACCAAACGAGAGAGAGAAGCTTCTGTAGTAGTTGATTCCATTTAAGTTTTCATGCGTGTGTTGGAAGCCACCATCACTAGCACCATCCTTTTGCGGACGCTAAGACTTTAGAGAGACTATAGTTTGGAGTTGTATTTCAAAGTCTCTAGTCGAGGATATGGCTTATCGAAGGATATCTGTTTGCCGAGCTTTTTGTTGAAAGGCATCGATTGCGTATATTTATTGAAAATTACGCTTAAAAATTACAGAATAAAAAGCTAAATGAATAATAATCTTCATAACAACCTCAATAGGGAATCGGAAAACAAAGCAAAAAAAAAGCTCAAATTCAGCTCGTTTACACGCATCTATCGCGAATCCATCTCCCTATTATCGAGGCAATAGGTACCTCTTCACCACATGTCCGAAGGTATAGAGAGAGAGAGAGAGAAGCCTTGCTGCTCCATATCTCCCTCTCTCTCTCTCTCTCTCTCTCTCTCTCTCTCGCTCTTTCGTTTTCCCTTTTGGCGAGGCGCTTCTTAACGGGCATTCAGCTGCGCTCACCGTTATACTCCCCCCTTCTTTCTCTCCTCGGGTTTAACGAACCGCAAATGCGTTGTTTTAACGACGTCGTTAATATTTAACCAAATATCAAGCTTGCTCCCGCGCGCGCGTGTGCAAAAGCGCTCGACCTCTGATGTGCGGTTCGCAAAAGAGAGAGAGAGAGAGAGAGAGAGAGAGAGAGAGAGAGAGAGAGAGAGAGCGAGTGAACGCTCCGGACAAGATTGAATTAGGAACATGATATTTTGCCCGGAGAATCTTGACCGAAGCTATATCCGCTCTGCTATAGGGATTAATGCAAAGTATAATGAGCGTCAAGCGCGTAATATGTGAGCGAAAGGATGAAAAAGAAGAAAAAAAAGCTGAAAATGGGGTATATACCGAGCATGATGCTTCTTGGGTAATGCGAGCATGCGAGAGATCGATAATTCTAATTTAGGTGGGCTTTGTGCTTTGCGAAAATATATGGTAATTAAGATGAAAGGTTGGTTTAGCAAAAAAATAAAGTAATGGAAGGTCGACACAAAGTTTTCGTTAATTTGAAAATTTTTCTTCTGCTGCAGAAAAATATATCAATCGATCTTTTTCGAGTTGCACTGAGAAAGCAATCAGACCGAGCACTCAAACTTGGTGAGACAGTAGTTCATCAAAGCTCGTTTCAATCAGACCTTCGGAGCCAGCAGCCGAACTCTCGGCCGCATTTTTTTTTCTCCCGATAGTGGAAGTCTGCAGAGCCTCAAGGAAGAAATCGTCGTCAGGCAGTCCTCGTGCGTCCAACTCCAGCCTCCTTAATTACGTCTATTTATGCCCCTTTGCTTCCGCTCTCTTTCTCCGCGGAAAAGCGCCTACGTGACATGTTTATGAAGAGAACGAGAGAGAGAGAGAACCACTAATGCCCGATGCTCTCAATCAAGCAGCGTCTTTCTCTCTCTCTCTTGCTCTTTTCTCCCCATACTTTCTCCCTTCTTCTTTCGAGAGCGTATTGATCTTTTAAGGGGAGGGTGCGCTTTGATCTACACCGAAGGCTTTCTCTCACTCCCTCGATATATATAGTAGTAGCAGTAGAGCCGACACCTAAAGGCTCATCGTTAGTCTATTCGCTTGCATGACGATATATGAGGCTGTGTGCGTAATTAGAAAAATGAGTTAGCACTAGTTTAAGAGACTTCTTCTAGGATTTGTGGCGTGACAGACCTACACTGCGAGCAAAGTACCTTACACTAAAAGACAGCTACACGTAGTAGAAAAGAAAAGTTTTGCGTTGCTCGAGTCCTTTTTCGTTTATGGACCAGTCATTTCGCTTTAATGATTAATCTCCTCGTTATTCATGGGACTTGGTGGGATTTTTTCGTCCGTGTTATTTACTGGACTTTGTTAATAATGAAAGTTCATGGCTTGTTTGTGAATAGTCGAGCGAGCAGTATGGATGATGGTTCATTTGTACGTTGAAATAGTAATATCGTTTGAGGAAAAGTACGATTCGAAAGAATGAGGAAAGTTTCGTTTTGTTTTGTTTTTTTTTTTTCAGAATATTGATGAACAAAGCACAACGTATTCTAGACACGAAATTATATCTAACAGTTGAAAAAATATAGGAAAAGCAAAGATATGGGCATCGATCAAAATTTGCCAGACGATTGTTACGTAAAAGCATACAAAGTCAGAAGATACAGAAGATCGAAGGATAGAAGGTGGCTAATTGGAAGCCTGGGGGCAGAGTCGGGTAAACGATCGTTTTTCTAACTGAAAAATAGCGATTCAAAGTAATTTAGCCGAGCAGCTCGCTTGGCGCTCGGTCTCTATAGATCACGCTGGCTCGCGCGCCAAAGCTGCCTCGGTGTGAGAATATTTAGGGAGGTAATAGCCGATATATATTTCTTTGTAGTGGCGCCTGCAAAAAAAAGACGCGTTTTCGATATATTTTACTTTTTATTCAGTTGTTTTAACACGTTTAAGAATAGAAAAAAATTACTAACAGGTGTATTAATGAAAGAGCTTTTTTTTTTCTAGAAAAGAAAGTCGACAGGAATGGATGGAGGAATAGATATAGGATAAAATTTTATATCGATCATTTATTCATCAAGAAGACAATGTTAAATTGTCATATCAATCTGTATCATCTGTATGTAAAAAATTTTATTACAGTCTTTCTAATACATCGCCAAATGGGTATTCGGGATGATAGAGTATACTCCTAAAATTAAATAAAAAATCTTGAATAAGTAAGTGAATACTCAGAACTAATAAAACATATTAGTTACTTAATTACTTACTCTGTAAATGTAGTAATAAAATCGAATTTGCGATATTTTCCATGTTGATCCAACGTTTCTAATTCGTTTATTTCTTGTTCGGCCAGCTCAAAATCAAAGATTTCAATGTTTTCTTTTATTCTTTTAGGATTTGCGCTTTTTGGAATAACTATGATGTTTCTTTGTACATTAAATCAAAGTAAAATTTGAGCTGGGGACTTGTTGTGAGCTTCTGTAATTTTTGTTACAATTGGCTGACGAATAAGCGCCAATAAATTAACCTCACGTTTCCTTCTTGCACGACGGTTACCTGATCCAAGTGGACTATAATCTGTCATTACTATACCTAATTCTTGGCAGAGTTCGTGCAATTCATTTTACTGTATATAAATATTGGCTTCTACCCATAATGATAATCAAAAAGAATTCGAAATCTGTAGGAATTTATTATGTCGTATACTCACTTGAAGATTGGCAGGTTTTATTTCGGCTTTTTCCCATATTCTCAAAATTTGTGTTTTGTTAAAATTGCTTAATCCTATAGACTTGATTTTACCAGCTCTGACCTGTTTTTCTAATTCCTAAAAACATTATATTCCTTTTTTTGGTTTCTCAAGTCAGAAATTTTCATAAAATTTTTTTGTATAAATGCGAGTATTGTTTTAACATTTTTTGCATGCGATTACTTCATTTTTTTCTGCCATTGTAGTTTTATTCATTTTTTTCATAAGTAAGATTATGACATAACTCAAGCGATATAGATTTGCTCACCTTCCATAGTGCTAAAAAATCTGTTTCTGGATCATTCACAGTACTTCCATTTTCATATCTTGAATAGTCGAATTCTGATGATTTTCTTTTCAAACCGAATGGTGTATGAATCAAATACAAGTCGAGATAATCAACACCTACATTATTTAAAGACAGATTTAATGCTCCTTAAACATCAGATGGTCGCATAGAATGTGGCGATAACTAAATAAATGAATTTATATTTAATTAACAGTTATTTGAAAATAATGATATCTATTGGAAGAAAAAGAATATTTTTACCTTAGAACTGATGAAAATTTCTTCGCGTTTTTCTCCATTAATTAACCATTTTTTCAAAGCTTGGCCAATAAATTTCTCACTTTGATACACTAAGGCTGTGTCAACAAATCTATAACCATTGGTCAAAGCAGCAGCAATACTGGTCTTAATTAGGTTTTCGTCAATCTAAAGATAGAAATGCAATACGTGTTCTACTGTAATATAAGAACAAAGGTTTCAAGAAGATGCAATCGTTTTTCTTACCGCCGATGTACCAAATCCTATAAGTGGTATTTTATTTCCAGCCAATAAGTCAAGAGTAGGTATTGATATCCCATTACAATTTGTAATGATAAAAACAACAAAATGAACGCTAACATTTTTCTAAATACGAAACTAATTGCTTTTTTAGTGTGTTCTTTCGCGTGTTTGAATATCCAAAACGCTCATCAGACGTGTTCGTGCATCTTATTGGACGCAAGTTATAAAGATAATGGAGCTTGATAAGATATTACTTGTACGACAGATTACTCAATATTCCGTGTTCTGTAGCTCATTTCACGAAAGTTAACTTTTTTGTTTTCGAAGGTTTACGCGTTGTATTTTGAACTTCGTAAATACGTACACCACAATTTTTTGAAAAATGCACTGCAGTTTACACAGTAAATCATTTTACTTAAATTGAATACTAAAAGTTACCCATAACAAGTTGTCCCTTAAAAAAAGTACGCGCTTACTCACCGAAATTCGGCCCCAAAAATTACTTAAATTGAGTAGTGACTATTACTCAAAATGAGAACTTTTTTACTCAATTTGAGTAATTTTTTACTCAAAAAGAGAACCCGGTTACTTAATTTGAGTAAGCTTCAGTACTCAAAATAAGTAATTTTTCTTGCTCAAAATGAGTAATTTCTTACTCAAATTGAGTAATTTCTTACTCAAATTGAGTAATTTGTTACTCAAATGAGTAATTTGTTACTCAAATGAGTAATTTGTTACTCAAATGAGTAATTTGTTACTTACATTGACTGACCGACTGATAAGCACGAAATAGTACATTACGTAACAAGGGTGTTTTTTTTGGGTAGAGAGGAGAAATGCACAACTGTCATACGCGTGAAGAAAACTCCTCACTCGCTCCTCCTTGGGCTATCCACGATGTCGGGGGCCAGCCCCTTACGCGAAGGCCCCCGGTTCCCATAACATCGTGTCTTGCCCTCTACATTTGCTCCTCTCTTTTCGTTTTGAGAACGTCCGGGCGAACGACTCGATAGCCCTCCAATTGTCCCCACTAAGGAGCATAGTCGGGACAATATTGTCGGGCGTGATGAGTCTGCCCAGAACATCCTCCAGTTCTCCCCTGCGCTCTGCCCAGCATCCGCAGCAAAAAATCGTGTGCTCTACCGTGTCCACCTGGGTAGGTCAGTACTGGCACCATGGTGCAGCGGCCCTCCCCATTCGGTGCAGATACTCGGCAAAGACATCGTGACCCGATAGCATCTGCGTCAGGTAGAATGACAGTTCTCCATGGGACCGTTCCAGCCAAGGCCGGATCTGGGGGATCAGTCGGTGTGTCCACCGACTTGTCTCCCCTTGTTCCCATTCCTCCTGCCATCTGCTCATCGTCTCCGCGCATCGGTCTTCATCGCTCCGAACATCCCCCCGCCGCTCAATGAACTTTTGTCGCGGCTCCCTGGCTAGCCATTCGATGGATAAGACCCGGCCCGGCAAAGACCATCATCGCCAGCGCCGACACCGTACGGTACGTCATGACTACCCTTAAGGCACCGATGCGCTGTACCGAAGTAAGGCGCTTTTGTTTGTACTCGATATCCAAGGCGTCCGCCCAGATCTCGGCTCCATATAGGAGAATCGAGTTCGCCACCTCCACGAGTAGTCGCCGCTTATCTTCTCTCGGCCCAGCGATATTGCGCATCATTCGTCCGAGCCCGCCCAGTAGCTTTGCAGCCTTGTCCAGCACAGACGCTCGTTAAAGGTGAGCTTCGAGTCAACCCACACCCCGAGATATCTCGCGAACGGGACACTCGTTTTTTTTTGTGTAATTGTATGCAAGGACGATTACCTCTGTCATTTCTTTAATTTTCGAGATATTTTGCTCAAATTTTGTGTGCATATTCGTTTCGGTTCTACTATTGTGGCTTTTAATTACCGTTACTGTGGGAAGTACCATAAAGTTACGATTATTTTTTTTACATGAGCTGTAAATTTCGCTTTTTCGTCATTTTTTTGGGAGGACGATTACCTCTGGCATTTCTTTAATTTTCAAGATATCTTGTTCAAATTTCGTCTACATGATTAATGCCGTACTACAATTGTGGCTTTCCGTTATTGTTACTGTGGGAAACTAATGAAGGTACGATTATTTTTTTTTTACATAAGCTGTAAATTACGCTTTTTTATCATTTTTTTTGAGTGGATGATTACTTCTGGCATTTCTTTAATCTTCAAGATATCTTGTTCAAATTTCGTGTACATTGTTGTTGCCGTACGACAATTGTGGCATTTTATTACTGTTACTGTGGAAAATCTAATGAAGCTACAATTATTTTCTTACATAAGCTGTAAATTTCGTTTTTATTTTCATCATTTTGGGGGGGGGGGGGCGGTGGTCGATAATTGTATAAAACATTATTAGCAAGGTGATTTGCAAGATATTTTATTTAAATTTCGTGTGTATGATTGTTTCCTTACTACGATTATCGCTTTTCATTACCGTTATTGTGAAAACTTTGATGCAGCTATAATTATTTTTGTTTGATTGATTTCCCGTAATTCAAGTATCAGGGGGAGGCAATTAGACTACGGAAAAAGACAGTTCTGTTTCGGCAGCGGTAGCCACGGCACGCGCACTCAAGGGAGCCGGGAAAAGCCTTTCCCGGGTGCGAGACAGCTGTGAGTGTGTGCAAGAGATAACACCGGCGTGTCCTGCAACGCCTTCGCCGAGGTTGCAGCCTGCGCAATCAAGGAAGAGCGCAACTCCCAACAGCCGAGCCGCGACGAGATCCGAGCGGGCGGCAACAAGACAACCGACGCCAAGGCCAAGAACGCCAGGAGGGTTTCCCACCTCTACGAGTGTCGATACAAGTAGGATCACCGCCGACGTGGCTGACGTCATCGACGTGTCCTGGGTTACGCCTGATTAGCGTAACCCCGCGAATCTACGTATGTGAGTAGAGTGCTGTGTGTGATTGTATTACGCGTATTAGTTCGCGAGCGAATCTGTCTCTCTCCGTGCGTTGTTTACATCACGATATATAGCGAAGACTCTCGGCCATTTCGTATTACAGTTTATACGTTTTAGTCCTGACAATACACGAAAGTCAGTGAATTCTATCTTGTGTGTGTT
>JAWWMK010000032.1:7696532-7715292 GCA_035047105.1 Galeopsomyia nigrocyanea | reverse complement strand
TCTCTCTCTCTCTCTCTCTCTCTCTCTCTCTCTCTCTCTCTCTCTCTCTCTCTCTCTCTCTCTCTCTCTCTCTTCGCTCACTTTGCCCGCGAGGCAAGTTGGCTTGCGCTTGTAAGAGGCAGAAAGTGCCCAGAGGCGCTCGCTTGCAAGCCCTTGACAAACCATCCATAAAGGCGCAGGCGTCGTCTCTATATATATATTTGATGTCGCGTGCCTCTATCCTATATACACGATGATCGCTCGACGAAAATTTTTCCCGGTGTTGTCGTCGTGGCCACACGTAACCTTCAGTGATTGAGGACTTTTGTTATACCCTCCAGCGATGTTACTTTTTTTTTATTGATATTGAATAGAGATCGCAGGACAAAAGAGCGAGAAGCATTGTGTCGGATATACATATCTATATACGTGAGAAAGAAAAATACATCCATAAAATAAATTGTTTCAATCATAGTTTACAGGCCGCATTTATATATCAGCGAATCGCTCGTCGGTGCGCGCGTGGGGCCAGTAAAGGATCGCACTTCATTCGCCTGATAATCTTTATGAGATACATTTTCATCCCCGCGCGCGCACCTTTTTCGCAATCGAGGCATTATAACCCACGTAGTAGCGTTTGCTAAGATAAATATCAACAACAGCATGCAACAACAACACCTCGCGCGAGAGATAAAAATAAAAGAAGAATTATATCTTTCATCCCTGGCAGACAAATTTTTTTCATTCGTTCAATTGAAATCTTCGCGAAGCGAGTCCTTGGCCGCGGCGCATATAAGCGATAATCGGCGCGCGCGTAATTGTCGACGATAAAGATGCGCGAGCGAGCGAGCGAGAGAGAGAGAGTTGAGCATCCGCGATGAACCTTTTATAGCCCGAAGATGCCCAACTCGATATTATGCATCCTCCTATCGTAGTATAGGAGTCACGACCTCATTTGCCGGACGCCGCCGTTGCCGCCGACGCTGTGTTAAAGCGATTCGTACACGTACAAGACAATTTTGCCGCCGATGCCGATGTGCCTTTAGCCCCGTAATCCGACGAACGAGAAATTGCGATTGATGACTGTGATACTCCGTGCGCTAGCATATGCCGCCATAGCCGTTTATATATAGGTATATATAGACGGCGCGATGGAAAAAGGAAAATTGTTATTATCAGTTGATTGAGCCTCCCGTGTATATTTGAGACGAGATTGTTATTGAAAGTCGTTATTGCTAAGAGGTAGGTTGTTATGGGCTTCTTAGAGAATTTTATTGATGTAAAATTTGGACCTGGATGAATAGTTTTATTCATTGAATTATACAATGATTATTTTTAGTACATTTGGTTCACAAGGAGCCTGTGGATTTTAGCTTATCGGATGTTCAGTATTCGGTTTGGCTTCAGTGTAATAGAAGATTTCTAAAACTAGTTTGACTATGTCTGACAATGACATATCTACCTTCTTTTGCGTATTGGTCTATATCGTGCAATTGCATAAGCTTCTTTGCTGCATTTTCAAGCGTTTTATTACTCTGAAAACACATATCAATGTTAAATTTCTTTTTCATCATCAGTTTTGGTTTACTCAAACTTTGATATCACATACTTTATTATAGCAGAGTCGAACGCATTCGACACCGAGATGCTTATGATTTCCACTATAATATCCAGTAGCAGAGAGACCACTAACATGAATTTGTTCGTATAAAAATTCGGCCAAATCTGTGCCTTCCTTCATTTTCGGCCAGCAAGTCAACATGCAGTATCCACCTTGAGGTACAATGGGTGCCATGCCAGCTTTTCGGAGTGCTTCTATCATGAACTCGCGTTTACGTTTGACGCTAGCCAATTTTTTATCGAATAAATTTTGCGTCAAACCGGAAGTTAAAGCTTCAGAATTGAAGAAGAACGAGACAGCTGCTGGTTATGACAATCAATCTTCTGTATTCGAACGTAACCATCGGATTAAAAAAATGGTTTCTTACCTGTTGCGGCAACGAAGCCGATCCTACAATTTCACTATGTGCAAATTCAATCTTTTCGATGAGGTTTTTCGGTCCATATGCCCAACCAATCCGCCAGCCAGGCAAGTTGAAAGTCTTGTTTGCTGAACCAACGGTCACTGTGCGATTAAACATTCCTGGCAGAGATGCTGTATTCAATATGAATAAATTTACCATTACAATTACAAATTTGAGGCAAACATGTAAAATTTTATCATCGTTGTTCAAATTGATTATGTTGCACGGAATACACACCTACCGGATCATCGAATCTGTAGTAAACTCATACACCTCATCGGATATAACAAGAAGATCGTGATTTTTAACCAATTCGCTGATATAATCAAATTCACTGTGATTGTAATTCTCTCCTAGAGGATTGTTTGGATTATTGAACCCTCGTGTCTTATTGTTAATCAGACTTTCTATTTCTGTGCGATTCAACATCCAGTCTCCTGCGCTCTCCTCCGCAGTGCATAATTTCGCCCGATCACTGTTCTTTCTAACAAGCTTCAAAGTTGTGAACCGAGGTATAGCATTGGCTAATCTTACGTGTTGTTTAAACTTAGGATAGAATGGTTCAATGATGATCCATTCATCGCCCACAGAGGACAGTCCTTTGATTGATCAAAAAAGTGCTTCAGCTCCACCAACTGTAGTTAAAATTTCATTTACAGGATCCAGAGTACGACTTAACAATCGTGTGTATACAGCGCAGAAAGGGCTTTCGACAATCTAAGGTTACCGTATCGATCTGTATATTTTTTTGAGACAGAGTCATCATGAAGAGTTATATTTGATAATATATTCTTAAATTTTGGTGGCACGGGCTCGTCGTTGTAGTCTTTTCCCATATCGATAAAGGCAGGAGGTTTACTGTAAATATTGGTTTCATAAAATGACGAAGAATCAAATCAAATTCAAAAAATGATTCTAAAGCCAATTAAGCGTATAGTAAAGTCTTCAGGAATTATATAAAAAGACTACTGAGTTTCAAGTTGTGCTACTTAATTTAATAACACTTTATTTAAGGCAATATGAGATGCAAGACAGATGCGAGTAGCGTTCTCCCCCTCTATCGAGAATCATTGAACAAATTCAATAACATACGTAAGCGCGATTTTTGATCAGACTAATAAAAAAAGAAAATTAGTTCTACATCGTCATAAGTTTTAACTTGCTCAGCCAAAATATTTTCTAATGATGCTTCACATTCTCCTCTGCATAATTTTAGTGTTCCACTCAACTAAAAATTAATATTTAAGGTTCTGAAAGCCAAGAATGAGTTTGTGAGGAAAATCATAATGCATTACACACTTACCAGTATCAGAAAAAACGCCTTCAAAATCTTCATTTTTTAGGCATTATTGCATGTCAACAACTTCCAGTTATTTTTCACAAGACAATGATGACTGTTTCACCAATCGTTTCATACATGTATTTATTTCATATGCACAGATATTAATCAATACAGCAGTGCTCGCTGATACGGGCTCTATACGTCGGCTGGTGTCTCTGATCAAAACTTTCTGGGAATGCACTAACCTTTGTAAATTCTCACTATTTATATTCATGCAGATCGAAGTACCTCGTTGTGACGTTTGTGGGTAATTTTGCACGATAGTCTCTTAGATGCACGCACAACTGATTATAATTATCAAGTACTTTCTTGGGTTTTTTGTGTGAGTGAAATAATTTTCTGACGTCACGCAAAAGTTTGCCATTCCACGCAGAGTTAGGCTTTGATTGTTATTAAAATTAGATATATATAGTTGATTTTTATGTCCTACGGTTAATCAAAGCATTTGTAAAAGAAAATAATTAAAAATAATTATTAAAATTTAGCATTGAAATATATCATAATAATTTCTCGAGTATGTCCAATGGTTAATAACGTTAATTAAAAATCGTTTCCTCGTTATTTCAGCATCATCAAACGCCTTCCGTGGAAAAAAGGCGATCACGTTTCTCTAGTGTTCCACGCACAGTAGCGGAGCTCTTTTCGTGCGTGCCATGCGTGGGGGGGTTGGATGGCGCTAGCGCGCAAACAATGGCCAGCGCGTGACATTTGTACACATACACACACACGCACACACACGAAGCTTTGCTCATTTCACGGATTTACGAGGGTGTCCGAACAAAAGATGCACGCCAGAAATTGTTTTCCCTCCTTCGACCACACACTACGCGACCACTTTAAGAGAGAAGGAAAAAAAAGGAAAGAATCTATTGCGTTTCTCTCCTTTAGGCTGCTCACTCTTTTCTCTTTCTTGCGGAGTTCTGGGTGTGGACTCAAATGACACGGAATAAAAGTAATGCCTTGGCGATATACACACCCTTCTCAGTGTCTCGCCGAGCTACTTCCTTTTCGCTTCGTGCAAGCGCGCGGACCCCTCGATTGCCTTCGAAATCCACCCTTCCCTCCTTATCGTCGATTGCGAATGTGTTGTGTGCGTGTGTGTGTGCTTCCGAAGTTCGGTTATAGAGGTTAATGATTTCTCGTTTGTTTTGCTAGTTCGACAAATGTGCTTTCTCTTTTTATTTCTTTTTAATTATTTGCGATGCTTCTTCTCGTGCAGTTAACGTTTTTCTCAATAGAGTACCGTATAATTCTTATCAAATATTGTAATTTACCGTTCACTTATAGATCCAAAGATAACTTTTTCGTGTCAATGAATCAAACTACCATGCTTCTTTTGGTTTTCTTTTGCAATGTTTGTTGTGGCAGCTACGATTTTGGTTACAAATTTATATTTCAGATTTCTCACTGTTGAACAATTTTCTAACATAAAAAATTGATACATAAATATTACTACATTATAACGCGCACTTATAGGATACACAGTATTGTAATCCATAGGTATCGTAATTACGTTTCCACTGCAGCTAAGCACAATAGTACTTAGAATTATCTCAGGCGAATTCGGACTTAAGCCATTGTCCATATATCTAGCCTGCGAAACAATCCAAGCGATCAAGCTGCTCAGTGTCTCTCCGTCAATCATCCTAACAGCACGCGCACACACAATCCTCTATATACGTTCCGTGCAGCCAAATACCGGATTACATATATAGACTGCCCGCATGTGTGTTATAGCATTTGATTGGCGCGGTCGATCTCCGCTATACACACACATAGACATACACGTAATTCTCGCTTCGAGCTAAATCAATCGCGATCGACGTGTATACGAATCTCTCTCGCGAGCCCATATATGCAGTCTTACTTTGCCTATGCCATAAATTCTATGTTCGAACTTTTTTTTTCGCCCATTGTCTTTAACTCTCACTCTGTATTTGTGTGTGTGTATTTTATAATGCACATGCGCGAGCGAACGAATCAGGTTTCTCGACGTGGCTGTTTGAATTACGGTGATTAGCCCGATAATGTCAATAATCTTTAAAGCTGAGTGTTTTTTTAGCCATAGGATCGTTGCGGCACAACGATATAGCCGCGATTGCGCGATTGTGAGGAATTGCCAGTTGTCGAATTATAAAGTGTAATAAATGAGAGACGATTTATTGCGGTTATAAATGCTGTAATTCGTATTATGTTTATTTGAGCTAATTTCAGTGGTGGGCACACATGGGCGTCGCATACACTCACAGGCTTTTCAATTTGCATTTTATTTTGTGATCGAGTGAAAGTCATTTGTAAAATCGGCAAACAACCTGACATAACGCGATTATCTCGCACGATTGTTTCAAATGACTGTGTACATTATATCTGCCCGCACGCGAGTCATGCTAAATGAGAATATGTTTAATGGATCTAAATATATTGCTTTGTACAAACAATAATTTGTAATCTATCGAGACGGTGTATATATTTATTTTTTCTTATTTATTAGATTGGATCGACGTTTTGAAATCTATATTCTGTCGCAAGCACGTGTAGCTCGAACAAAAGTCATCAAATCCTTTCTTTTCCGCTTGATTTGATGTCTATCTTAAATTCCAAATTTTCTTCTTCTTTTTTTTTGCCGGCTAAACCAAAGCTTGTCGCTGTAATCGAATCCATTGACAAATTCTCAGAACTTCATATACTGACGCGTATATTGTCGTAGAATCTTAATCCGCTTATTCACACGCGGATGAGTTTTTTGTAAGACAAGCCCCAAAATTGTAGTATTAAGCACGACTTTAATAAATCTGGACCGAGCTGGTTGTGTTAAAAATTATTATGAACAAATAATAATCATAGTTAAGAACTCAAATAGGTTGTCGTTTCTGTATAGTATTATGTAGTGTCTTAGATTGAAATTTCTTTTTACAAATTTGCCATAATTATAATCGAAATATATTTTGGCTTAACATTGTAATTCGTAATTAAAACATCGAAGTATATTTTATAATAATCTTAATGAATTGACATTTATATCGGCTAAGATTACGATAGATCACATGTTGTCAATATTGGATCAGATTCGGCACTTTTGAAGGATTTATCATAGTGAGAAGTTTGAGACCAGGATTTACCGAGAATTGACTTATCGCCTGCTTTTTATCAACTTTTTTTTCAGATTGAATCAATTCCTTTTAATCTTTTTGAGAAATTGTTAATTTATAAATTTATTAGAATATTCGACTGATTTTGACATTTTCACGTTTTTACTTTTCAGTTAACCGATACAGCCATACATCACTGAAATATCCAGTCATGTTTATCTACTGCAAAACTTGTACATCAGAGGCGTGTTATGCGAAACCTTGAAAACTGACACAGTGACCCAATGAAAGGCGGCTCATGTCATGACGTCATGCTGTTCTCTTACGAGGGATGTTATTCCCTTGCTAAGGGTACCCGACGATGGATCGATAATGCTGACTGCTGCGGGGAGTTAAGGTCCATGTTAAAGTTGAACTACCATAGTCATTCTTTTCAAAACTGTTGTTTTCGTCAAATTTCAGTATCGAACATTAAATCAAAAACTATTATAAGAAACAATTACGTTTTCATCATTTATTTCTGTTCTCCTTCAGATAAAAATTATTATAATGAGTGAGTATCCAAATAAACTCAAGAAAAAGCATTGAAAACATATATTTTGAGAAAAAAAAACTGCTAGAAAGTAACAGAAAGGAATTGAATTCAACAAAGCTGACAATGTTAAGTGAAAGTTATACGCGAACAAACAGTGCGCTGGCGCTCGAAGCGATTTTTGTCGTGCACGAAAAAAAAAAATTGACGGATGTTCGAGGCGACGAGACGCCACTGGTCATCGCTTCAACGAGCATCGATTAAAACTTTTCTGAGCCGGCTTTATCGGATCATTGGCTACAGAGCCAAATAGCCGAAAAACTAAGTCTCGACGTCGCCAGATAAACACTTCTTCTCGGCTTCTTTTTTGCAATCAGAGTAGAGCCAGAAGGATGAAGTTACAAAAACCCTTTGTCGCTGTAATGTTAGTAATAAATTGAAATTTTTCGTCGCGAACTAACCGTGATAACAATTATTTTAATTCGACATGCGTGTGATTTGATTCTATTTTTTATTACTGTAATTATCTACTTAGGCCAGTATATGCTTACAATGAAATATCCTTGTAACGTGACGTATATTTATCATAATATTTTCATCCACTTCAATTAAAAATGATTTCATTGAACTTAAACAGCGTACTATGCAACTTTCGGATGTAAGAAACGTGAAGTTTCACAAGAACTTCACAATTTCTCTAAAAGTTTCACACACAGTGCGAGGGAAACCACGATCACATGCCACAATTATATTCTGAAGCTCAATCTTAATTCAACTCGTGTGATCAAAACGCATTTGCTTTACAATCCGAAACAAGCTGAAGAAGATAAGTCTCCTAACACGCAACTCGTTTTTTTTTTCTTCTTCAAACGTCATACCTGCAATCGCATCTACGTAACACTTCTAAAAAAACAGAACTTACAATTCACACACGACGTCCGGTAGTTTGAAAAATCAGCTCGACGAATCGCTCGTCGTCGGATTAATAACAATCACGGTGCGCGTTATCCGATTAAGTTACTACGAAGAATACACATGCCAATCGGGACACACGCACTCGTGGCGAAAAGAAAAGATGACAGAGAACGAGCGGACATAGGCGCAAAAAAAGAAGAAGAATGAAAAGAAGAAAAAAAAATGGGAGTCCAAGACTCGCGCGGAATGTTATTTAAAAATAATTGCGCACCCGCGCACAAACTCTCGCTCTCGCGCGCGATTCACGCTGTGGGTTTCCTGTGCTTGATTGCGGCTAATTATTTGGAATTTAAAAGTATAATGGCGCACTTAAACGCGCACGACTATACGTAACAAGCGGCAGTTCATATATATGTGCCGCCACCGCGCTACTGCTGCTGCTGCTGCTGCTCATCATCACGCTTCGCGAGACCGAACGATATAACTTGCCGCCTCGAGGAAATTGTCGTCTTGCTTGGCTTGTCAAAACACTGGGACTGCTATATTCTGCGGCGGTGCGTCTTATCGCCTGGCTTCATTTTCAATTTATCACGCTGAGCGAATGCGAGAGATTCGACCGTGATATCACGTTCGAGCTGTACATGTATATACACAACTTGCGGCTGATTATAATCTGCGTAATTGCTTATCAAATGCTAATAGACGTGACTGCGAGGATTTTTTTTGTGTTTTATCCAAGTGCGGATGGGGTATACAATTCGAAACTCATTGTGACAAATCGTTCTGAAATTAAATGGAATTAAAATAACCAAGTGAAAATTTGAAATGAAAATTCAATTTTAATTACGTAAATCGAATTTTCTACGTTGAAAAGAGGACTAATGCATTCGACATCATTCGATATTTCAATTCGGACGTTCACTTCTCTATCTCTCTTTTCCATTACAAATGAAACGCGCGCGCACAAAAGTCGTACGCAATTTCAGCTCGTCTCTCTGTATGTTGACGGTTATATTATTCGCGAAAAGCCATACGCGCTTTTGTGAAGCTCTCCACTGCGCGCGGCGACGTCATACCTGCTGAAATGCTTTATCGATCAACGCATATTTCAATTTATCTCAAAAAATAACCTCGTGCTCGCTCGCTCACTCGCTGGCAAACTGAAAATAAAATCAAACATTTTCAATGTGCAGGGAAAATTCAAGCGAAAAATCAAACACACACGAGAGAGAGAGAGAGAGAGAGAGAGAGAGTAAAGCTACGTGTAATTTTAAACGGTCAGTTTAATTATATCATTCAAAGAAAAACAAACTCGACGGTATTATACTTCCCTTATGAGGAAGAAAAAAAAATAATCCATGAAAAAAATGCGTTGAAAATCCTGCACATACACATAGCCGTGCGCGGCATCAAGCCAATCACATATTCCGCGTATGCAGCTAATTTCCGTAATGTCGAGTTCTCTCTTTGCGCGAGCGAGCGATTCGATTATCCCCTTTTATCTCTTTGTCTCATGGCAAAATTCAGCGCGTTGCTGAAGCGCTCTCTCTCTCTCTCTCTCTCTCTCTCTCTCTCTCTCTCTTTCTCTCTCTCGTTTTTTTACCCCCGACTGCGCGTGCGGATATGTGTAGCCACACCGCAGCGTTTGGACACACATTTTCGCTGGCAGTTTGTGCGAGCTATCAGCCAAATGACCATCCGACAGAGAGAGAGAGAGAGAGAGAGAGAGAGAGAGAGAGAGAGAGAAAGATAGAGAGTTAGACAGACATACCCATTCGAATAGAAAGAGAGAGAGAGGATGTGTAAGGGGGGAGGGTGGCCAGTATACCACCAATCTGTCGCTGGCTGCATTAGCCCATGGAGCTCTCTCTCTCTCTCTCTCTCTCTCTCTCTCTCTCTCTCGCGTTCTCTCGCTCTTTTAGCTCGGTGAGCTTTTGAAGCGTGTACGTTTGATGGAACGCGTCGCTATATAGCTTTCTCTCTCTACCGTTGGATACTTTTAAAGTAAATTAGCTTTTTAGTTCGCTCTCTCTCTCTCTCTCTCTCTCTCTCGCTGTGTGTACCTAAAACTCGAGGGTTAACTGCCTCAATGGCTGAATGGCCAAAAACAGAAAATCTGTTGCACGTTTCCCTCGGCAGATAGCCGAGGCAGCACGCGGACGAGAAAGCAGAGGAAAAAAAAATAGGCTAACCCTCGGACGAAAGAGACTGAGAGAAAGAGACTGAGAGAAAGAGAGAGAGAGAGAGAGAGAGAGAGAGAGAGAGAGAGAGAGAGAGAGAGAGAGATAAAGGCTACGCCAATTTTCATGAAAGCTCGAGAGTTCTGTTGCTGCTGCTGCTACTGCCTACGTGAAGTCTACATAAGAGGTGACTCTTTGCGTGGCGCAAGCCAAGCACATACACAGACACTGCGTGGAGCCCTTCTCTTTCTCTCTCTCTCTCTCTCTCTCTCTCTCTCTCTCTCTCTTTTCAGCTTGCTGTATATATATGCACACACTACTTTTCTAAGGGTGAACTTTGCTGCGCGAGCAAGCCGCTTCAAGAAAGGGCACACCGCGCGCGCCGCCGCACGGAAGCCGCAAGAGCCAAGCTTTTTCTTTCCCCAAAGCTTATATTTTATTTGTGCAAAGCGAAAAGTACAGTTCTGCTTGAGAATATTTTTTTTTCGTGTAGTTCTTGTGTTTTTACAGTTGGAGAGAGGCTGTAGATTCAAACACTTTTCAAAGCTTTAGTAAATATGGAATAGTCTTCTGATATTTCAAGGGAAAATTTTGAAATTCCTTAATGTTTCAGCTAGAGATGTATTTAAGATGTTAGCATCGTCAGAATCGTTTATTCGAGTCAAATTGAAGCGGATAATGCTATGTTTAACCATCTTCTAGAACTCATATAAATAATTTATCAATTACTAGTTGAAAAATGTAATGATATATATTATTTTTTGTCCTTATATATAAATATAAATACCCTTCCAAAATCCACCTCACATATACACCGCAGTGCACCCAATATGAACACTCGACGCGTACAAACTATCAGGACAAACCGGTCGATAAATAATCACGGTGGCCATGGACAAAAAAAAAGAAACTCGTATCGGCAAGTCAAAAGACAAATATAAGATATGGGGCACCCTGTGAAGCGACCCCGCAACTGACCTGCTAGTGAAGATCACGGGGAGTCGCTGGTTATAACGAGTCGTGCAATTAACATTTTTATTAGCGACTCGTCGATATATCGCTTTGGATTTCGCTACTCTATAACGGCGAGTCTCTTGCCGGTCGATTTTTTGATCAGATATAAATCGCTGAAGGAATATTGTCCATAATAAAGCTATATGACTAATTGAGTATGCGATAACCGCAGCTTCCTTTAAGCTTTATTCACTGGAAATGAAATCTTGCCTGTCGAACTTGATTTCATTTTAACATTTTTAAACTCATCATTCAATAACCATTTTTTAATGCCATAATCTAGTAACACTTTATACAACTGTCAAAATAAAAAAATTTATTAAATCAACTATGTCTGACCATATTGGTCTATTACTACTTGAAACTGACGAAATAAAATTATCGAATCAATTATGTCTGACCATACTCGTCTATTACTACTTAAAAATATACGCGCATCACATTCCTTTTAGTTATACTGTACATCGATAAAGCCTATTCCTCGTATCATTTTCATTTACATTATTCCATTAAATTAAAGGTATTACTGCGTATATCGCCCATGATTACCGAGACAACCTGTGTACTCAATACACCTCGTATAGTTTTAAAATCAATTTAATCATAGAAAAATCACAAAGCACAGCTATCTCACCTAATAATCCAGAAGAATAAATAAAAGAAGGTACAAAATTCACGCTCGTTAAAGGAAAAGAAGGCAGCCGCAAAGTCGGAATAAAAATAAATAAATATATACCCAATGATTCTATGAAATTACTAAGGTTTCGATTGATACCCTCGTCGACGATGCTGCTTGCTCGCTCGTCTCTTTTATCACTCTCTGTTGTGTCTTTTCCCACATCCGAAGTGCAATGACAGGCTTTGCCAATAGCGCTGCGGCGAGAAAGCGCCTGGCTTTTTCAATCGACCACGCGGAGAGCGGAAAACAAAAACAAACAAGATTTACTTGGAGATTGGCACTCGTTCCTGGCGCGCTCACCACGTTGATCGCCCGATACACGCGCGCGCGGGGTTGTTTCTGTCTTTGAAAAACACGAAAGAGAGAGAGAGAGAGGCCTCCAGCTTCTTTCTCTCTGGCACGTCATTGAACTTTACCTTTTTTTCATCATACACACACATTGCGATATGTGAGCGCGTCTGTATTATTATGGTTACACGTGCAATTTTTTCAATATCGATCGACGCGCGAGTGAAAAAGATATATAATAATGCGATATCGTGTCGTGGAACGTTTCAATGATGAATTGATTAGCCATATTCTATATGTATACTCTTGTCGTTTTTCATCGTGTAACCCTTGCGAGAAATTGCCATTATAACCCATTGGCTCGGTATCGAATTGCACAATTCAATAGATACAATGATATTTTAGTCAGCATTAGCCGCACGGAAATCATATTTCTCCTCGATATCAAATATCTCTGCACACATATGTATGTATAACGTAAATTACCATTATGATCGGAAAAGCCAGTGAAACGTAAAATGCAGACATATATATCACGCGTATAAGCCATAGAAAAGAAGAGCATTCGCGTATTAGGGTTTTGCGCGTATACATATATACATTGGAACAGCGAAAGAGGCATCTGCACGTATATCCCATCATAGTACTGACCGCGCGAGCGAGCGAGCGAACGGCGATTTGGCTAACCACCACGTTTGGCATATCGGCGGCATTGTTTGCCCATGAGCTTTGATAGAGGCCAATTCGCGCGCAGAGAGAGAGAGATGCGCGTGTCATTAAGCGACCCCTGGCTGTACGACCCCGAGAGCTCGAGCGTGCGAGTATTCGCCTATTATTCGTATACATGTATATATACCATCGTGGTATACTGAGCGAGAGATGTTGCTTATACAGTTGAAGGGTATATATATGTGTATATATACAGTCGCGCCATCAGGCGCAGATTGCCGTGGATGAGCTGGCAGTTTGCAAGCGCATCTCTGATCATTCCTCAACGAGGTGTCAATGACACACTATTCGCGCGGTGCACGCTTTGCTTTCTGTGTATACCCTTTGCTGTGTGTTTTTCTCTCTTTGCGGTTTTCCCACTTTTCAGTCATTACATTCGTTGTGCTTTTTTTTCCTCTTTTTTTTTCTGCCTCTTTGCTAAGAGTGAACGTTTGATGGTGTATTTTAGATTCAACTTTTGTTGTAGTGTTTGTTGAATAAAATTTATTTTTACATCTTTATGTAAAATCATATGTAGAAATCACGAAGGTTTGTTGGGTGACAGATTATTTAAGTGATATTGCTATATGCAGTCCCAGCCCGATTTACAGAGCAGCTTCTGTGATAACGAAACAGGACAATTTTTATTCACACAAAGTTAGTTATGTAATATGAAAAGTACTCAATTATTTGACGCTCGAAGTAAATATGTTCCACCTATTGTTGAATTGTAAAATTAGCAAATTAAAAATGAAACCGAAATCAATCATATTGATTGAATTAAGCTGAATTATTTTTTAACAACTAAATGGAATCGCAATGAGAAATAGTTAAGATTTCAAGTGAATTTATCACTTATCAACAAGGAATTCAAACGTATAAGACAGAGTCGCTCTTGAAGCAGTTCCTACCTCGATCGATCGTCCGTGCGCAGGGACGTGCTCGAAGAGAGAGAGCAAGTCGATGCACACACACACACACACACACACACACACACACACACACACACACACACACACACATATATACACAGTTTTACGCGCACAGGTGTGTATTAAGCAAGGCGCGCAGTCGTCACTGCAGTCCTCGAACTCTGTTCGCCAACAAGCAAACCAAGTATATACGAAGCTCACCTTCGCACACACACATATACACTCACTCATGTTGGGGTATATAGAAGTCGTGGCCGGAAATTGCCTAATTTCCTGGAGTGCGCGCCGATCCGTCAGCTGCCGACGTACAGAGCGCGACGTGCGGACACGCCAAGTGCAAGCATATAGTATGTGAAAAGGTTTCGCGAGAGAGAGAGAGAGAGAGAGAGAGAGAGAGAGAGAGAGAAAGCTTGACTTTTAATGTCAAGCGTCAAAAGAAAGACCCCCGAAAACTCGCGAGCGAGCGAGAAAGGCACATTGTACAGCCAATTTTCGCCACACGACTTTGTTGCCGTAGTTCTTTCGAGACTAACACACTACTGTTATGTATATATGTTTGTGTATTATGCCCTGTTATTACGTCAGAGACTTGCCAAACTTTGTACGCTTTCATTATTTTTTCTCGAGAAGTTATATACATTCAATCATAATAAAATTCCACGAAAAACACATCGATCGATATATACGACGCAAAGAAAAGTATAAGTACAGTTTCTATCGAGTTATACTTCTTAATTCCTGTCGGTATAAGATCAAATGACAAATCTCAGCCAATCGAAATCAGCTGTATATAAGTCAAAAACTCAATTACATAAAAATCCGAATTATAACTCGCACTTAGCCATCAAACTAAAACTTAACCGAAGAGAGAAATCTCCGAGCACGCGTATGTATAATCAATTTATCGTGCAAAATTGATAAGAGAGAGAGAGAGAGAGAGAGAGAGAGAGAGAGAGCGAAGGGCCGTAAGTAAAGAGAAGAGTTTCGGTGAAAGGTCGCGTAAATTGGAAGCGTCGGCTCGTACGTGTTGTGCGAGCGCGATGCTCGTGTATGTCACCCCTCCCTTGTTTCTTTTTCGCGGCCAGCAACTATCGAGGGAAAGATTATAGGCACTCGACGTGGGTTGGCAGTGATAGAGAGACTAATCCCATGGACTTAGCAGAAGACGAGAACTTGGAATGCGCGAGTATGAGGGAGAAAGAGAGAGAGAGAGAGCTAAGGTGACAGTAGATAAGAGAAAACCTGCAATTAAGAGCCGTCAGTCTATTTGAGCTGTACAGCTTATAGGTATATACTCTGTGTTGATCGTTACTTCGATTGCTTGCACTTACTTGTAAGTACGATTGTTCCACTTTGCAATTGCATAGTGTCGTATATATAAGTGATGATGATCGAACTATATATTTTCATGAAGCAATTACTCACTTACTGACTGTACAATTTGACTCTGTTATTATCTCTATTAGCATAGCAATTAAATCTTATAACTATACGAATCAATATTCCCTATTTATTAAGTCAAACTATAACCAGCAGCATAAGTAATCTCAGCAGTAATCTGAATTTTTTTTGTATCTCCAAGACAATTGCTGTTTCTGTTTTCAGAAAAGAAGTGAAAAGGCGCACGAGTAGAGAGAGAGAGAGAGAGAGAGAGAGAGAGAGAGAGAGAGAGAGAGAGCATCCCAGCGAAACTAATGAGAACAAAAAAAAGCACGCCTTCAAGCCTCACTGATTACTCAGCAAGAAGTTCATTTCTTTCGATTTCATTCAGCCGAGTCAGGGCTACTTTAGGTCCGTGGCGATGAAGAAGAAAAAAAAAGCATCGAAGTCGTCTCTTGGTAATTAGAAAAAAAAGTAAATACCAATGAGCCGTGCAACTTCTACTGATGAAAAATTTACATTCTTCGTCGTTTTATTACAAAGTTCGTTCTTCTTTTTTTTCACGAGATCTCAAAGTTGTGTCTCACGTGAAGGAATGAAGCAAGTAACAGGAAGTAAGTTACGTAAATTCGAGTTAAAGTAGTATATCCTGTGCGCACTCAAAAGAACAAAAACAGAAGAAAAAAAAATATCCGGTACAAAAAAAAATATCAGTCATGTATAATATCCCAACATTGCTATATTATAGCAGCAGCAGCAGCAGCTTATAAACGTGAACATCTGCCAAGAAGAAGAGATATATCTCTCGTACGTACACATAAGAAGGAAAAGCACTCGAGATCTTTCTCGGTCGGTCGACGGCGGCAGTGTCTCGTTGGAAAACGAGGTGGCTTGTCTTTCTCTCTTCTCTCTCCTCCTCGTTTGGTCGGTCGTGGGCGTGTCACCGCAGTTGGCGGTGTGTCTCGTCTCCCCACCCAAGTGTACACTTCCCCTCGCTCGGTTGCCCCACCAGAATCGACCGCCCCCACGACGACGACCAAGCTCTCTCCCCTCCGCTCTCGCGCACACTTCTGGGGGCTTACTAAGCCGACGTACAGAGCTGCGACAGCGCTCGCGCGACAAGACAGACGTGCCGCGGCTGTCCTCCACGCCTTCCGACTCTTGCCATTGGCTCGCTACTCTCTCTCTCACTCTGTCCCCCCCGGCCACTCGGCCTCTGGTGACACACGCCCCCGACGTTCGTACGACACGCTAACGCCCGCGTTCGCCAAGATTTTTCACGGCAAGAGGAGGAGGAAAAGGAAACTATATACATCTCTAGACACCTTTGTGTGTGAGTGTATTGTACGTGTGCTTCCAATTGAGATTTCGCGAGATCTCTCCCCCCGAGTGTCTGTCAGTGATATTAATTGTGTACGGATGATCGAGTGACTTTATATGTGGGAAATGGAATTAGAAGTTCATATTGGTTCGTGGATATTAAACTTGGGAAATTTTACGCGATGTCATGTTAAGATCTTTTCGTACATATTAGATTAATCAGCTTGCACAAAACTTGCAAAAAAAAATTCATTTTCGACTGATAGACGTCATATATAAACTCTCGTGTGCAATTTACATCTGAGAAATTACACTGACGAAAATCGCGCTTGGAAAATCAACACTGACACGAGAGCAGCAGCAGACAAACAAACCAAAAAATTCACCCTAATAAATCATATTAGCAAGCGCGAGTTATCTTGAGCAAGAAAAAAAAAATGCGCCGTCGTGTTTCACATCGCGCATATCAGACATAAGCGCGCTTGAGCTCCGCTTATATGCGCTCCCATATCTATATGTGTATATATATATAAGACAAAACGTTTTCTCATGAGTAGCGCGGCATAATAATCAAGAGATCAAAAATACCAAATGTAATCGCGTGCAATCAGAGTTCGCACATATCTCACATCGCTAATAAAATAAAGCGCAATCAGCGCTCTCGCGCGCGAGGCATTAGCTGCCTATATGGCTCAGGTGCGCCGTACAATAGCAAGCTCTATAGCTCTCTTGAAAAAAAAAAAAAAAATTAGCCATCGAAACAATGGGCGAACCGAAATAGGCGCTAGAGGAGCTGCCGAGTGAGCAAACAAGCTTGACGAATATGCCTGTACTAAAACTCTCCCCTCCTATCCCTTTTTTTTTCTTTCGTCCAACAGACAGCTGGGCAGCGCTCACACATATACATATACACATACATGCGGCTCGAACCTCGTTCTCTCTCGCGATTGCGTAATGAAGACCGTGTCGAGGCAGCGGCAGCACCGTGGTGCTGTGAATAAAAATATATGGCGCACGTGTCTTCCAAAGCTTATGATATACTCGCACTTTTTCACTATATATAGATATATATGATCATGTATATATTTCCCTTCACTAAATTTGCTCGTTTCATTATTAGGTGGCTTTGGCAGATGCTCTTTGTTATCTTGCTCGTGGTATATGGTTGTGTTATGACTTTGATTTTTATATATAAGCTCCATGCTCTCCGTTATCATGCGGACCAGTTTACGATGTTATTTTTGTTAGTAATACAGTGCCTGATATAGTTTAAATAAAATTTTAATTATAGCGTTTTTATTTCAATAAAAAAATCTGAATATCTTTATGAAAGTATAATCTATATATGATAACTTTAAAGTTTTGTGAATTTTTTTTTCTTTTAAAAATTTATTTTTCATATCGACAAACTTCAATTAATCATGTGCTTTGATTTCTTATTTTAATAACAATTTCTAACGAATCGTAATTACTATTTTGAATTTCATCCACATTAAGATTCACCAGCGTTCATCAAATGTAATGCAATTAGATTCAATGACGAAATAAATTACTGCCAGTATGATGAATTATAATTAAGAATTACCATATTTTATTTGCATGAAACAATATAACAGGACCCCACCTATCGGATAAACTCCAAAAGTATAACATAAAAAATTCTCTTTCTTGAATATAATTCGAATCACAATTGTAATTTCATCACATATTCACTCGATGCTTCCAGAACCTCGAACATCGCCTCAAACTTGTTAGCGAATCTTGCGGACTTCGATTTCCAATAGCCGATCAGTCAGTCAGTCAGTCTGGCGCACGTGCGCTCGCGTGATTAGAGCGACTTGGCTGACGATCGAGGGTCGCTTTATCTCTCTCTCTCTCTTGGTTTTGCTTGAGGAGGAGGGGTATATATATATCGGTCTGGCGAATGAGAAGTGAGGAAGAAACTCGGTCGAAAAATGCCCGAGACTTTTTTCTTTTTTTTTCTGCGCTCCAAAGGTTAACTACGTGCGCGTGACACGCAAACGATTTTTTCAATCTCAATATGTCGAGGGCGTGTCATGTATGATATTGTATTTTACATAATTCACTCGACGTTTTGTAAATATACGAAGATGATAGTGTTATAGTCGAATTGACACTTATTTATCGCTTCGCCTATATTTTCTCGACAAGACATAATATTATTGATCATTAGAAACTCGTGAGATTTTCCAACAAACGATATATCTGTTATTGTATCTACGTAATCTTCCGGTTGTTATGAAGTCTTCAAATGCCTTTAAAATTTTTCTTTTCATCGAGACACATATGAGCAATTCCACAAAAAAACTGCCATAATTCGGCACCGTTTGTCCGAATTTTCATATTAGAGGCACGCA
>JAWWMK010000032.1:7678548-7693020 GCA_035047105.1 Galeopsomyia nigrocyanea | reverse complement strand
TACTGCGTGCCTCTAATATGAAAATTCGGACAAACGGTGCCGAATTATGGCAGTTTTTTTGTGGAATTGCTCATATACGTCAGTTTACAACGACGAATGGAAAAGGTCATCAGTATACGAGTATATAAGACGTCTCGTGCATATATGACTGAACTGAATTCAGAATACACTTTTTTCCAACTCCCTCTCTCGTTTTATATATATCCAATTTATCAGATGAAAATCTCATGAGAACATATTCATATCGTTGCGCCATTCTTAATTGACTTGCACAAGTAAAGCGCAACGCTGCCGCAGCTGCCGCAGCAGCGCGTATACGCACATAAGTCGCACATGAAACAAATCGAAAAGCTTTTTCAAGTATTATAATATATAACGCGTGCATGTTATATATCGCCTCTCGGCGTCACTGTCGCGGCACCACGCGCGACCGTCTCGAATTGCGCCTATACCTTTTGTCCAAATGCGCGAGGCTTTTGTTATACATAGATGCGTGTATATCGATACCTTCTAATCTTCTAATCAAACGATCAGCTGTATACGAAAGAGCTTTGGAAAGGCATAACGCGCAGTCATCGCGTTTGGAACATGAACCTCGATTTAAATTCAACGAGGCTGCTTTTTTTTTCTTTCTTTCTTTTCAGTATGGTGCACTACTCTCGGTAGCAATTGTGTAATCGAGAAATTTTAATAAGCGATTGTTACAGCAGTAGCAGCAGCCCATGAGAAGAGAAATAAAAAGTTCGGTAGTCGTGAGCTCATTGCCTATATAATACGCTAATGGGCGTTGAGTTTTTGGGATCTAATATATATATACGTGGTTTAAGATTTTATCGTTCCACGACAAATTATACCATACTCTTAATGGACTTTCTTATTGTTATACAGTCGGAATTATAAAAGAAAATGAAACTTGCTCGTTGACATATAGAGAGCGCGATATAAGTTTGTTTCACCTTGGTGTGAAAAACAAAAGGATTATACTGCAACTGTCTCGCGCGTCTTTTTTCATTCCGGCACAGGCCGCAACACACGTGCTCGCACGTATAGCATGTATACACAGAGGCTTTAGCGAAAGAGAGAGAGAGAGAGAGAGAGAGAGAGGTATATAAGTGCAAGGTGGAAGCTGCGGTTCCGGAGAGCAAGTGAGTCCAAGCCGAAGATGAAGGCACGGATAACCGCGTAGGAAATTGAATTCTCTCGGCCAGCAGGCAGCAGCAGGCAGTCATCTCGCCCGCGCGCTCTGCGAATTTCGCGCGCGAGCGCTGTGTAATATGTGCCAATTTTCTCGCTCCTACACATGCACACACTCCGCACATGATGTATTTTAGAGCAAAGTAAGTTTCACCCGAAGAAAATAAAAGAAGTAACAAACCTGAAATAGAGATATCAAATGCACATACGCCATGAGGTAAAGAAACGAGCGAGAAAGAAATAAACAAAACTCGAGTGCTTTTGTCTTTGGGACTTGCAGAAGAGAGAGTGAACATGCACTGCTAAGATAAGTAACGCATTCAGATGCGTAAAATACATATACACTATAATATAGCGGCAAAGGCTTCGCTCTCTTGGCCGAGCTCTCGCGAGTCATACATCATGCCATAAATATAACTACGAGCTGGCTAACGAGGAAAAGAGGAGCGCGCCTCTTAAAAAGTTTCCCCGTGTACGTATACACATATATATATAATACGCACGTCGACGTCGTCGTAGTTACTTTTTTTTACCCGCGACTTTGTGAATGAGATTGTACTCTCTTTCTCTCTCTCTCTCTCTCTCTCTCTCTCTCTCTCTCTCTCTCGCTATGAAATTTTAATTACTCATAAGCGCGCTGCAGCTCGCGGGGAGCGCGCGAGAGATATCACTTTTCGCGGAAGCCCATATCTTTTGCGCGCTTATGCGAATGATATATACGCGATGTTTACAATCAGCGCCGCCTTGGAGAGGAGAAAGAAAAAAACAGAGATTTTTTTTCCTTCACCAAGCGTTTTAGAAATCTTTCATAAATTATTATTACGAGGCGGGCAATTAGCCTGTAAACATTGCTGCAATGGATAAAAAAAATAAAAGGATCGTATATTAACTTTAGCTTCCGCGCTGTGTGGGTTTTTTTTACACGCGGAATGGCGATTTAAAAATGTATTTATAGAATGACGACGTGGGTTGATTGAAAAAAAAAATTCAATTATACGCTTTACCCCTCGACCGAGGCATCATCGCAATGTGTATATATCAAAATTGAAACATCTCTCAGCTCGTACGCACATGATCTATTTTTATACAAACGCGCACACACCCATAAAGAACGCTTATACTCGCGGGGCAACGAGTTCATTCGTGCGCCCCCTTCTCTTTCGCATACCGCACTTACATGTATATAGACAGCGGTTTAAGGGCTGGCTCGAAAATAAAAAAACTAAGGCACAAAGAGCAAGCAGCAGCAGCAGCAGCAGCAGCAGTAAGCAAGAAACTCCAGGGTTAGTATACCGGATTCGATTGGCAAGCTGCGCGCGCGAGAAGCAGCAGGCAGCACAGTCGATAAAGGATAGCTCGCGAGTTGCTGCTGCTGCTGCTGCTGCTCGGCTTGCCTTGCGCGTAATATAACGTTCGGCATGATTCGGGCGCAATCGTGCGTTTCCGCGACGAGAGCGCGAGGTTCTCTCTCTTTCTCTCTCTCTCTCGTATATTCCTTTGGTGGTGCTGCTGCTGCTAGCGCGGTGGCGGCGGCGGACGTACGCTTAGCGGATCAGCTCTCTTGTTGGCGGCGGTGGCTAGCCATGCCAAGTTCTTTTGCGTGCATGCGTGTATGCCACAACACACTACGAGAGAACAGTGAATTTTAATCGCGAGTCGCGAGCGGTATAAAGTTTCTTTTTTTTTTATTGAAAATACAGTGCGCGTGATTATAAAAAAAAGAAAAATAGTAGTGCGACGAACGAGCGAGCGAGGGGATAGTACATATATATGAAATAGTGGGCGGGGCATTGAAGGACGAACGACGAACGAGGCTGGCGACACAGCAGCACGTGACACTGTGCGCGCGGACAAACTGTCACGCCGCCCTTCTTGCCAGGCAGCCTCTCTGCTGTGTTCGCGTGTGCTCGAAGCAGCAGCCAGCCAGCCAGCCGACAAGCTCCCCCCTTTTCTCTCTCTCTCTCTCTCTCTTCTCTCCAACATCACAGAGGGGGTCTCCCTTTTTACCCCCACCCTTGCTCCACGTGTTGTCGCGCGACCTACTACTTATATGCCTATGCCTATGTGTATAATACTACTGTGGATAATGTGTATATGTGTGTGCGAGTGATATTGTGTGCACGAGAGAAAGAGAGACGCACACATTATTATACATTTGCGAGAAGGGGATTCGTCATCATCTGCCATGAGATTTTTTTTAGCAAGATGGTGATCATGCTGATGATCACTTTTTCATGATTTTTCAAGGCTGACATGTTGGTTTTTTAGGAGTGTACTTTTTATAACCTCACTTTATAACAGTGGCTATTCGTGTCGATATAATATATGAAATAATTGTCGAGAATGCAGCCGCGGATTTCGGAACTCGGATAGCATCATCACACGAAACACACAACCGCGGCTAAACAATGCAGCATGCCAGTTTAGGACCATTGTCCACCAGCTCGTATAATCAAGAGTCCGAGCGAGATTTCGACTTGCGAGTGGAAATCAAGCAGGAATCGGGGGAAGACGTGCCGTCGTCGCGTCCAACGCCGCGGTTGGAAGTTCGCGAGGAGTTTCGTAAACTTCAGCAGCAGCAGCAGCAACCAACAACAACAACAACAACAACTTTCGACGAGGTTAACAACTACAATAGTTTTCAAACGTCACCTGCGTATAATCCTTTTGCCTCGTTTCCGAGTTTCCCTCCACCCGATGGCTATCCTACACCACCTGGTTTTCCTTACCCCGCAGCAGCGGCCTTTCGTGGACAGAGACCTTACGAACAGAGGAACAATAGTTATCACAGAACACCGGCTTACTCGTCTTCCTCGTCCACGGGTAAGCAGCAACAGCGCAAGTGGAGCAACAGTGCGCTGAGGGCTCTTCAACCGCCCGCTCCGGTAAGTCTTTTGTCTCTTATTCTTTCTTTTTATTTTTTTTTATTCGTTGGTATTATATAGCATTGGTCTATGCTTGTGATTTATTATTTCTTTGTGAGCCTGTCGTGATGATAAAGAAATTCGACAATTCTGAAGTTTTGAAAAATATAGACTTGAAAGTTTGTGTCATAATGACGTGAATAAAAAAAAAAGATTTTTATAATTGCATAATTATAGAGGTTTCAGATAGTTGTTGTGGTTTAACTTTCACTAGTTTTACAGTTTACCACAAGGTGGAATACTTTACTTGGGCATTGCGAATATGTTTTAATGGTTAATTGTTAAAACCCGAGGATTCATAATGATTATCAACACGTTAACTAAATTATAAAATTCGAGTTACTTTGCTAAATAAATTTGCATTTACTATTTATTATTTCAAAAGTAAAGGGCTATGTAAATACTTTGGAATTCAACTGAATATTCATATAAATATACATATAAGCTCAAATAGTATATTACAAATGAAAAATACACATACCACTTAACAATAAAAAAATATCATTAATACATCAATAAATATCAAACGTCGCACGCTATTATATAATCTCCGGATCCCTGCTCCCATATCAAAACAAATAATTACCAACCTTATAATTTGGCGCAATAAATCCTGCCGATGAATATAAATTACCGCGCGCGTCATACTCAAAACGCCGCGTATTAATGAAATAAAAAAGAGTCTATATTTTATGCAAAAGAAGTTGAAAAAAAAAAATAAGAAAGAACAAGACATGGATGCAAGCTGCAAAATCCGATTTGGCAAGTTCCCAAGGCTAAAACGACACGATGATGCATTGACGTTGTCGATACACACACACACATATACATATACATGTACGTGTAATGAGATGTAATGGAATCGAATAAAGTGTTGCCGCGCGCGCGCACACACTCGTCGTTCGTCGCCAGTCGCGATAATAAATCGCCGGCAGAGAGTGCGAGAACGAAAAATTATGCGGCGCGGCGCGCGAGAGAGAGAGAGATGCCAAAATTACAGTGATTACGGGACTTTATCCTCGCTCTTTACACTTGAAATATATACATACGTACATATATTGAGGGGCGGGGGGGGGGGGGGGGGGATTGCTCTTGCTCTCTTAGCGAGGCATAAACGAGTGATTTGCTTGGACCGATTGGCTTTAAGGACTTCATACTGTGGGATACGTCCCCGAGGCGATTCAAAAATCGCTCTGTTGCCTCGCCTCTGTGTATGGGTGTGTTAGTGTGTATGCGTGTGTGAGCGACGAGAAAGAGATTTCCGAGAGATCGTTACTAATTTTACGACTGTCATTCGCAGACTCACGCGGATGCTTTGTAATTCACGCTGCCATGTTATACATATATTATTACGCTATATTACTAACCAAACAGAATCGATATCAATTATGGACTCATTTGCAATGTAGAAAGGCATTTTTGAAATAATAATCACCATCCAATTATGTGCTGCCGCTCGATATCAACTCCTCTCGCTATATGTATATACGTGCACTCGCAGTTACGATTATATAATTGACGATGAAGCTCTGTAAATGTTGAATAATTAATCCAAATAAGCGATATATCACGTATAAATAAATCGTCGGAATAGATCGACTATACTAATTTTTCGATACTGAAGAAAACGGCGACTATATACACATATATCGGAAGCCAAAATGTCTCGCTAATTGATTGAAATATCTTTACGGCCGCAGCATATTTTGCCGCGAGAGAAGCGATCCTATAATACATAAAGGCAAAGTGTCTATCTGCCGCTCTTGCCGCTCGCGATGCGCCGAATGCGCGAGAGTTTAGTTTATAAGGTATATCTCGCGGGCCATTCATCTCGAGAGCGAACTTGTCCCCCCTACTCGCTCACACGTTTAACGCACCTGTATCGCGATAACGTATATAAAAGCGAATAAGGGCATTGAATCAGTGCCGATTCCCGTGCTCACACACATACGAGACTTTCGTGTAATAGGATAGATGCCGCTGCGGCTTTCTTTTTTTTTTTGTTTTGTTTCATTTTGCCTTTCGGATGTGCGCCGACAAGAGACCCCCGATTTGTGTATGCGTGCAAGATGTATTTGCCGAAAATGGATTGTAAAGGGATCTTCTTGCTTTTTTTTTATCCCGAAAGTACTTTGATGTATCGTTTACGATATTAGGAATGAGATATTTGGATTTCTTCGATATTTGAACGACAATTTCTCATTGTCTATTGAATCTTAAGAAAGGAACCTTGTAATGAAGAATACTATATAGCATCCGAAAACTACACCATATACTCTCGAATTATCGATAAAATGTCAGTCCATGCGACATTACCATCTATACAAACCAATTATAATCAAAATGTATACGAAAATTTACTGTCACATAAAACACCTTAAACGATGCAATCCCTCTCGATTTGTAATAACCCCCATGCTCCGATCAAAATAATCTAAAACGACACGTCGACTGGTAGCAACACGGCGTGACTCCTTATAATAGTTATATACGTGTGAGAAAAGAAGCTTCGAGTACATATATATAAAATATACACATACACAAAGTCATCGCTACGAGTGTAATGTCGCGTGCATATATACGAAACGATAAATTTTCCAAGCTTCTTCTTCGTCGTCGTGATGGTCGTCGTTGGCGGAAAAGCCGCTAAGCATGCAGCAGGGAAGCTCGCGGACGGCGGCGCGTGTGCACCTGCGCCGCTCTCGCGCGCGCGCGCGAGAATAAACGGCGTTTCTCGCACGTACACGCGCTATATATCTCCTATACAAGCAGCTCGCGAGGCTCAAGCAGTTATACGATTTAGATCGGCGGCCTCGTCTCTCTCTCTCTCTCTCTCTCTCTCGCGAGTAAAAGCCATGAGCAGCAAGCAGCAGCAGCAGAGATCGGGATGTTGTATCTCGGCAGCTGCTAAACACGGATGTGAAAAGGTTGCGCTCGCCGCCGCCGCCGTTTTCAAGTTGCAACGCCGCCAAAGCTGGTGTCTGTCTCTATGTATGTGTGTGTGTGTGTGTGTTTGTGTATCCTACTGCTCTCTTATTTTATTAATAGCTCGTTTGTCATTATTGTTTATGCCGCTGAACCCCCCTTTTTCGCGATTCCGCGCTCGCGCGCTAGCTGCACGACCCGCGAGATATAAGAATTATGGGGGTAGCTCTTGCTGTTGCTGCCACTGCTGCTGCTTGAGAGAGGTTTTGAACGTTACGTGACAAAAGATAGGATTGCCATTTCGTGATTTTCATCGGCTCGTATATATATCATTTATCCGTGCGGGTTATATGCTGAAGCGCAATATCGACTGCTATAACTATACCGAAGCGTTATCTAATATATTTGTTCGCAGATTTTTTTTTTCTTTTCCTTTGCGAATATGCAAATCGAAATGTATATAAGTATATCCCTATCACGTTAAATGATTCATTGACATTGCGTGTTTTGTGTGTGCATACGTATAATGCGAACAAATTCCACTTTACGAGACTAATGAAAAAGAAGAAAAAAAATTAAATTGCCCAGTTAATAATTGTTCACGCTACAATAAATTAATTGCACATTACGTGCGTATGAATAATTACCTGTCCCTTTGTTAATAATACCGTGTGCAAATATAGAAGTTGCGGCCAAATGCGTTATAGAGCGCAAATTAAACGAGTCGTACAAAGTATTTAAATTGCGCGCTCGAGCGCATTACAACACAACAAACATGCATACGTTGACGCGTTCGTTAATACGGTTAATTTCACACATGGCGAGCTGTTTCGTTTGCCTAAATTCGAACGTAATAGCGCGTGTATACCAGCGGTATATATCGTGTATAATTGTTTACATTATCGCTCGTACTTTTAACTTTACGCGTACCGACTATTGTTTTAACAACATGTAAACAGCTGTTTCGAGCGAATTAGCTGGATAAATTGCACCAATTCGTGCTATGAATTAGCTGTTTCGAATAGTTTTGTCCACAATGCTTTGTTTTACGTTTGTTTCGATACTCTAGTGTGAAATGCTGCTTTTTTCTTTTACGTACATTCATAATGTATTCTTGCACTACTTGAGATTATACGAGCAACAATGATACATATGCTCGGCATAAATAACAACGTTGCAGGGCACATTCGTCACGTCTGTCAAAATCGCTGAAAAAAAAAGGAAAGCAAATGTCCATTTGACGCCCCTGCTCGTAGCCCTTTGCTTTATTATACCCTTAACTTTCTCTCTCTCGAGAACAAGCTGCTTAATTCCCCGAGAAAAAAAAAGAATAACAGCAAACAATCGATCACCTCCTCTCGGCTTACTTCTTTCACGCAGCCGGCCTTCGTTGTTGTTTTTTTTTCGCGTGATGCATCTGCTTAATAATTCCATTCGCTGCGTGTGTGTGTATATATGTGCGTGTGGAAGGCGCCATCGTTGTTGGTCATCGTCGTCCTCGTCGACGTCAACGATCCCTTATAGAAATACGAGCCGTTCGGCGTGGAGAGGGATTATTATTTCTTGGGTGCGGAGCGCGTCCATCATCTCGATGTTGTCTTTTTTTGAAGTGAGAGATTCGCTCGTTTATCTATTCGAGAGGCGCTCATGATTCTTTTATGAATCTCTGCGCGTATATACAGCACTCGTGCCGTGTCTTATCAATGCTAATGCACTGAATGGAGAGCGCGCGAGACTATCATCGCGGACGATGATAAAACTATTTCTGTGCGAGTGTGCGTGCGTGTACATTTATTCTATATTTGAATTGTATAATTTATCGCGATTGAGGTTGGATTTGTAAATTTATTGTGTGTGCTGTTTCTTTATCGTGTCAGTTATTTTTGAGAGTTAAGTTTGATTTCTTTTGATTACATATTGTGACGCTAGCGGGCTTTCAATGCTTTTTTGTATCATCATTTAACGAGTTAGTCGAGGTGAGAAATAAATGTTATCAATAATTTATGTATTTTCAATGATCTTATGTGACTTTTGAGAGATTCCTCTCATGTATCTGTGGAGCATCAGTAAAATTTCAATATTTTAATTATATATCATTTTTCAATCGTAAAACTCAACAAATTTAACTGAAAATATAAGTCGTACATTCTTTGCCTTAAATTTCATATAAAAGCATTCGAAATTTGAAAACAATGAATCACTAATCACTCACAGCACTGCTGAGTTGTTTCATGCACTACTAATGAAGTTTTAGTAATTTTCAGTATTTTATTTAATTTTACATCTTTAAAATAAATTCATGAAAATAAAGACATTGAATTAAGATATATAACCATTATTCTATTTCAAAAACATTCATAAATTAATCAATAAAACATTGTATAGTTACCAAAGTACAAAAAATTCAAAAAAAACATCCGTTACTCAACTCCATTTGTAAACGTTACAATGACTCCCGTAGAACGGAACACCGAAAAGATACTCATCTACACCTGAAATTAAGTAATTAAGGTCAAATCACATGCACATTAACCAGCGACTTCCTCACAGCTCAAATGATACATCTCGGCAATCACGTTCTTTCTCTCTCAGTTTTTACGCGAGATCACGCGTTCAAAACGGATACTTCAAAAATAAGAAGAAAACAACCCGACCAAACTATCACCGAGAAACCCCTCGAAAAAAAAAAATAATAAACGAGTATAGAGAAAATAACGCATTGTCGGGTGATCAGCATAAATAAGTTCTCGAAACTCCCGGGCATACGAGTCAAACGACAGCTCATCACATGGTCTAATCTCGAACAAAGGCGC
This sequence comes from Galeopsomyia nigrocyanea, assembly GCA_035047105.1. Classification (NCBI taxonomy): domain Eukaryota; kingdom Metazoa; phylum Arthropoda; class Insecta; order Hymenoptera; family Eulophidae; genus Galeopsomyia; species Galeopsomyia nigrocyanea. Next base: position 7,683,164 of record JAWWMK010000032.1, on the reverse strand, counting down.
GTGCACACGCGTCTTTTTAAAGCATGACGCACCACGATTTCTGTCCCAAAAAAAATCGTTCGACGAAAAAGTATATAGTAGACCGCTCGCCAGATGCGATCATCGCGTCGTCGAAGACGCGCGGAGAACCGAACGTAAAAGTTGGGCGGTGCACCTTGGGCTCCGAACCTATTACCCGGATTTTTACCTGTGCGGCATGCACGACAAACGGGGAGCTGTAACGCACATATGGCGATATAGTGACATGATGTTCAACCGCCCTATTCTTCCGCTAATGTTTTTTTTATGTCTATGTTATGGATCTGTTGATTCGAGGAATTGGGCGCGACAATGGATATTACTTATGTATGAGCCCATTGTGCGGTCAGTTTTATCGTCGATATTTTGTGTTTTGATCCTATCAGATTTGGAAATTTAGATTTTAATTAACTGCTTCTCCGTGGAGGTCTTCGTGGTCGGGTGAATTATTTGAAATGCAGTAAATACAAGATTATTCTATTAGATTCAATAGCACGAAGTACAATTGTAGTTCTTCGTAATATTTTTTTTCTCGACTGCACAACTCGAGGTCCTTTTCTCCTTTCTTTTTGCTCTTTATCTCTCTCTCTCTCTCTCTCTCTCTCTCTCTCTCTCTCTCTCTCCCTCTCTCTTTCTCGCGACTTAATGCGATCCAGTGCCAATCGACCGTGAATTTGAGCCTCTTCAGAGGCCCGGAATTAAGAAAGTTTCGGGTTTTACGGAAAAGAAAACGAGCCACTTGCCAATTCCATGAGAGTTGTGCAAGCAGCAACAGCAGCAACAGCAGGGCTTCTGTTGACGCTGGCCCTTTAATTAATTCTGTAGCTTTTTTTACCATCACGTGACAATCAACGTTTTTCTTTTTCTTTCATCTCCAGGATGCCGTTTTTACGATACTGCTTATTATAGGTTACAGCCAAAGCTGAAATTAATGACATATTGATTTGTTTGCAAGTAACGAAGCAAGTTAAATGCACGAAACTGCATTTATTGAGAATTTTACAACAACTTTCTTGTAAGAAAAAAAAATTCAATAAATTGTAGAAACGTGTGGTTTTTAATCATAAATTAACAAAATCTTGATTAATATATCGATGCGTATTATCCGAAGTTCAAAGTATTTATTATAGTGAATTTTTTTTTACAACTGAATATTGGAATTTTTTCTGAATCACTTGTATTGTTTTTGTAGTGAGATCTTATATTAAGTCACAAGATGCTCGACAAGATGTCTTTCAGTTCATTTGTTATAAACTCTATAGTGACGTTGTCTCTACTGGAAAATAAGTAAATTATAAAATCATAGCTCTTTGAATTTTTTAGTATTGTACCAAATTCTTCTTTTACTTATGAGCAGAGCGTTCTTTCTTACATTCTCTTTCTGTGCAACAGTAAAATTTTTCAACAATTTATTCACAATTGACAATAAAGCAACTAAAACATCTTTCAGTCACTCTAATCGGAGCAAAAAAAAGATACCTAAAAATCCAAGAAAAGTCCCGTGTCTTCGAACAAGTACCAAAAGTAAAATCATAACCGACCAAGAAACCGAGCTCACTTTGTAATAAGTATTATTACGAGATTTCGGGTAAGTTCGTTGGCGCGCCCGCAAGACACCCAGTATTTCCGAGCAAGTAAGTGCTCCTAGAAAATGAGATTTTTTTTGGTGTTCGTTCACCCGAACCGAAAGTCCACGACGTGCGTATATACTTTTCGAGAGCCTCAATTCCGGGAGGAGCGAAGATAATAAATTAAAAAAAAAACAAGAAATGCTGCGCCTGTTATTAAAGGTGTGCGCGAGGCACACGACAGGGCGCGTGCGCGCGCAGTATACAGCCGCCGAGCCGTGCCGAAACCGCAAATCCAAAACCGCACGTGCGCCTCTCTCTCTCTCTCTCTCTCTCACTCGCGCGCACGTTAATTATTTATTATTCGGCCGGTTTACTGCCCTCGTTTCCCGAGTGTCGAGTGATTATGCGATTTTCGTACTTATACGTATACATACAGACTCGCTTCCTGCGATGTTGTTTCAAGGCTAAAGTTTGCCGTATTATACGTGTTTCACGTGATAACGTTGCGATCGTGTAACGCATATAAATTTCAAATTGAAGCGTAGAAATTAATTTTTCTATGGCTCTCGAAAAGAATGCACAAATTGATGTGTTTTCGAGCGAAAAATTGCGAAATGACTCATCAGCACCAGGATAGATAAATTATATTACCTGCTGTATACGATCGACGTCGTCGTAATGTTTTGCTGATTTATAGCTGTCGTATTGAAAACGTGACACGTGAAAAAAAAAAGTAACAAACGACCAATAAAAAAATCCTTTACAACAATGATTATTTTCCAATCGTAAATTCATAAGTGGCTGAAATTATTTTTCCGAACGAGCTTGACTAAATTCAATGACGTGCACGTCCTCGTTAAAATATCCAGAAGCAATTTATAGCGCGACGAAAAATAATCTGTGAATCGATATCAGTAGTAAAACTCGATATTACATCAGTCAGCCGCTGGAAAATACAAAAAAAAATAACAACAACCCAAGCCCTCAGCCGATTGTAATTCTTAGATAATATAAATTTACATTTCATAAAATTTCACACAAGAAAAGCATCCCACGCTTATCCACATTCATCAATCACAAAGAAGAAGAGAAAAAAAGGGGGGAAAGAACAGCCTCGTTGCAGTAATTTTAATGTAACTCGGAACGTCATGCGATCGCTGGGTTTATTAGCCATTATTTTCAGCGCTATCGACGCCCGTCGACAGCTCATCCCGAGCCGCTTTTCATGCGAGCACTTTGTCGGCCTCGTCCTCGATCTTCTCGTTCTCTCTCTTTCTTTCTCTCTCTTTCTTTCTGTTTCGAGCGCGCTAAAATAACGTTGCCGCATCCGTAAACTCTGTGCCGCGATCGACTCTTTCTCAACGAGTCACCGTGCACTGCCTCGTTGTTTACTGTGTCATCTCGCCACCTTTCCACACTTTATTATTCGCTCTCGACTCGGCTCGACGAGAAAGATTCTCGAAGCTTTTTCGCTTGACAAACTATATAGTGCCATATAATACATATATAGTGCCATATAACTCTTTATTGGGTTGTTACGACAACCGCGTGATGTCGCATCTGTGTGTCGCCTTGCTGTCTTACGAAAGTGAAGTTTAGAAGTCTAAAAAAATAATATACTGCATTTGAAATAGAATTACTGCTAACATCTATTCAAATCGAGCTATAATGAAATACGACGAGATCATTCGTATGGAATTGGATATTTAATTCTTTTAATTAATAATATTAGTATACAAACGTTTCATTTTCGAATCCATTTCGACAATATCACTTTTCAAATATTATACCTCAAAGCGTATATAACTACAACCTTCTGCAATTTTCTGCGCAACTAGCGTTTTCCATCAACATCAAAAATTAAAATTAATTTTCCCCGACTCAAGATTACTTGCTCGCATCCTTATATATACCGAAGCTCATCTATAGGTCGTTTAACGACCACCAGCCCATGTATCCCAGACACACGCACTTCGTGTATATCTAAACTTACGCGAGCGAGAGACGAGGATATTATAAGGTCGCGCGGTGCGCATCGACGACACGTCCCTCGTCGTCGTCGCAACTATACGCGCGGACGAGAGCGGGCGGTATTAAAGTAATTGATGCCGCCGTAAAAAGCTGCTGTTGCTGCTGCTGCTGCTGCCGCACGGTGATTGCACGCCGGTGTGTGTGTGTGTGTGTGTGTGTGCCCATTGATTTACAATGCGAGGTTAGGAGTAGCTCTTTTCCTTTTTTTCGTTAGTGGCGGCACGCGATGCCGATGCACTTGTCTCGTATATATACTTCGGCTTGAATGTGTGTGGCGCGCCGGCGGTCGATGCTACCGCTAAATTTAGAAGTTATTGTGTATAATAGAAGGATTTTTCGCATTGTTTTTGCGACGAACGATGCTGCTGGTGGTGGTGGTGGTGGTGCGACCCACACACACACACAGATACAGCCAAGGTCCTTGGTATCTCGCCAAGTTATTTCGATGTTCGCGACGAGTATACGATTATAGTTTTCGCTTGTTAATCAATCTGCTTACTGTTGGCTATTGTAAACTAAGTTTCGGGCAATTTTATTTTCTCTCGTGCTCGTGATTGCCAGAAGTTTGCTAATCCTCACGAGAGAGAAAAGCGTGTAAACGGTTTGATTGTTTACAGCTTGTCTGAAAAATTATAAAAATAAAATTATTTATTTTCGAGCGAAAATTAACAGCGACTATTCGGTTTATACAACCGCAATTTCAGTCAATCCTCCTTAGTATACTACACTTGACCAGCTCTTGGTTGTCGTTCATTCGATCGTATAAACAGGCATCTCACTTTATCGGTATCATACTTATCAATAAATCACACCCATAAAAGCCATGGAACTTTGTCCCGCCAGAGCGAGCAAAAAAAAAAGTCAAACGAATGTAAGACACAGAGCTCGAGCGAAAAACACGAAACAACTTCCCACGTTTATCACACACACACACACACACACACACACACACACACACACACACACACACACACACACACACACACACACACACAC
>JAWWMK010000032.1:7559301-7674148 GCA_035047105.1 Galeopsomyia nigrocyanea | reverse complement strand
GTAAATTTCCGAATTTTATGTACTCAAAAAAAGTATCGGGCAAAAAAAGTAATGTCCCGAAAAAAAGTAAAATGTTTCACTGTGTAAGCCTCTGATGGTCAATGTTGTACCATGTGGAATTGATTTACATAATCGGATTGGGTGGGTTTGATTGATTTTTAAATTGATTGAGTAGTGATAATTTTTATGATTACGTTGAGCATTATTTTTGATTATATTATTGGTTGAACCACCTAAACAAATATTCCTATGAAATACCTTGTAACGTATAGCTCTTTGAATTATCTTTTTATAAATTTCTAATATGTTTTATCATATGACAAAAACTAAATATTCTATCAGTTCAACAGCTATAAGACAGCCACCTTGTGTCACGTTGTGTCAATAATATTTTTCAAACGATATCATACGATTTAATATTCTACCTTCAATTCTAATTTTCATTCTATCTATTTTATCGTTACACTTTCAATTACTTCACAACTCGAACGAAACATGCACCATAGAGAAACAGAAAACAATTGTCATTAGCATTAACAATTCCCGAAGGCATATCAATCCATCTAGATCTCGCGCGCGTATATATCAGCATGCGCTACGGTCACATTCTTCCGAGTTGTATTATAGGCAGGCAACTTTAATACTATATAACCTATGCCCCCTTATTAAGCGCATTAAGCATGCATCGGTTATATGTACAAGGGCTACCATTCCATGCATTAATGCATGCGCTCGCGAGCGTATATACAAATATGTTAAGCCGACGGTGTTAGCTCTTTTTTTTCTTCTTCTTCTCTTCTCCTGCATTCGCCGCGAGCAAACAATACAAGTTGCTACAAGTGACACGACAGCGGGAGGGATTTGCATTATAGGTCGCGCACGAGTTAGTTTTCGATTTCCTTGGTTATAATAGCACGCGTATTATAATGTGTCGATAAAATCCTAATTATTGCGCTTTCGAAAAAAAAAAAGAATATTAATGTAGTTACGTACATAAACACACGCGTGTGTGTGCGTATGTTTGGCTAAGGGCTTGAAGTGGCACGTCACGCCGTCCGCGCGAACATGACAGAAGAATGCAAAGAAAAACATTTATCGGTCGAGCATCGGTTCCCACGTATACGTGTGCGAGAGAGGACGACGACGACGACGAAGAGAGTGTATATACATATAAGAGAGAGAGAGAGAGAAAGAGAAGAGCAAGATGCGTCGACGACGGGCGCAAGATCATGCCGATGGCTCTTCTTCGATCTTAAAATTACAGAAGATAAAGTCAGCCGCGAGGAATTTCGTTTTTGTCCCGAGCGCGGACGACGCAGAGTCCGAGCCTCGCCTTCAGCTGTGTATAGTGGTATGCAAAGAGGATGATAATAACATGGTTGACGTGCACTTGTCCGTGAATATGCTTATACGCCGAGCGCGAGCTACGAATCGACATACTTTCTTTTATCTTCTGTTTTTTCTTCTTCTTCTTCTTCTTCTAACGATAAAAATTTTTTATTTGGATTCCTGTGTGCGTGGAACGAGGATAATTTTTTTTCTACAGTGTCATTTCTTTCGAGAATTACGTCAATTATATATACCTACTAGTAAAAATTTCCCTCTTGTATGTAACATGCAAAGATCCTAATCGCTGACCCAATTACACACTGCGCGGGTCTTTTTCAAGTCCGAGGCGCGGTGTGTAGGAGTATATATACATATACGAGGAGGTAATTTGCGAGATAGTTCGAACTTGGCCTCTCTGGAGGCCAAATTTCAGAGAAGCCCAAGTGCATCTTCTTGCTCTGTTGCTGTGGAAGCCGCATGTGTAGCACATATAGTCTAAATTCGGACCCGCGCTCATGCAACGTGTTAAACGTATGTATATGTATGTGTGTGTGTGTCTTGGCTTCCGAGTTATATTGCCATCTTACGTCTGTGTTTTGCGCTATACGTATATGCGCTAGGTGCTCACTCGATGTGTACACATTCGGCTGAGGAATTTCTAATTACCGGTGTGCGGAGCCAACTACTGCCGATGTTTCTCCTGATGGCTTTAATAACTTTCAACGTGTGATGGGTAGTTTTTTTATTATAAGTTTAGGATGGATAGAAAATCACTCTATTTCGATGTTGAATCGACTCGTTATTCTTCCTCCGACATTTATTATATATATATCAAAGAAAACGCGGAAATATTAAATCGATTAATGACAGTATCGTGACACATACATCGACGCGAGTAAAAAAAAAAGTAATATTGTCGCGCGATCATATATATAGTGACGTAAATATCACATCCGTTTCTATATATACGCCGTAGGCTAAAACGCGTGCGGCGGTTATCGTGACAAGCGATTCTTTCCATTGTCTTTGTCAGTTTGTCCTATAACAGCCGTGTGCACGTATATATACATACACGGGACACAACGCCGCGTATTATATAGGCGTGAAACGCGCGTTTCGCCATCGACCCAACTAATGTAACGCCATCGTGACATGACACAACCTTGAATTGGCTTGGATAGGGCATATAACTGCTCGTAAAGTGTCCTTACTTTGTGTCACTTACGAAACTGTAAAATCATTTCCTTATTCACGGAAAAAGGATTACTTCGTGCGTGACTGCCTTCTTCTTCGCTTTTTTTTACTCTCATTGAATGTCACAGTGAATCGCCCTTACGAATTACTGTATAATCAATTATTCGACCTTTTGTTTTTAGTTGTGAATGAATTTTGAGCAGCTTGTAGAAATGATTTTGAAAGCTGTATCAAGTAACTGAAAAAAAATTATTGAAAAGTTAACTATATATGCATAATATATCATAGTTTTACCACTAGAGGGATACCAGTAATACAACGCGTGATACTAGAGAAGTATACTGTGTAAAATATAATTTTATATAATTTTTGAATATAGTATTCATATTTCAAATAGTACCAATAGTACATATTACCATGGTGTATCAAAAGAAACTTAATTGTAAATCTTAATTATTTTCATTTATAAATTTTATCAAAAATACATACTTAATTTAAAAAAATTTCATACACGACTTTTTGAAAAATTTCGTTTTCATCAAAAGTAAAACGATGAAAAAATAAAAGTATATTTTCAGTAATTATTCTACACACTTGATATAAAACTATAATACTTCATTTCTCATTTACAAATAAATTTCAATAAATTCTCTCGACAGATTTTTAAAAAACAAAATTTAGTTTGGTTGCACAAGAGAGAAAGATCCAAAAAAAGATCAACTTTCGCAGGGGAACCCAAGAGACACGTGCGCATATCGTGTGTTTCGTTTGTTTTTCTAGCAGAGATGTTAATTCCGACTCCCGCGTAGTATAGAGCCCGTGACAAGAGACACTTGCCAGATCACCAAGCGTCACACATACACACACATATCGTCGACCGCAAATCCAACAGATTGGCGCGACCACGATGTTAGATATGAATCGTCTCAAACAAAATAAACCTTCGCATGTTAATTTTACATTCTTCAAAGGAACTTCTATTTCCGAAAAGTAGCGATAAAGACGTGTGTTTTTTTGTTGTTGGGTAAACTGTTTTTTTCTTCAGAAACAATTTATTTATTCGAAGAAGCGATTTTAACAACCTCGTCTTAATTTGTTTGTCGGTCTGACTTGTTTCGTTTATTACTACTTTTTTTACTGGAAATTCAGAAAATCCAAGCGAACCGATGCATATAACACTGTTTTGTTGCACAAAATTCTTGGATAAAAACAGTTAATAGTACTTTTCAGAATCTTAAGCTGGCCCAAATACTTTACACTTGGAATTAATGAGTAAGCATCACAACTGTTTGACGCTCTCAACAAGCTCGTCAAAGCCGCGCAGGACGGCATTTTCATTCAACTCGTTCGTTCGACAAAGCCACGCGTGCAACAATGGACCACACGCGTGTGAGCACATGCGTGCTCTCTCTCTCTCTCTCTCTCTCTCTCTCTCTCTCTCTCTCTCTCTCTCTTGACTCCCGCGTGAACTGACGTCATCTATCTTGAAGAAATTCACATTCATGCGCTGACACTAATGTCGCGGGCTTTTTCCAACGGCGAACGAGGCTTTATCAAAGTCCTTCAATGTGTCCTGGGTCGAGAATGAGGACTCATTCTTTAAAGGTGGTCTCTCTCTCTCTCCGCCAAATAATACTCGCGCGCTTGGCATTTCGACAATAAAAATACCATCAGTCTTGAAGATTCGTCTTCTTCTTCTTCTTTTTTTATCGTTGATGCTTTGGTCCTCCAGTTGTGACAGATGCTTACAAACATTCTTTCAGACGCCTAGACAATCGACGAATGTGCCTTTCGTGCGTGACTTTCTTTTCTTTAGAAGTGATTTTTTTTCTGTCTGTTTTTTGTTCAAGGCCTAGACTTTTTTTAAACGAGAGCTTTTCTTTTCTCGTTATTTTATTTTACGAGAAATTTGAATCTAGCTGTCATGGTTTTTTTTTTCGTCTGTTGCAGTGGCCATCGTGGTACTTTCGTCCAGAATCGCCATTCAACACACCATACGGAAATCACGTTTTCAATTGCAACAACAACAACAACAACGAGTTTCCGGCATTAACAAGGCCGCAATTGGATTTGAAACGATTCGAAGCGATACCGGAACGAGCTAATAAAGTTCACGGTCAAACTCCAACAATATGCACGGTAAGTGACGTAATAATCGTAATTAGAGAATACTCGAAACGGATAAAAGAGAAGACAAAAAAAAACGCGAAAGATTTATAGACAAATCAAATTACGCCGTTAAATAATATTCCGTTTCAATCACCTCGGATAATGGTACTTTAATGATGATACATAGCAGATATTCGTGACTTTATTGTCACTCGGCTGGATTGTTGTTCGAGCAACTTTCTATTATTTTATCGCTGGATGGCGTGTCGCACGCAGTGTGTATATACACACGAAATCTTCGGATCGCACGAATACGCCGAGAAAAAGACAGCTGGAGAGTAGCTTTAGCGCGCGTTCAAACTTCTATACAAGTCGTGTATCTTTATTACGGGTTATTATTCAATTTTACGCCACTTCAAATGATTGTCCCTGATGTTAATGTACTCGCTTGATGACTCGAATTATGATGAAATTCAATGACACCGTTATAGGTGTTGATATCTTAATTGAACATTTATCGAAATATCACCCTGAAAGTTTTTACATATTTGCATCGATTAACAAAGCCATTAAAGGCTATCGAAAGTTTGAAAAACAGCGATCGTGTAAAAAGTGTCAGGTCGTACACATAAGAACGGTGTCCTAATGGCCAGCGACACGGCAACGACGACGAGTCCTTAAAGCGCGGCGAGTAATAGTAGTAGTATAAGAGCGACGGAGGAACGATCGATCGATATTCAATTTACAGTTTTGTCACACAATTTCCGTCGCCCTTCGTGGAAACCAAAATTCCCGGGGCGCGCGCGCGACGCCGGTGACGGCACCAACAGCCAATCTATATACGTGACAAAAGTTGCCATGTAAGCTTTTGTGAAAATTGAAGGACTCGTGTTGCATTGATTGTGTGTTACTGTAATTTCGCAAAAAACGAGCATGAGGAAAGTTCGTAGTCACGTATACATATACTCGCGTTCGCTGCTTGCCAACTTTTCGCAAACAGAATGCGCGCGCGGAAGGGTGTCTCGCGGGGAAAACGATGATACACGGTTTCGTTCGAAAGCTCATCGTACGATGTGACTGACTTTATTTTCGCTGGAATTACGATTATTAATTATTTTCTCGCAAATATACCGATGAATAAATTTTCAATTTAAAACATAAAATACTTTTAATTTCACGTCAAATTTAATAATAAAAAAAAAATAATAATAACGTCACTTAAGAAAAGTAAATTGACGTCTCGCCGTACAGTGATACATACACACATGAGTAGTCTCGACGTGTAATTGTAAAGGCTGCGCGTCGCTTGGAAATCGTCGAAATGTAATAAGCATGAAAATGCGAAACGGCTGCCTGCGCAGCAGTGGCGGGAGGAGTGGTATAATTTTACGCTCGCTCCTCGTATATGTGTGCTGTCATTTTCGTATAATGCACTCCTGTCTCTCTCTCTCTCACACTCCTACTATAATACAACACGCATCGTGCACACGCGCGCGTGTCAACGGCTTATACGAAGACGACGACGCCGCGCGAAGATTGAAACTCAACCGTAACGGATCATTAACTCAATCTCTCTCGTCTGCACGCAAGTTATCAAAGTTTCAATTATAAAAAAAGAAGAAGAAGAAGTGTTATACATTGTACGATTGTCAATGTAGTTTGTATATACGTCGATGAAGTTTGTGTAACTGTAACCACGTATAACTCGAGCAATGGAGCTGCGAATATAAGCACGTGATGTATTCAAATCGGCAGCGTCGTCAGTTACAGTTAGGTAAATCAGGCTGCTGTGTAGCTTTCTTTCTCGGCGTTGTGTACAGCTCGCACGAGCGATGAAAGCGTAGCAGTACATTGACACACGACGATGTGGCAGGTAGGTAAAAAAAAAAAAAAGAAACGAGCGTCACACCTCTATGTACGTGTATATGTAGGTTGATGTGCGACGGCGCCCGGCGATGATCGGTGAACGGCTAATGACGATGAGCGAACGACTGGCTTTTTTTTTTTGTCGCCGCCACTGCTGCTGCTGGAAATTAGCTACGGCTCGCTAACGGAATCGCTCATGAGGTAGCAGCAAAAACTCGTGTACGAGTGTGTTATGTGAATGTGTGTGTGTATGTGTACATCGGTGCTGACGTGCGTCGCGCGCGAGCATGAAAAGAGGGGAGATTGCTCTGATTGACAGACTGATTGAAAGAATCTGTCTTTGAAATTTGCCGTTTTATGCGGGACGCGAACGCATATATGCCAACGACGTGCGGCTGCTGTGTGTAGCTTTATCGCTCCGACTCTCTCTCTCGTCGTGATGTATGTGTGTTTGCTATTTGGATGAGCTAATTTTATAGTGCCGTTTTCGACTGATTTTGTTTGACATATGTGCATTAAATTTGCATTCGGAATTATATTCTGATTGACGATTTTTTTAGGAAGTAATTGATCATATATTTAATACGGTATTCATATATGGAATAATTTCATAAGCGATATTTACAAACGCACGTTGAAAAAAATTTAATTAATTCTTTCGAAACATATATTATAGCACCATTTACCAAGGTCTTCATTTGAAAAATTGCTGATACCGAGAACGACGTAAAAACTCGTGTATATATACGTGAGCGTTTTGTCTTTTTTTGCTGCTCGTCAAAGGCGCAAAAAAAAAAAAAAGAAAAATTTCAATCGCCATCACGAAGCGATCAGCGAGACAAAGTCATACTCCTCTCGAAACTTCCCGTTCTCCAAGAGTGTAATATAAAAAAAAAGAAGAAGAAGAAGTATAAGGACATGCCAAGAGAGAGAGAGAAGCCCACTACTCGACGGTTAACGACTCGGCGACCGCTACAAAAAGCCCACAATCTATCAAATTGTCACTGAGTTTCGTAACTCTGAGTTTGCCGGGGCCACCTTAATAAGTACTCTTTCATACTGCAGCTCGACAATCGAACATCTCGACGCGCCGTGTATAACAAAAGCGAAATTCCAAAGCGACTTTAACATGTATGATAAAAGAGACTGCAGTCACGAGAAGGCTTGTATGCGATATGTGTCGAGCGTAACAATTTGCGTCGTTTAAAAAGTCGTTCGAAGCAACATTCGGCGATGATTTCACATGCGCGAGCGCTGAATTTATATATATTTACAAGATTGAGCACTGTTTTGATCTACGCTCACTGACACTTCTTAATTTTTCTTTTCAAGTCATCTTCAACGCGCGTTTTGCGGTCCCATTCTCCACTCCGCGCGAGCACGCTTTATACCTTAGACCGTAATTAATCTTCGGGGGGAGAGTTGCAAAATGAAATTTTACCGGCTATTATACGTCTCGATTAATTACTCGAGTAAGTTACAAGCGCGCTGAGAAGACATTTTTACAGCGTGAATTATTTTTGATTTTGGAAATACCTTTTTTTCGGGATATGTATCGTATCAATTCGTATTTTTCTAGAAATATAAATTTAATGTTAATGATCAATAATTGAAACACTACTATTTGATACTATTGGGACACCAGTCATCTTTTTATCAATATCAGCATTATTCTGAGAATTGAGTTTTGTATTTTACATGTTCACCATTAGAGGGATGTCATAACTACTGTGCGCAGTACTAGAAACTGAATCTGTACTAATGATATTTCTGAATACTATGAATCATTTTTAAATAATGTATTTGTGAGTACCATTATTCGTTGTCTTTTAGAACCCCATCTCGTTCAATATAATTTTTTACCATGATTATCACGATGACTTATCTCGAAAATTAAAACTCGACTATGATACTCCAACCTTAAATAGTGAAAAATAAAACTTATCCAATTGAAAATTATCATTTAGATATTCATTTCATCCAATCCAATTGCACATGATTGAAAAAAAAAACAACGCTCATTCTATAAATTTATCTATACCTACAATACTTTCCGATTAAAAAAAAATTCGAACGTTACCCTCGCGTACACCCGGCTATATAATATCCATCCATGGATTTTTTGTTGCTTCCTTTATCATCGCGCACTTTACGAGTGAGTTGGCTATAATAACTCATTGAAGCAGCATGCCGCGCTTGGATGTCGCCGCGCGGCGACGGCGGCGGTGGCCAAACGAAGAAGCTCGTGACTTTTCATTAAAACGCAAGAAGGGCATCTAGGCGTTTTATCGCCCAGCCGAGGCAATTTGTTTCCAGGAAAGCTCGCGCCAACCACGCGATGTTTGCATTTTCCGCGCGACCACCGCACCAGTAGCGCGTACGGTGGGCTATTAAACGAGGAGGCGACAGTTTCTCGCTGATGCTTCTCAATTAATAATAACGCGCAAAGTTTTGATTTATTCGCGCGGTAGCTCTTCGTTTATGGATTTTCAATGTTTACCTTGCTTTGGAAAAATAATTATTTATACGACGGATCCAATATTTCAGTCTTTGTCAGTATAGGTACAGTTCATTTCATCATCGATGCAATATCGTAGCTTGATATAAAACAAAATATAATTGAAAATAAGTTTCAATAGCCACCGCAAGAATCGACACATGTTTACACATCCTCGAATCAGCACCAAAAGCTATGAAAAATAGAAAAAGCCTCATTAGAAATAATTTACATGATAGCCAAGACTAAACCGGTAAAAAGAAAAAAAAAACGCGCGAGCGCCTGCGCAGCAGATGATATTAAACGACCCATAAACAAGCTCGTATTTTAAAATCACCTTTCAGCGTGGCGTTCAAAACGAATTTGCTTAATAAATTAGCATGGCCGTAAAGCTCGCGCGCGCCGCGCTTGTACGTGTGTGTGGCAATGTCACTCCTCGTCGTAACGACGCTCTCAATAGCTTCGCGCTTCTATTTTTCGTGCCTCAAGGTGATGACCCATAACGCGAAAAACTTTGAAACTCGCTTGACGCTTTTACGGGGCCTCCGAAAAATAGGTCGTTTACCGAGGAAAAGAAAACACGCGAGGGAGGAGAGACGGATGAATAGAAATGATACGCGAGAAGTTTTTTTTAATTGATCAACGACAAAAAAAAAACCGGAGTGACGTTAAGTGGCTACTTGAGATTGTACGCGCTCACTCGAGGCGCTTATATACATTATGCTAAATGTTTGCAGGCAGGAAATGGTACCGTTTTACTTGTGCTCGGAGGAGAGAGAAAAAAAAAACAACAACGACTATCGGTGATAAAGCACTCGATCGTTTCGCCTTTAAATTGAAAATTAAATTAATGCTTTTTCTTCGCCGCCGCAACGAGGATCGAGGAAAAAAAGAGAGAGAGAGAGAAACGAGTTTTACGCGGTAATTGTTGCGATCGGCAAAAAATTTGTCAACCAGTCTATATAACCAACGTCGCTATCGGCAACGTAATATCAAAAGCTCTCTCTCTCTCTCTCTCTCTCGCGCGCGCTCATCGATAACGCGAGAGCAATTACGTTAGCCGCCGTCATCATTATGCGTCATTATCTTAATTCGAAATATTGCCGCGCGCTTATATACGAGAGAAAAACAGACGCGCGGATCATAGATCACCGAGTGCAGATATTGGCGACAAGTGGCGGCGTTTAGCGGCTTGAAATAGAGGGAAAAAAAAATTTTTTACGCAAACTAGTTGTTCTTCCGGTTTTCGTCGTAATTTTAATCGGTCCCTCTGTATATATACAAAGTGGCGGAGAATACTATCGTATGTATCGATCGCGCTTTTGAACCTTATCGATGATGCGTCGGATAAGGCGCCTCTCCTTGAGGACAGGATTGCCACTTACGTGATTTCCTCGCTGCTGCCGCATTTATCTTTATCTTAATCAAATTAAGCCCAATTAACGTGCTTGTACACGATGTTTTACAATGAGCTCTCTCTCTCTCTCTCTCTCTCTCTCTCTCTCTCTCTCTCTCTCTCTCTCCTCTGGCTTCTTCTTTTGCCGATTATTCAGTTATGCATGCGCATGGGCAATGACTTTTTTTGCCGTGAGATCGCTGCTTCTTGACTGGTTTAGGGGATACGTTATTTATTTTTTTTTCGTTATTTTTGTATTGTTTTTTCGACTTTTGTGTATCCATAGTATATTTAGCATCTTTGAGACTGGATTTTGGATGAACGAGAAAAAAAAATGCAAACGTTTAATTCTATTAAGCTGCAAATTTGCTTGATTCGCTGGTGATTAGAACTATCGATTATCGATTATTCTGTTGTTGTTTAGTTTTTGTCCGTGAGAGGACTGTTAGTTCAAAATACACACTAGAAGAACACATATTTATTTGTTATATTGAACATTTTTTCCAAATTTATTCTTATCAACATGATTTATAAACAATATCAAGTAATCGAAGAATTCACAATCTCCACAGATGCTACAACAGTTCGATACTAAACAGTTGATTTTAATTTTGCTAATAACATCTTTGGTAATACTTGAAATCATCAAGAGCAATTAGCAAATCGTGACCACAAAACGTTTCTGAAAATTGCAATAAGCCAGCTCATGAAGTCCCAACGATCAGCATTATCGAATTCACGCTCAACATTAGAGTAGCACAAAGTAAAAGAGCCCATATCCATTAGACAATTAATATTCATTCGATCTCTCTCTCTCTCTCTCTCTCTCTCTCTCTCTCTCTCTTCGCCATTACCATCAATATAATTTCCAAAGTTACGAACCTATAAACTACCATATTCTGTCCAATATAACGCTCTTAAAATCCTCAACAGCATCGCGCAAAACTGCAGCATGCGCGCAGACATAAGGCACAAGGTATATATTTATCATGGCATTTGTCGATCGTCGGCCGCGATATAATGCACTTGCCGTCCGCGCGCGCGCGCGTTGGTGTTTTCCACCTACGACTTTCCAATAAGCCGCGCGAAGAGGGAGGAGATCGCTCGACTACTCGATTCCCAATCTGCACTTAATCATGTTTCTCTCTCGTCGGTGTGTGCAGCGCGCGGCTGTGCGCAGCACACGATTAATCGATCGCGTTAATAGATAGAGAAATCGTGGGAATCGTTAAGTATCGCGCGCGCGAACGGGGTTCTTTAATTTTTTTATTTTCAGCGTGTACATGTGATATTCTCGCTGCCTGTGTATAGACGCTTTGATTATTCTTTTTTTTTTTTTTTAAAGAGAGGAGGAAAAAGTTTATAGGAACACGAGTGCCGATTAGCGATTGCTGATTGTAACGCGCTGTTTTTCCTTTAAATGCCTCGAGGCGTCCTAAGTGTTAATTAAGACGTTAAAAATGCTTGCCGCGCTAAGCTGCATATAGTCGCGGTTATAAAACTCGATTCGATCGATATTATTGCAGCAGGCAGCAGCAAGCCTTTATCGGAATATAATTATTTTACCCATGGTAACTAGGCTTCGACCCGAGGTTATTTTGATTAATTGGGCTATAATGCCTCTTTCTCTCTCTTTCCCTCTCTCGAGGGTATATGATCTCGATTGAGCGATCGCAGCTGCATTAAATGTTAATTTTTTATATTTTAATCGTGGTGTGATCTCGTGGAAAACTGCGTGCGGGATATAGAGGGATACCTAATTAAACTATTTCATCAATCTCATGCAACAACGACGTCGATTGCCCTACGGTGATTCCTAGTATACACTTATACTTTGATAGATCACAGATGCGTAAATTGAATATCGATCAAGTCGCATTTAGCAGCTTGCTCGAGGATCGCGTCAAAGGTGCGATAATAAATGCGACGCGAGATTCGGTCTTCTGGAGGATTTTTTTTTTTTTGATGAGCTCTGGGCGCGCACACGAGGAGAAAACATCTGCGCGCGCGCCCTTAATTATTTTACGGATTTAGTAGATCGTTATGGCTTGTAAAATTACTAACCAATTTCACGCCCCTAAAAACTTATTTTATCGTCCACGCGCTCGCGCATCTCTCTGCATTCATCGCTTCGTTCGTCCGAGAGACGAGGATATATTGGTCATCCCTTTTGCCCTTAAAGTAATGACCCATTGTTTATGACTGCTACTCGACGATGATCCTTTACTCTTATTTTCTCTCTCTGGAGGATATTTTTCAATGAGGTGTAGGGTTACAGCAGGGCCACAATGAGGTCGTTCAGTGACACTGCTGTGGAATTGTTTTCTCGTGAGATAAATTTTAATGAAAGTATAACACATCGATTCGCGTAGTTTTTTAAAGTGTACTAATAGCCCGAGAGCAGATCGTTATAAAAAATAAACATCTAATGCTTTTGCAAAGTACAATCACATTACAACGAGAGCAGCTGATAAAGAGTCGTTAAAGGCGTGTCTCGCGGAGCTCGTAATAATTATGTTACAAGCATCGCAAGCGAGCGAGCAATGTAAATCTTTTAGGGGAGCGAGCTGCACGTTGTTTGCACAATAAATGCTTATAAGATATATATAAGCGAGTGTATATATAGTGGGCACGCAAGTAAACAGTAACTTTTATGGGAACAATTTTCAAATGGCGCGCGCATTCGCGAGAAGAGCGCGCATGAAATCGCAAAGAAAACTTTTACTTTCCGACTATACTTCGGTAGCGCGTATATACATACTTTGTTGATCACGATGCTGCTGCTTGCTTGTTTGAAAATTACGAAATCTTAAGCGATTTTACGATGACCGCTTATCATTAATTAATATTACGGCAGACCTCCCGCTTAGATTTCGAAAACTCATATGCCTCGTGGAATTAATTAGCCGCGTTAAACGTTCAATTTATAATTACGGTAGCGTTTTTTTTTTCGTAATCCGCAAAAAAAAAAAAACGTTATAGGTATTTCGCGGAACGATGAGAGAGGAGCAAAATTAAACGACAAATCTCGCGCGAGCGTGCGAGTGTGTGTACGTGTATGGATTATAATACGTGTGGCGAACTACCGTGGACGAATAGACGGGTCGCGAAGTAGCTGAAATCACTGTAATTTAATAAATTGCGATAGGCCCGGCTGCTGCTGATGCTGCTGCTGCCGTAGTCCCGGGGCAAATTGTAGCATAATCATTCATTAGTAGGTCGTGACTTGGTGTGCGCGCAAGAGAGAGAAAGAGCGCGCTACTCGAACAGCTCGATCCTCCTCTTTCTCGATCGAACGTGCGCGTCCGTGTGCGTTTGCTATTTCTATGGGATGCGGTTTTTATCGCAATGTAGGATGAATGCGGTATAACTTTAGTATTTCAAATATCTCGAAAATTCTTCTTTTTTTTTCATTTTCAAAAAATTTCTTTTTCTGAAAATAAAAGTAACTTTTTGTGGATGTGATTAATTTTTTATACTTTTTAGAAAATTATCATCAATTTAGTGGGTTAATTACAATGTATATGAACTACCGTGTTCAATTTTTTGTATGTGTAGCGAGATGTTCTATTTCTGATTTGCTGCAAAAATCATATAAAAAAAGCTGTTTTTGAAAGAAAAGTTACTATACTCGACTGCCTGCAGGTGGAATTCTATTTATAATGAAATGAAACGTACAGCTGATCAAATTAATATAAACGATTCGTTCGTAAACTATATAGGTTTCGTTGCCTTATCCAAAGTATTTAATTAGATCATTTTTCAAATAAAAATGTAAAATTACACAAACAATATTTTTCGATCTGTTATTTCAGTAAAAGTCTTAGGGGATAAAAATCAAGAAACGAATTTTATATGAGATGAATGAAATAAAATAAATTCTTATACAAAGACAATTAGATTCATTTTCTATTTTGAGAAAAAATTAATTAGCAATGAATTAACACCATTTTTCCAAGTAGAATAGAAATAAGAGTAAAAATAATAATGACAACAGTTTCAAATAATTTTAAAACAAATATATATTCAATGTAAATTAACAATTAAAGGTATCAATTCTAAAATTAAAAACAAAATATTCGATTTTTTGGGAAGATAATCAACTTTTATTTCCACAGTGATACAAAAGATGTCTCTTAATATTTCCGTATATGCCAGCTATTAAAAAAATTTTCGTTATCAGATGTGATAGAGGGAATCGCTACAGCAGATAACGTAATTTTAAATTGGGAAATACATTATTTTGCAAAAACTCTTTGTTCCATCAACTGAATAAATATATGTCTGTAGTTTTGCTAGCAAGCTAGTGCGCCCTAGAAAGATTAAATATTGGTGTTTTTTCTCCGTTAGGAGGCGCTCGATAGGGCATAGTACTGAATAGAAGTATGTACCGGAGAAAAAACACCAATATTGAATAAATATATTTATTAATCAAATAAACATACCGATCATATAATTATACCAATTTACATTTGATAAAAGACCGCCCTTATTAAGATCAGCTGTTCAACAGGTTTATTTAATAAAAGTCTTATAAGCTTAAAAGCAAGAAATTTATTTCGACATTTCAATTTTCAATGAAATAAAAAAATACATAATTAGAATTAACAATTTACTCTATCATAAGTAATATTTAATAATCGAGCCAATATTAATTTTAGGAAAAGTTCATGGTAAATCAATTCGCGTCAATGCTGACAAGTATAGTCGACGTGAAATTACTGCAGTAAAACTAATAAAATGTATTTCTACTCAAAAAGTTCATACACAGAGCAATTTTTGTAATCTTTTAAAAAAGTCTTTCGCCGGCACGTGTCGTACAAAAAAAAATCTTGACTCAATCTTATCCTATACACTTGTTCCTGCAATCATGCACGGCAGAATGAATTTTCGTCCGCGCAAGTCTATCTAATCGGATAATCAGCACATTGTGAGGCCCTAAGCAACGCACGACTCGACAAATCACTCGTTTCTCGCTCGCAGAAAGGAAAAATCAACCGCCACGAGGGTATTTCGTCGCTTTCCCACACACATACACATATACACACACATCTCAATGTTATATCTCGCTCGCGGGCGACACGCATATATATATAATACAATATATATAAGAGAATGAAGAAGCGTAGCATGAGCATCGATTAAATCTCGATCGGCAAGCGAGCAATTAGTCTCTAATTTCCCGGTAATTAGCGCCAGTAATGAAGTTATTGCGTCCCGGATCACACGCTGCGGTGGCGGCGGTGGTATTTGCATGGAATGGCGTGCGACAACTCGGACCCTCGCTCTCATGGCATGCTATGCGAGCATATCCGCTTGCAAGCACCACTTGTACCATACATATACCAGCTAGCAACGACGACGACGACGACGTCCTTGCCTCCTACTTGTATCGTCGTTAAACCTCTGATTAATCGAGTAACGGAACTTGTTTAAGGAAGTCGCGAGTTTTAAAGTTGGCATTACACGCGTCTCTTCATTAAATTCGTTATTTCATTTAGCTCGTTATCCGGATACGGTGACGATTTCGAGATGAAATCTATTGCTGTAGAAGAAAATCAAATGAATATAGAGGTTTCAATTCTAGAGAAATATAAGAAATTGCTTTTCATAAGGCTGTCAGTCATCCTTCAAATGGAAGCACTAAAAAAAACAACAAGCAGTGTTTCAATAATGATATGCCATTCTCACAAAAGGGCTTGTCTCATTGTCATTCGACATCCTTTCGAGCTAACTGTTCCATTAAAACTTATCGTCCCGATAAAACAGTCTCCACGTTGCAGAAAGCCATGGCATTGGCATTACACGACACTTTTTTTTTGCCTGTTAACGCGGACAGGCTTTCACGTCGCGATCTCTCCACTTCGCGTTGCAAACGTCAAGCTCTGTCTCTTTTTCCTTTCGCACATACATACACACACACACCTACCTTCGCGTGCACACGCGCTAAAGCTAGGAACTATTGAACAAGCTGATCTTATCGCCGAGGCAATCGATCGAATGACGCTTCTCGTGTACGAGATTCCCGATAAGAAGGATATGGCCGTGTGTGCGCCGCGCGCTCGCTTGAAAAAGAAAAAAAAACGGCACGGAGAGACTGAGCGAGCGGAAAAATCTTGTAAGCTGAACTTTGGCAAATGCGAGAAACTTCCTTAGTACGGTTGTGTAGATCTCTCACGCTTTCCTCGCGGATCTTGTCAATGACTTTGTACTCGAGATTAACGTACTACAGAACCCATCGTGTAAATTACGAGTCAAGTTCATATGGTTAGTTGAAGTTCATGGTAGAAGAAAGTTGAGTATTTTTTTTTCTTTTCAAATGAGTGAAATACGTGATTTTACAAGACTTGATATTGATAGGCATTCTCGTCCCCCTATCTCCGTGAAGACGTGTTTCCAACCCTCCGTTCTCGGATATTCTTTCGGGAATACCTTTGGCGCCCGTGCCTTGCGGTTTTCTCGAGAGAATTTAAACGGGACGTCAAAGTATATCGATGATACTTGAGACAGCTACTGAAAGATAAGAGGTTTTTAAAGTATTGCCTCGGGCTATTGAAAATACTTACCACCATTTTCGCTGCTGTTCTGTGCTGGCTTGTCTTATTGTTGTCTTTTGCAATTGATGTGACGTTTCAGTGAATTTAATAATCATTTAACAATGAAAATATTACATGAACAATAAAAATTCACAAGGATTCGGTCAAAAATCAAGTAATAATGCAACGTAAATGATGTGAAGCAATTAATAAATATACACGTATTTGTTAACTATATATAATTGTTCGAACTCTATGGATAATTTTTTGAACTAAAAGTAGCAAATAATAATGGGCTAGCTTCTAATAAAATTAAGACAATTTTATGTTCAAGGTGAATTCACAATCGAAGTAACTAATTTTAAAATCAAAAATATTATTCACAATCAGAACATTTGTTGCCTTCGAATATTACTCAATTTTTATTTTCAAAATGATACAATAGATGACTCTCAATATTACGTTATATGCCATCTACTGAATAAATGACTACAGAATATTATTAGTTTTGAATTCAAAAAGTTTTTGTAATAATTGATCACTTATATCAGGAATCTTATGTAAATATTGCCATTATTTTTGTAAGTAAATTTTTCAACTATTATATTCTAATAAAACAGGATATAAATGTACTCGCATAATTCAATAAATAGCGTGCAAAGTGAAATATCTGCAGTTCGGATGCGCAATCAACGAGGAATAATTCCACGTACCGTTGGAAAATGAAAGATCAAACAAGGTGATCAGGCAAATCGACGAAATAAATTATTGTTTCGGTCGCATAATTCCGCATTATCGGATAAACCCGCAACAAACAGGCCATTTGTTCGCTAGTTATTATTAGCATATTTCACGCTTGCGCCGCGACAAGCCTCCACCCGTATATATATACACACAATAATACCTCGGCGCAGTTTTCTTATATAGGAACACCTGGCAATCGTAACAGTTACTTGTAATCGTCCAATTTGTCTCTTGCACCGGAGCTTTTCTCTTTTTCTTAAGTCTCCCTTTCACTGATTACTATCGCGAAAATTTAAATACTTCATTCATACAATATTGTTGAATCAAAATTCCATATGCCTTTTACTGTCTCCGCGCAAAAATATACGTTACCACTTTTGCTGAGAAAATTGAGTTACATTCCCCCAGGAAAAAAGCTCTCATTCGCCAAAACAATAAATATCGTTCGCCACGCACAAAAGCGTTCGCGAAGTTGCGCAAGCAAGATTAATATTGGAACGAACGCTTGCGCGCACGCTTCCTGCAGAAGAAACGAAAATAAAAAAAAAGCTCAAGCACAATCAGAGTCGCCAGGTTGAAAAAAACAGAGAAGCAGCTTTGTAAATCGTGTGTATAGCTCTTTCTCTCTATCTACTAGTGGAGAAGGCCGCCACATGCAACACAACTACATTGCGATAAGAGTCTTGTGGTGTGCACGCGACGTGGCACAATTATTACTCGCGTATAGAGTATTGTGGAGTACACCCACGCTCTCCTCTCTCTCTCTCTCTCTCTCTCTCACTGACTCGCGAGCACTCGCGAGAGCAAAGCATTATTATAGAAAACGTTGCCCCGGGCTATTCGGCCGTTTGTCTACGGTTATAACGAGCGAGGCGCAGGTGTATAGGTCTAATAGGGTGTGGTCCACGTTCGTTAGAGCGGACATTAGTTATAGAACGCGCACAGCCTTTGTGCATGGCATTATATGTGTGTGTATATATATGCAAGCGCGACCTTTGGAGGGAACGAGATTTTCATTTTTTTTCTTTTTTTGAGAAAGAGAAAAATAAAAAGAAAGAGATCGATCGCGATCGAGCCAAAGAAAAGAGAAGCCGCGATCCGCCCAGTGAATTCTCCGTGTACGCCTATTATATGTGTATATCTTACGCAATGATTATTGCGATTTTCACGAGTCGCCGTGGGAAAAGTGAGGCATGTCTTCGCGAATGTTTATTGGACGATATATATTTTCATTTGTTTTTTTTTTGTCGACGATTATCTAATAATGCTTGCAATTCGAGCGAGAGAAAAGAATGCGTTTTAATTAGTTAGAATGCACAGTGCGCGCGGTTAATCTCGCCAGTGGTTTTATTGAATCGGTATATTATTCCTTAAGCGTTATAAGTGCAGTCCACGTTTAACGTCTCATTGTTTTCGGCAGTATACGCGCAGCGTGCGACTCTCTCTCTCTCGTTTCGATTGTTCGGAGTGAGACGAAAAGGAGAAAAAAAAACTTTATTCGAGCTTGTTTGTGTGTGTGTCTGTGTGTGTGTCTCTCTCTTGCCTATTGCAAAAGAGAAATGTAGAAACGTCACAACACCAAAGTGCACTGTTCGGTATATAGTATAATGTATCGAACGCAAGAGAAAAGTAGCTTTATACGATGAGAAAACGCTTTATTATCTCCGCGGAATCGACGCTAAAAATCAAACTCACAACCGACCTTTTGTCTTACGCATCACCTTTCCCTTCCATTGTCTCTGCTCTATTCGAGCTTTTTTTTTTTGTGTCTTTCTCTATCTCTCTTTCGTGCGTTAAATGAATCGACGAATTAATCATTTCGACGCTCATCCCTTCGAGGGCTTTTTCGGTGGAGTAATATATTTGATGTAGATTGTCGATTGAAAAAAATATGCGCACTTCATGACAATAATAAACGGGAATATATTGAGATAATGCGCAACGTATTACAATGCATAATCATAAATTTGCTACCTACATCTTCGCCATCGTAGATCAGTGTGCGTCGAAATCACAAATGTTTTCGATTCCTAAACATTATGAAAAAATTCGTAATATTGCTATTGTATTGGAGATTTCATCAAAGCAATTTAAACACTGATCATTCGATTTTTGTTATTCCAAAACAGCAATTTAATGTAATATTCAGTTTCAAATATCTTGAAATAGTATCAATTAAGATTTAATACATTTTTTTCATAGGATAAATTTAAAGTCCTTTTTTTACGTAGAGTATAAATATAATCAAAATATGATTATTTATGATATATTTTTACGCTGTAGATATATAGTTGCGTAGGTAGATCATCCATTCCAAATTTTTATTTTTAGTGTCTTATTGAACGTTTTGGATTATGGTATATTAATAAAGGAAGCGACACTAGATGGCATTTAGTAAATTTTATTTTATCGCTCAGACATAGTTTCTTGAAGATCATATTAAATTGGAATGTGAATTAAAAACTTTTAAATCAACTCGCAGCAAATACAGAAATGAACTAACGACACGTTCATAGTTTGGTCATAGCTAAGAAAAAATCAAGTTGAAAAAAGTTATTACAGTTTTTCTAAATGTTTAAATAACGTTTTATACTACAATAAATCTTAATAAAATTTTGTAAAATAAACAATAGCAACAACAGTATAAGCACTCAAAGTTGCGAGTATTTAGCACATATTATAGAAAATTATCAAATTACAATTTTTATAACTCTGAAACTAGACGGTGACTTGTAATTTTTAAAACGGAATTCGATTCTTCCCTATTCAATCTAGATTCGCTCAGTTCTTGGAGAAAAGTTAACTGTTTTTTTATAGATAAAACCTATTTTATACGTTTTTCTAGGGTGCGAGTGCCATCACTCCGATAAGAGCCCGTGTTAAAAGATGAATTTTTTGTTGACGATAACTCGAAAACAAGATGATAAATCGATCCCAAACTTTGCGCAGTTGTCAATGAGTACATTAACTAGATTCGCTCCAAGTTTTAGCAAAAGTTAACTGTTTTGAGTTTGATAGTGTGTAAACCGCTTGTCACAGATTTTACACGGTTGGCGGTGCGTTAATTTTTTACACGCTTGAAGAGTGTAATTTTACACGGATAGATGTGTAATTTTAAACGGATAAAACGCGTAATATTAAGCATTACATCCTTGAAGTGTGTAAAATAAAGCGTTTACACATTTTATGCGTGTTTTATTTTGGCATACACAATATATTTATTTTAGCGTAGTTGGATTTAAATTTTAGCCTTCTAATAAATGTAAATAACAAGCATAGCTTGAAGAACAATCACAACTCCAAAAATCTAGCTAAACTACGCAGAAGTTGAAAAAAAAAGTAATTGTCGTAGTACGTCCTTCACTCGAACACAAAGGAGAGACAAAAGAAAAAGAAAGAAAAAGGAAGGCGACGGGCCACGCGAGATAGAAACACAATCTAATCTAGGCAGGATCGTGTCTCTTGAGCTGGAGATTAAAGATTCTCTAACGGGTGAACACCTTTGCTCGGCACGATAAGCCAGTTGAGGGAACATTCCAGCGTCGTGTTCTTGTGGCGGTCAATCGATCGATCAATCACTCGTCCGGAGTGTGTCCCTCCGCGGCCGCGCACCGGCGAGTGCACGCGTTCCCTTCCTCTTTTTCTTTCCTCGCGCGCGGTGGAAACGAACGATTGAGGCTAAACGCAATTTAATGGTTGACGCGTCACACTGGTGTCGCTACCAAAGCTTCTTCTTCAAGGTCTGTAGCCAACTGAGATCCTAATCTATACCATGTCGGCTAAGCGAAATTGCGTATTTACAAGTTGCTTGTCGCTTTCGAAGACTTGGCACTCCGAATCTTTGGTGAACGAGTAGACTTGACATTTACTTCAAATATGAGGTTATTTTGAGAATTAGTATGTTGAGCTTTGGTTTAATTTGAGAAACATTTGCGTCTTAGAAGTTTGCGTTTAGAAACATCAGAGTCATATGATGAATTACAAAATTATATGAAAATAATGCGACTGTAGATGATTCTTTATTGAAAATATATACATTAAAATACCAGATGGCGTTGTAACGCGTTTTTTTTACCAAGTCGAAATATGCAGTGGTGTAGATAATTCCAAAATCAAATCGCTCAATACATAATGTTTAATAAGTTTGCTACAAAGCAATTCAGTGTATGGTTAATTTTTGGAAAAATTTTAAAGCTTGTAACTAAACTTAATTACGCATTTCAAGATGACCGACCAAACCAAGGTAGAATTATCTTCCACTAATCCAACAAAATCATGAAAAATCAAAATTCAGCAAAGAAAGCAAAACCAAAAAAAAAAATCAAGAATGATCTACATTCGCACATCCTTCATAAAACTGGTTGCCGACAATGGCGATGAAAAAGCCATGGCCCATTAAAAAATCAAGCGTGAAACAATAAGTCGAAACGATGTTATTAGCCCGGCCAAGAGAGCAGAGAGCAGAGGCTCATTTAATTGCAGTTTAGTGATGGCCCGTTGGTAATTAGGTGTACGAGAGCCACCTGGACAGGATGAAGCCACTGCAGCAATATCTCTCTCTTTCCCTTCCTCTCGCTTTCTCTCCATTCCTTATACACATCTTTCTCTTTCTTTTTCGTCGCGACGACGAATAATTACCCGGCAAATTGTCGAGATCGACTCGTGCGTTTTCGTGTCCTGTTTTGTCGCGCGTACATCAATGTGCATATGTATATATGTATATACGCACACGGTGATCATCATTTGGGGCGATGCGTCGGCACACGTGTCTATTAATCAGAGGCGCGCACGAGGTGATCCACACGTTTGCTCCGTGTGTTGCCTTACCTGTAATCAGAGTCAACTAAAATTGCTGCCTCTTTCTTGGCCGCGCGCTCCTCCTGCCGGCTGACAAGCGCGCGCGACACATCACGCTACGACTCTGACTACTACTACTACTACTACCATCGCGGGCTTTTTGATTTAATTACAAGATGCTGTTGGTTTATCGATCAAACTCGCGGCTTTATCTTCTTCTTCTTTTTTTTCGTAATTTTTACATGTGGATGCTATGAGACTTCCTTGTTCGCGAGCGAGATAGTACAATCAAGTTCATCAATGTTCGAATAATTATTCATGGAGATTTATTCAGTTGCTTTTGTTTTTTTCCCCCTTTTATTTATTTTTTTTTTCCATTTTGTTGCGCGGCGGCACTCGAGTAGATTGTAAGCCTCGGGACACGCGTCAGTTATTATTTTCTTTATAGTCATCGCAACGTGCGTCGCGTTACATAAATAGCGAATTGAAATTTCCGTGCTGTCACTTATTTTTTTTTTTTCGCGAGAGCGCGTGTACGAGAAACTACCTGCGTATCGTCGTACATATACAATGATCGGTGTATCATCAGAGTACGAAAGCTCGATTCGCAAATCAAAACTACAAACTGTGCACGGGTAGTCTGCACACACTGCGACGCACACTAGTAATTTGCATCAGTCGCCAATTCATTGTGACCAAGAAAGCGCGAGAGGGGGCACACATAAATTCTTTCCGAGAAAACTCGCGGTGCAGGTGTGTGTAAAACGGTTCGATTGTTTTCTCTATAGTCTTCGAGGTCTAAAAATAGGCGTTCTAATTGAAAATTGAAAAACGGCTCTACTCGTACGGTAGTCTATGGCTCGTAACTACTATATACTCGGGGATATAATTGGCGCGTTGTTAACAACGATAACGCAACGAGTCGCGGCGGTGGCGGTGGTGGCAAAGGCGGAAACGACGACGGCTACTAGCGGCGATGGAGCGACAAACAAGTCAGTATACATAGTTTCTCTACCTGCACAGAGAGTTCGCACACACATACACACACGAGGCAAAGGTAGCAATTATGCTATATAGCGCGCAAGAGAACTCACCGACTGAAATAAAGGGGTTCGTCCCAAGGAGAGAGCTCTCTGTGTTTTAATAAATGCAAATACCGCCTGTCCTGAATATTCATGTCGCCGATGGCGGATGATTTCTTTTGTCGTCGTCGTAGCGCGCTTTTATATATAAGCTTGGAGAGCCCCTTTACGTCGACTATCAACGTTGAGTTTGTACAATGTTTAAGTAATTTTACCTCTTTTGCACTTCGCCCTGACTCTACAGAGTTGTGGCGAAAGTCAACAACTTGGCAGCGCTTTTAATGCTTTATCATTTTGAAGATATTTTTGGGCGAGGGATAATATTGAAGATGAAAGTTAACGATGAGAAATGGAAACTTTTGAAGTGTTGACGTTTATGAAAACGAATATCTTTTCAAATTGAATTAAGTACAGTTTTGTTGTGAATCAGATAATCAAATTTTAGTTCTTATTTTTTGTGTTATTTTATGATCAGTTTGATAAATGTTTTTATCCGATTAGTTATAAGACAATACAACATAGATGGCCTTTCTGTAGTTACTTGTCGTATCTGCTAGTAAATATGTCTGAAACGAAAATAAATTAAGCATCTAAAAACAAATTCACTATCTGTACTTTTTTTGAAATTTAATTTTGAAATGCTGCTTTATCAATCTCTTTGGACGCGAATGTTTAAACTAATAATGATCTCAAAACTTAAGAGTTGAGTATCACTCACAATCATTTGTCCAATTGAACTTTATGATTAATCTTATATTATATTTCATAAAACTCCGAAACCATATTATACATAAAAAAAAATTTTTCCTTTATTACAAACAACTATGTAAACCACATCCTACGGTAATAAAAATTCTACTTTAAGTCCATGATCATTAATTCCGTAACACCGAAACGTTAAAACGCATTTTTCCCCGAAAAGCCTAAAACGACACAGAGAAAGAGAGATGAGCCATCCGACCGATAAACGCGAGCAAACTACGCGCGTGTATAAGCATCCCGCGCGGAAGCGCATTCTCAAACTCAGTCAGTATATATTTACGAAAGCATTTAGCTGGTTAAGAATCGTCCCGAGGCCGCTGTGACAATTAGCACCTGTGGCCCCTGACTCGACAACGGCGCAGGCAGGTTAACGGCTCCTGGGCTTTGCGCGACGGTTTTTATTATTGTTTGTCCTCTACTGCTGCTGCTGCTGCCACCGTCGCCGCCGTTCGTCTGTTGCTCTTGTTTGCTCTGAAAAGACTCTAACTACAAACTGTATAATATTCGTCTGATACAATACCGCAGCTGAAAATCGTCGTCGTTTTAGCTCCCCCAGCACACGTGCGCGTCTCGTGGTTTACCTTTCTACTTGTCGCGCCTGGCTTGACCTGAGTAAATCGCCTTTGCCGCTGGCGTCCGTCGTCTTGGCGACGTTCGATTTCTAAAGACTTTGCCTAATTAATTTGGAGTATTATCGTTGTTTTTTTTTAAAACTACGAAATATCATTACGTGAAATTGAAAATTAGTTCGTGTATGACGTCGAGTAAAGTTTTGCAGCTAAAACAATCCATTCATCATTGATAAAAGCGCAGTGCCGCGCGCGAGATAAAGTGAACATTTAAATCGTTTATGCGAGTTGTATGTGTACGTGTATGTATGAAACTCATATTCGTTTTAAAAGTTTAGTCGCGCTCCGTGACTGCACACGTGCATGTATATGTATACTTACTTTCGCCCGATTGTGTATAAACATGCTATATGTGTGAGATCACGCGAGATTCGTAATATTAAATCTGCACTGTATGATACTTTTTTACATTGTATATAGTGTGGGACGAGCTGCGCTTTTCTCGTTACATGCATATGTGATATGTTGATTACGATGTATATATGACGTACATACAAAACGCGCATACGTCCCGTCGCATATATATTACAATCGCGTGCGTCGATGCGGAGATTTACGAGCGACCGATAAATCATGACAAATGTCCGCGATGAATGGAATAGACAATGACAGTCCCATTTAACCTACACTTTACACTGTCTCAACGAGATTATTTGTTTTGAATTATATACGTGCGCGAGCGTCGGGACTTTGCTTCTTTTTTTATTTATTTATTTTTTGCTTTTTTTCACGTGCATTTAAATGGCTATTCAACGATAATAAATTATGCCGCGAGAACGTCATCTTCGCAGTGGAAGATTTGCATTCCAATCTTACGGGTGAAATTGGATTTTTTGCCGACAATTCAATAATAGAATTATCAATGCGTGTTGAAAAATTATATAACCCGATTTAAATTTATCTCTCATTCATTAGTGCGTGATGAATGTTTTATTATATCGTTCGATGACATAGCGCAAATTAATAATAGCGTTCTCTCTCTTTCTCTCGGTGGTGTATACCGAGAAAACTTAATTCCATCGAGACACACAATTCTATCTATCTCGAAGCGATATCGACTTTTGAAATACATCCATCCGTATTTGCTGAAAAGACAGTCGTAAAGATCTGAAACAGCGCAAGAACAACGTATTAAAGTCAGCCGTATCACAGAACTTACTCAGTGTATTATAACCGACAATGACCATATTTCGAGAAAAGAAACGTTCATTCTTTTTTTTTTTGCAAGAAATTCCACGAGAATAACAGTTATATAGATGGCTTATCGACATACAGACTTATAACCGGAGACCCACTAAACAATCGGCTAACACGCAAAAAGTCTCTCTCACCCTCTCTCTCGTGTATACGCCTTTATTTCGTACTTTACGATCCTGCGTCCCATCTTTCTCTCTTTGCGGCGCTCGCGGCTTATAACGCGCGCGCGTATGTATACCCGAGATAAATGTCACGGCAGTATAGTGTCGCACGAACAATACGAGTGGGTGGACGTTTGAGAGAGAGAGAGAAAGAAAAAAATTGAAAATGGCGTGAATAGTGCAATGGGTGGTAACCAATTAAATAGCCTCGCCGCGCGCTGCTGTGCAAAAGATGAAGGCTAAAGATGCCAGAGTTTATCGGTGGAAAATTCATAACTGTACGTTGATTTATTATTGGGGAGGCCTATACTACCGCCGCGCATGAGGAAAAACGGTTTTGCTGCCTGCGTTATATCGACGGCTTCGAGTTCGTTCTGTAATTGATCGATTCACCTCTTTGTGTATGTGCGCGTGTGTTCGGCTAATTATTTCCAGTAGTAGGCACATCAGAGCTGTTCATTAATCCGATTTCACGCTGTAATTGATATGAACTCATCGTTGTATGCGCGCGTTGCACGTGAAACGTTATAAAAAAAAAACAAAAATTCGAGACGAACGAAATAATCTTCAACGACAAACTCCGCAAAATCCTCTGCTTATCTCGACTATAGGACTGCGATCCGCATAACTATTAATTAACATAGCGCTGGAAGTCTTTCTCGGATAATTTCTAATGACAGTCTCTTCGAGACAGAAAAGAGGTATATAAAACTCGAGCTCCGAATCACCCGACTAATCTCTCTCTCGTTATACCGTTTTGTATACACGCTTGCTTATATTGCGTTTCATTAGTTGCATATAACACACACACAGGATCGATCGGGCAATTAGCGTCGAGCATCATCATCTATTAATTATCGATGCGATTAACCGCATGAGAGCGAGAGAGAGCTTTTTTTTTGTAGTTGTTGTTGTTTGATTGCCGCACGCGGGCATTTCCTTGATCGCAACCGCCGCTCCTTACGCTTTGAACGTTTATACGGTTATTAGCTTAGCATATACATTCGGGACAAAATGCGCGCGTTCTCTTTCTCTTTCTCAACGAGGGATATTGATGATACGCAAGCGGCTTCTGTTGTATTTTCGTTATTAGAGTGTGTATTTGATGACGAGGAAGCAGTGTCTGTTCGCTTTAAGTATACGCTATATTTATTTGACGTTTTTTATCGCTCGAGTGAAAGTAATTAACGACTCGACATTACATTTATTACGCAAAAACAAGTTTTTTTTTCTTTTCTTTCTTCTTTCATCGTCCTCTCGCGGTTTAAGAGTATACGAGCAAATTGAATTCTCGTATGTATATGTATCCAAAAGATTTCGCTGCATGCACTTCGCGCACGGAGAGTGGACACGTGTCTGCGTGCGCGCAGGTTGGCAATCGTAGCTCGATCGCAAAAGCCGATCGTCGTCGTTTAATACCAATTACCGCGACATCCGCATCCGTGAGAGAGAGAAGAGGGGGAGAGAGAAGAGCGAGATTTACGGCCGACGCTCAATTTCCATGAACCGAGCAATGAGATACTTATATGGCCAGCTTGCGCATCGGTACTATATATGTACCGAGAGCGAGAGAGAGACAGGGGGAAGCGCAGAGAGAGATGTGTTATGAGATTTACCCCGGGCTAAAATGTCTAATCTTTGTGGTATGCGTGAGTACGGTGAGGGATATAGTTGAGAATACACTGATAAGCTTATTCGTCGTTGTCGATTAGTTTGGGTTGCGTGATAGAAAATGAAAAAAAGAGAAACTTGCATTAGTTTATATGCATTTTTTTCGGTTGATTTTATTGATAATTATTTAATAAATTCGCTAAATAAATACTAAATAGATGTCGAAATTCCATTGCGTACCAATTTTACATAATTGCCATCTGTGAATCAAAATATGTAAGTCTATCGAATTAATTTTAATTCATACTTATTAGTATGTAATTGTAATTAATTATTCCGACACTGGCGAGTATTAAAAAAAACCGTGCGAAAAAAAAATCAATTTGCGTAACGTTCACTTTGTAAAACATTAAATTACAAGCTGTTACCCTCGTGTGAGCAGAAAAAAAAAACCAGTAACGAAGAAAAAAATGAACAAAATCTGTAACGCTCATTAATAACATATTTCTCGAAGGGAAACGAGGCGGCAAAGTCAACAAAATTATCCGTCCTGCTGGCAATGGGTTTTTAATGATAAAAAGAGCTTGTACAACATCGTCGTATATACGCGCGCATAAAAGATTCAATAGCCCCCCTCTCAAAAAAAAAATAAAGCTTAAAGTTCGGTGATGTCGTTTTTTGGAAGTTAAGATGCAAATTGGAAGCTTTCTCTCGTGGTGCGGCGTATATCTGCATATATTCGCTGCAGAAGCGATTTTTCGGGAAGACGAACGTGTATATAATCAGTCAACTCGACGTGCATGCTTCTGCTGCTGCTGCCCGCGTTTATATATACATAAACTCTGTGGGCCTACTTTATTCTTGACGATGATGTCCATTCGCACCTGCGGCGCACCTGTCGCGTAGTCGTCGTTTCGCGCCCTTACAACAACATTAAACACGTCGTGCGTTCTCGGCGATGAAACGGCGAGAAATCGACAGTTTATTTAT
Source organism: Galeopsomyia nigrocyanea (assembly GCA_035047105.1). NCBI lineage: Eukaryota > Metazoa > Arthropoda > Insecta > Hymenoptera > Eulophidae > Galeopsomyia > Galeopsomyia nigrocyanea. The sequence continues at coordinate 7,645,248 of JAWWMK010000032.1, read as the reverse complement.
TATTGTTTCGCCCGCGGCTGTTTGGATTGGATCGTGCCTAAATAAAGATGCGGCTTTCGCCTGTACCTTTTTTTTTCTCTCCGAGTGAAAATTGCCAGGCTCGAGTGTCATCTCTAACACGACTTGTTTTCTTTTTTTTCTTTCTTTTTGATGAAGAGGTTGACGGACCTGTAACTTCGGGATGCGTCATTCTACTGTGCTGACTCTTACGGAGGGCATTGTTGAAAAAATTCGAACATCATTGTTTGGTCGTGCCAAAGGCTCTTCTTACCTTTTTTTTTCATTCGAAGTTATATTAGAAAACTGTTAATGGTGACTTTCGTTGGATAAATATACAAATGGGCGAAATTTTTGTTTTCTTTTGCACCTATGTCGAATACATTTTTCCAAACTCTTATGAAAATATTTACGTGTGCACGTACTCTTGTGAGTTTCTAAGTGGATATATAAAAAAATAATTTTTTATTAACAATGGTTCAAAAATTTTCCAATTGAATAATACTAGGATTCTCCTTCTCAAGTAAATCAAAAAACGTAACAAAAAATTCAAATAATTTCTAAAATTTGGTAGTTTTTAAATTTTCCCCTGATGCTCGCATATACATCCGCAAACTAACCAATTCGACGCCCCAGCAATGGCAAGTCACCTAACCGCGACCAAAGGACACACAAAACCTAACGGAGCATGCAAACACATATAGAGCCAGCGGTTTTGTGTGTTATTTTAGTAATTCCATCCTTAATTCAACTTTTCCACGTAGGTATAGCCCAGCATTGTTGCAAGAGCGAGTTGCGTCGGAGTGTATGTACACTACACACAAGTCGCGAAAATTCCGCGTAGAAGAATGGCTGGCGGGCTGTTTGCTCCACAAACAGGATATATGAATGCGAGTATAGCCCTTCTCTCGCTCTCTTTTGCCCTTTTCTCGCTGCGGCACACACACACACATAATGTGAGTATATACGCGTGTATATGTGTGCAGGCAGACCACAACTGCTGCTGTTGCTTCTCTCTTTCGCAATCGTGGCTCCTCGAAAGAGAGAGAGAGAGAGAGAGAGAGAGAGAGAGAGAGAGAGAGAGAGAGAAGATTCATCGTGAGAGGGAGGACGATGAGCGTTCAGCTGTATTTGCATCTTTACGAGGCCTGCTCGCACCTGTAACACCTCAAGCAGCCTCGAGTATCCTTATAAGTGTGCTAGAGTGGTGCGTTTGTCTTTCGGTTTCTGGAATGCCTATGTATTGTTTAAACAATTGTCACTTCTCTTAGCGTACACCTTTCACAAAAGAATTTTCTTCTCCTTCACGTGTTTCTCTCTCACTCTTCCTTGTGTATGAATGCAGTTATATGATCAGGAAGTAGCAATGTCGAAATTTACGGACGGGTACGTCTCATTGAAATGTAGCGTTGAAAGCATTTTTATATATATAAACCTCGTTGACCACAAAGACACATCGCGGAGCATTTGCGCGAGACTTGCGTCGCAACGAGTGACGCAACTCGAAATAAATGGTCGATATCCTTTTTCCGCAGTATGGCTCGATATATATATTTTTTTTTTGGTACACACTCTCAAAAGAACGACAAAAGGACGATCATTTCCGTTTCCCGTGTGAAAGCTTAACTCGGCAAACAATATCGAGAAGAAGAAGAATAAGACTGTGTGAAATATACAAGTGTGTCTTCTTCAACGAAGGCAAAATATTTGTCATGATGCGGTGACACTTGCGATGACAAGCATATACGACAAAAATATGACATACTGTCGCTGTTGAAAAGGCTCATTGAAACGTTCCTCGTCGCATGCATATATTAGTTTTATGTCACCGCAACGTATGGTAATGCTTATGGCTGTGCAAATATTGTGGTTTACCATTGGAATTATTCGATTATAAAAACTGATTTGTAAAAAATAGATAATTCAATTATATAAAGCTCTATCGTTATAATAAAATTCAACGAAATTCCTTGATACTTGAGCTCACAGTTTGATAGCACGACATTCCTGCGCGAGAGACGTAATTTATTAAAAGAGTTTTTTTTCATTCCTCAATTAGTGACAAGTGTCGTTGCGTATAAAATACTAATCAGCCGGCAGTCAATGAAAATATGCCGGCAACGTTAACGAGAGAAGCATGATCGACATATACACACACACACACACACACAGCACAGCACAGCAATGTCACTGTAGTGCAACAGAGAGAGAGGTTTCGCACAAGTACGAGAGAGAGAGAGAGAGAGAGAGAGAGAGAGAGAGAGAGAGAGAGAGTGAAGTATCCACTCGAAAGAGTCGGCTGAGCTAATTAGCGCGTTGCCTAGGCAACTTGCTTGCTTGCTGCCGCTGCTGCGGGCAAAGCCGCAACGAGTATTATGCGATATCTCGCGCAGAGAGGCAGGCAGGCAGCGCGCACTTTGCTTGATTTTCCTCTCTTTCCGCAAACCTCTTCTCTCTCTCTCTCTCTCTCTCTCTCTCTCTCTCTCTCTCTCTTTCTCTCTGTCTCGCTCTCTTTCCCTCCCTGTGAAGTCTGTCCCTATTTTGCACACAGAGCGTCTGCCGGAAGAAGTAACGTCCTACTACTCTTTGAAATCTTTCTGCCCTGCTAGCTTCTGCGCTTGTCTCGGCTTTATTTTCGGACGAGCTTGCAACTAACTGGATGGAAATTCTCTAAGAGATTGCTAATTAATTCGCGGTTAACAATAATTTTTCTTTCTTTCCGGTAACAATTTAAAACTGTATATAAATAAATTTGATATCAAAAACTACGAAAAGATCGTCATCTATCGTCGTCCCGGGGTCAAAGCGCCCGCTTTGATACAAGTGCATCGACATCGAGGAATCCGGAATCCGTGTCGTCGCGTTGCATTTACAAGCAAACGCCGGTTGCGGCGGCACATCGCGCGCGGGATATCCCCCAAGCGAAGAGACGCTAATAACATTACGGCACACAGAGAGTTCGCTCTCTCTCTCTCTTTGGCTGCTGTATAGCTTACTACTATGCGAGCAGTTGCACGTGGAGTCTTATCTTGGCAACGATACCGATATTCGCGCAGCAGTACACCGCACTTTTAACTCGCATGGCCATTAAATCACCAGATTTACGGATTATACATGTCGAGATATTCCGCCACTTAATACAAAGTCTTCCTAATTAATAGTCAACTTCTCTTATGGCAATTATCAAAGAAGCGAATGATTGTCGTTGTTGTTGCTGTTCGACGCGTCGGATTAATATCTCGCGGAAGAATGCGGAGCGCGCGCAAATACGCAAGCATTGAAAGGAATTATTGTGAAACGCGCGCACTGCTGCACACAACCATCGAGTATATAGAGAGCTACCTCAGTAGTTAGCTCGCTCTCTCTGCTTGCCAGCAGCAGCAGCAGCAGCGGAACAGCTGATTTATTGATCGTTTGGGACTTTCACGATTTACAAATTGAATATATACCCGCAGCAGGAATGTAAATATTATATTTGCGCTCGCTCGCGCAGCTTTTAACGCTGAGTCATACATATACGCTATATACGACTTTACGAATGTATAGGCAATATTCTCGCGTCGGTTAATGACGAGTGTCCTTCTCGCTCGAGGGTAAGCGAGAGAGATCATCATTTCGAGGAGAGGTTGAAGAGAAAAAAAAACGAAGAAACACGACTCGTTAAAAAAAAAAGGGGGGACGTGTAAAAATTGCCGGTGTTTTCGGGTTATTAATGTCAACAGTCAAGAGTTCGCCCATCACCTTATATTCGTTTCACACACGCAACATCACAGGCACATCTCGTATATGAAATCGCTCCGACTTATCATTCAAGCTAACGAGTCCTCTAACCGTCGACGAAAAAAAAAAAGGAACGCTTACAAAAGGATTCCGATCCCGTGTCATTATTCATAATTTCCTTGGACGATGAGAGCCGAGGAGACTCATTTTCAAAAAGAACTTTTCCCAGGCCGCGAGCGAGAAAATTACCAAAAATCTCGGGGGTCGCTCTCAATTTAATCACCTCGGAAAGTGATTTGTAACGATCTGCCTTCCTTGTGTTTCTTTTTCTCTCGCTCCTCTCGAGTGGAGTTTCACTGGCGAGTCTTGTCACCTCTCGAGAGGTGCGACGACGGTTTCGAAAACCTACCTGACACACTCGCACACTCTCCTGTAATTTGTGGCTTTTTTGCCGCGCGACCAACGACGACTATACCCTCGTTCACAGTATTCATTGTTCAGTCAGTGTCTTCTTCTTCTTCTTCCTTTTTTTTCGCTATTCGCGTGTGTGCAAAAGCTTCGGGTGTTATAAATTAACCTTCTGTCGGCTAACGAATATAAAGCTTAGGTCCACTCTATACTTTTGTGGTCGACATATTTTTTGCGGAGACCATTCGGTTTTGTCGTACGTATTTGCTTATAGTATAATGGAACTCTCGAGCGTACGAAAAAAAAGACTTAATTTTCAAAAGCACAATACGATCATTCAAGAGATTGCTTTTTTTCATGATTCACGATGTTTACTTAGAAAAGTTCGTATACAGATAATTATCGCACGCGCGTCTCTCTCTTTTTTTTTGTCTTCATCAAAAACAACTTCCATATACAACCTTATATACAACGACGTCAAAATTTAAAAAGTCAAGGACTTCTCGGAATGTTTTTTTTTGACAATTGGAATTCCTCTTCGATGTCTCAGTCAGTCACCAAAGTCGAATAACTACAATGGGTACAGGCCCCCACAACGTGGTAATAGTAGAGCTCAGGGTCACCGTCAATGTCTCTCTCTCTCTCGCTGCCATGACAAGAAAAACCATACGTCATATGGGTATAAATCGAGATACGACGAAGAAGAAGCGTCAACGCGCTCGCACTTCGAGGTCTCTTTATAGAAACCTTTTTATTATTAATTGCATCAAGGACACGTGTCTCTCGATCGCCACATGGCTATTATCGATTTTTTTTTCTCTCATCTTTATATTCTCAGCAAAGTCACAGTCTCTAGAATGCTTCGGGGGATATCAAAGAGAGTGACGCAAGCTCATATAACCTTCTCGAGGTGCATCTCAGAGATTTCTAAATACGATTCAAATCTTTTTGAAAATTTTTACAATTCGAAAAATTTCAACTTTCAATTTTCAATAAGATAACAATTTGGTAATGCAAACGATGATCACTGATGTAGCGCGTGTGTACTTAGAAAACTCGACTCCAACGCAAACGCACACACTTCAATCCTAGTATATGATCTTGTCATGATCACAATCGAAAAAAAAAAAAATTCCAAGCCAGCGCACGCATCAGTCAAGAGTTTTTGGCGTTGCGCCAAGTCATCACGAAATTTTCATATACTATACTACTGGCCGCAGAGACGAATAAACAACAATGCCTCCACTCGAAAAGTTTCTTTTCTCTAGGATGAAAGAGTGAAGTCTCCTTGTCCCTGCGCATCAGCATCCCCTTCGGATATATCTGCTTACTAAGCATACGTCAAAACATTCGTGAGATATATATTATATATGGAGGGTGCGCGCACGGTATATATAGATACATATAAGGGAAGAAGACTTTCTCTCGCCAAAAGTGCCTTGGCATTGTTAAAAGGTCAGTAATAGATTATGCATTAAATAAACGGATAGATATAGAGATAGAGCGCGCGACTGCCGACAATGGATCGCTTATATACCCTCGGGGGGTTATCTTGTCGTACGTCGTATATCTTCTTTTCGCTCATTAAGTTTGCGCGCGGCTCACTCCCGCTACTATCACGAATTCATTTTCACGTGACATTTCGTTTTCTCTTACGTTATATATATCATAAACTTCTTCGAGCTTTTTTTTTCTTGCCGAAAAACTTAAACGTTCGAGGATCTTAAACTATGAATTGGATTTTTAGCGGAAAAAATAAAAAAAACACGAGAGTCGCGAAGCAAACGTAGTCATTTAACAAAATCGCTTGGGTCATTGGCGCCACTCCACTTATGCAACTTAGAAGGAGGAGGGATTCCGTGCGAGCACCAGTATAATCACACACACACACACACGAGGAACTCGGCGTCGAAGCGCCAAAACAAAGTAGACTCGGTCTGCATAATGAAAGCGTCGTCCTCGACTCTCGCGCTAGATTTTTTTTACTCGTATGCTTTTGCGCACCCCGACGATTTGCATGCGGCGTCTCATTGTAATTTCCATGCGGAGAGCCGAGTAATTATGTACGCGCGAGCGAACTCGAGAAAGTTCGACATTGGAAATTATCGGAATCCCAAAAAAGCTCCTTTTTTTTGTTTCTTAAAACTTATATCCCTCTCTCGACGAAAATTCGTATCAATTTGGTATTTCCTTCGCGTTCGCGCGGAGTGCATCTCTCTCTCTCTTTCTCTTGAGAGCTCGCTGATTATACCGTCCATTTCCGAAAAGGCTGAAAAGAGAAGAACAAAAAGAAGAAGAAGAGCGCGCGTAATGAAGCGCAAGCGAGTAATGCATGTAATTTCGCGGCGCTGACCTTTCTGTTGTGTCCACTGCAGCTCGGCTGCGCAGACAATGGGTTGGAGAACGGCGAAAAAGCAACAAGCGCGCGACGGCAAACCCTGGCATTACCGAAATTCCGCGCGGCGCGACTATACGTGACCGAAAGCAAGAACGTGTAATTTCACTATTACGGTTAATCTGTTGACATTACGCCGAGGCGAAATTGTTGGGCATCGCGTAGCAGCAGTCAGGCTCTGTGATGCCCGTTTCATTATGCCTTTATAATCGTTTTTGAACGAAAATACCTCTCTATGCTGAATGCCGCTTTTGTCGCGTTTAAAAATGCATATAGGGCCTATTATTCTAATAGTGTCTTTTTCAGTGGACAGATAGCCCTTTTACGTCTTTAGGAAGATGAGTCTTCATTATGTTGTTTCCATGGCTATTTGGACTATACTTTTCTTACTCGGATATCGAGCTGCGTTATATTCTTCAAAACTGAATTTTTTTATGTTGGTCGGATGGCAATTTTTCCAATTTCGTGTATAATTTTCAAGGAATTTTGTTTTTTATCTTCAAAAGTTCGATTCCCACGTAATAATCGACGCTGCGTGGCTAAACTTCGATATTCATCGCGTGACTCAGTCTTTCAATCAAGGATTCATTCACCCGAAGCGTAATAACCGTTGATCCTTGCGTAAATATTCGTCGCGCTGTATGTATAATATGTGAATGAGCCGATTGAAAAGAGGAGGATTTTCGCTAAGATAATAATAATATTTGGTATGATAGCAATGACAATTGAAAAATAAAGAGAGCAAAGTCATTGAACGACGGCGTTGGGAAAGAAACTTTTATATATACATATAGATATATACGTCGCGTCACTTCCCGTAATGCGATATGTGTGCCGAAAGTTCGAGCATCACTCCGGGACAATCAATCTATTGGCAGGATTCCAAGGCTGATGCACTTGGAACGGATGTATACATATTCATCGAGCCAACCCCAAGAAAATGTTATCCGGAGGGCGGGAGTAATTGCGCGAAAGAGCTTGCTGCTTCTTTTCCCCCCTTTTGAACGAAAGTTGCACCAAGATCGATGTGTTAGAATCTTAAAAGTTCTATTAGTATTTGAAACACTGATTCGTTAGATTTAATCTGAGTTTCTTTTTTGTTGGAAAATTGAGATTTTTATTGGTAAAATTTGGTATTTGAATTTTCTGTAATATTAAATGAATATACTTTATTATGAAAAATATCATTGGATTTATCATTGGATTGGGCGAATCCTTATTTTAAAATCCCGATTTATGTGTGAATCGAGTGATCAAGTCCCACGCCCATAATGGTTGATCGGTAGGAACTAAATGTCCAGCATTTCTCACCAGGACGAGTTTTTAATTTCTTGCAACTTTTATATATCCAGCTATGTCATCTCCAACAATCCAATTTTTCTTCACAGCATTTTTATAGTCTTCAGCGCCGCTCCAATTCAAATGTCTAATGAACTTTTCGATACCTTACCATGGAACACACATATCTAATTGACCACTGTAAATCAAAACTTTATAATCTTCCAACAATTCCGCGACGTACGAAGCATGCGAGATGGACATATCTTCCAACAGATATTTGGCGACGACCTGTGATAATGAATTGAATTCTGTTTTGCCAATGTGTATAGCTTTACGAACGTCATCCTTTTTCACCCAATCACTGTATTGACTCCACTCTGCAGGTTCTTTTGCGTGTAAAAGATAATAGGAGAATTCAAATCCTGTCAGATTTTGCATTAATGGTGGTCCTGCTACGTAAAGGTCGTTTTGCAACAAATTGATTTCGGCAGAAACTTTAGCGTATTCTTTGCGTTCAATATGATATCTAGCTTTTTCTTCGATTTCTCTTACTTGATCTCGTTGATGCCAGTCCAAAAGACCGATACTGAACATTAGATCACTGTAGACCGCATTTCTACTGTTCTATTTTCCGTTATACTAAGGGTCCATGCTCGGCGAATAAACCAAAATATAGTGATGTTGATCCTGGACCACCATTCATTCACAATATTAAAGGATCATTTTCTGGATTATCCTACATAATAAAATTAAATTACTTAGCAACTCAGCGCAGTAGTCAGGTATAATTTCGTACTCCTACTTTTTCTCTTATCTTTCAATGTTTAATTTTTAATGATTTTTTTAATAAATCGTTGGATTTTTTTATAATTTTTAGAGAACGTAGATTTTCAAGATATTAAGAGCAATAACCTGTAAAATACTGCGGAAAATATTCTGAATACAAATTGTTTTATTTTATTTTTTTTACATAGAATATTTTCGCAGTTTTTATTTTGTCAGACAGAGGTCTTATCATTAGTTACAATTGTAATGAATCTAATGCAAATATATATGATCTACTAAAGTATTACCGATCGATTCTCTCGGAATTTCTGTACAATTGCTTCTGTCAATAAGCATTATACATGTTTTATCGGCAATAAAAAACAAATATGTTATGTGATAATTAGAAAATAAATAGCCATATAGCTATTTTTTCGAAAAATTAACTGAAGAATAACTTTTGAGGCTTTGAAAAAAATGTTTTTACTCCGACTTCATTAATCTACTTTATTGAAATATGATACCAAATACTAACCTGTGACGGAAAATACCGGAAAAATGTATTAGAATTGTATTTTTTATTAATTGTGATATATCCACTGTAGCTTTCAACATTCTCAATTTCTGGATGTACCGCTAGCGCTCTTTGTTTTGCCTCTCTAATGTTTCCTTCTTCTATTAAATTCGTTAAAAAAATTTGTTCATCTGCCTCTGCTACGTAAAATGTAAGAACAGTAAACTTCAAAGCTAAAAATACCAAAAACTTCATTTTTTCTTCAATTTTAATTATTTTTTTAGAAAATGGAAAACTGTAAACAACGCTTAAGCATTGGAGTATATTTATACTAATTTCATTATCAATTTTAAGTATAATTCCCTTTTATCTTATCATTAAACTTAAGTGTACACTTGCATAATGTGTTAATTAAAATACTGAAAATTAAGATAAGATATTGGAGGAAAAAAACTGTTAAAAAAATATACCCAACTGTCTGATTCTATTTCCATAAAGCATATCAAGATGGCAATCATCTTTCAAACAAATTACGTATCAAACCGTATTTTTTCGCATGACATGCGGAAAGCAAAATTTAGCGTATTCGTAATTTTCCCACAGCTTATAATGTTTACTTCATATCTCAAAGTCGAATGGCCAGCTGCTTACTTTTAAACAGTAATGGAAATTTATGAAAGACAAACATTTATTTTCATTCCGTATGCATCAGCGACGAAAAAATAATTATTTTCCAATGAATGCAATCAACATACTATGATCGATACCTTACTGAAACGATAACACTTCTACGTATTTTCCTTTTTTTTAAATCAGGTTGCTTCGCTCATCAATTCATTAATATTTATTTCGGCATTCGCCGTTCAGATATGGCATCAAACAATTAGAAATTCAAAATTTCGATCAAAGGTGGCTTGATTACAGTTTCGTTATATCCTGACTAAAGTATTTAGCTCTTCAGCATTAATTACATAGCTTACTTGAAAAATAATGTCAATTAAGGATTGTTTGAATAATAATAATTGAGTAGTCATCCTATTCTTATATACATTCAATATATTAATACTGAAACTGTTCACACCGTAAACACAACTCCAACTATAAGAAACGGCAAAATGCACAGTCGGCAGTAAACAGCACGCTTGGAGATCTGGAAACGATTAATTACAAAACATCCGATCATGACTTTTCATGACTGCTGTACTCGATCGATCTCGCACGAATTGTAGCTTTTTCGCGCGAAATCATCATCTCTTCCTCGAATTATTTCCTCGTAAGAGAGCTAAGATCCACGTTGCAAGAGAGAGAAAGAGAGAGAGAGAGAGAGAGCATTCCGCAGTGTGGCCCCGATATCGGCTGGTCGGATCCCTTTATTCTGGCGGACAAGGAACGGGTTTCATGCCATTACGATACGCGTTCTCTCGCGCTCGCGCGGAGCCACAAAGAAGCGCCGATAAGCGGCTGATCTCTGTGGCGAGCCGTATATAGAGGAAAGACGTGCTCTCTCTCTCTCTTTCTCTCCCCTGGTTGTGCGCGATCGATCCGGATATTTATGAAGATTTGGGAGAATAAGAGAGAGAGAGAGAGAGAGAGACAGAGAGAAGCGCATCTGGCGTGTAGGTGTATAATATGGCTGGGGGCGCCAGGTGTGACCTCCCCGGGACTCTAATGACGTGCCCCGATCGGCCTGCCGGATATATATCCAGACAGACCAGCCGGCAGATTGATACACCTTGTTAAAGAGCGAGCAGACGTGCCGTGGTAAGAGCAACACAAAAAAAAAAGATGCTACAACGAACAAGGTGTGTTATGTGTGTGTACGTGTGCGAGCATTTCGTCTTCAGTGCATAAGATGCCGCCGCCTATATCCTCAGGCTCTTCAACCAATCGCAGTCTTAGCGCAACATCCCGGCGAGATATTAAAAATTGCCATGGAAATTGGTTTTAATTGAATGTAATCCTTTATTGTTCGCAAATATATTGTTTTTTTTTTTTGTTGTTCAGCGAATACACGTTCCGTTATGTATATATAATCTATACGTCCGTGCTATCGTCGATGACCTAAAAATTAAAACTAATGATTGAAACAATTTGTAACAGCGCTGCACACGTAGAGGACAAAGTGTATATAGTTACTCGTACTAGCTCGAGGGTAAAAACGACTTTTCTTTTTCATCTAATCGAAAGACCTCGCCGTCTTACTGACGGATGACGAGACGATTAAAAACGCCCAAGCGCATAGACTCGCGCGCAAACAACTGCACTGTATATATACGTTATATATGTATATGTATATGCTCGCTAACGCGCTGTGTAATGCTGCCTGCGGTCTTCTTTCATTGGTGATTTACTATTGAAAGCCCGCTGAATAAATAATTGAATGCGATTAAAATCAACGATTGCCTCGCGCCGCGGAATTGATTTTCGCGCGAGCATGATCGCTTCATATTTCACCCATTACTATTTTTTTTTTCTCTCACTAGCTCGTCTCGACGCGCATGCTAAGCCTTTATGTACTCTCACTACAGTGTATGTGTAAGTGTATACAGCTGAAATTCATTGTCATGGTCTTGCGCGTGCTTCGCGCTTCACAATTAGACCCTATTGTCGCGAGAGGTTAGAGTCGACGTAGTAATTAGAATTATATCTTGAGAATTATTCATTTTTGCATATTGCTGTTTATGACATGTAATTTAATTATTATAGTATAATTCATTAGACACGTGGCATTTCTATGTAATTTTATTATTCCAGAAATTAAAAACCGCATTATTGCACTCGTTCGTTATGGATTGAAACCTTGGTAAGCACAAAAACGGCAATCATAAAAAGAAGCAAAAGATTGATGCACGCAACCTGCCCCCTAAGCAAACTCGATAAACAATAAAAGCAGCCCTGGCCATGGCGATCGTTTTTCAGTGCAAACAAGGGGGATAGGGTAGCTCTACATACCATAAAAATGCAGGCACACGATGCCGACGCCGTTTAATCGGGCGTTTCCTGAGACTATACGTACGCCAGACCGGGAGGTTGTGTCGGCAGGCTAATGGCTACTGCTGCTGCTGCTGCAGCGACTGTATGGGAAGGTGGAATAAAAAAAAATTGTATCAACGACCCTTCAACTAGAAGACCTTGTTATTAATCACGAGGCTGCCATCTCCCGGGTGCTAGGCCTCGTTAGCCATATCGAAAGGGATCGACCGGTCTCTTAATTACTTCCGCGCCAATTAACACCGCCTCGGAAAAGCTCAGTCTCTCTCGCCAATCGCGGCGTTGCGGCATCGACGGGAAAATAAAAAAAAAAGAATGAAAAAGTAAAAGGAGCCGTGAGCCCTCATTCAGGCCAAAACTTTTGAATATATATACACGCGATTTTTCATCGAACTCTGCCGACGAAGCGAGAGAGAGAGAGAGAGAGAGAGAGAGAGAGAGAAAACGAACCGCACCGGTCCTTTTCATCATTTCGGCCTCGACGCACCCGCCTTCCTCGCCGCGGTGTATAGATTGGCTTCGCCGTGTGCACTCGAAATATCAGCGGCTAAAGCACAACTTTTAATTATCAGCGTCGTGGAAAGAAAGTTTCTTAGCTGCTTTTTTTTTCTTGTTTTAGTTTTTATGATATAATGTTTGATATTCCTGATCATAATTTAAGTACAACAAGCTGCTATATAATGTATATTTTCACTGGACAATTATAAACACAGAATTGTTTATGGATTTTGAGAAAGGAAACGTTTTTTAATGTTTTGTTATGATTATGAAATGAATCCCGTTCCTCATCCTCTTTATTGCTACACTTTTATTTATACTATAATTCATATTTTTTACTTTTTATTCCTGAAAAATGAATTAGACTGAAGAATCATTGCACATAGATGTCATTTTCTGTTACTGTTAGCATTTATTTGAATGTAATACATTGTTTCTCAAACTAAAATTCCACGTTCCGGGTGAATCGGGTTATCATGTCCCATGCCCACAATGGCTGATCAGAAGATACAAAATGTCCAGCATTTCTTACAAGAACCAAATTTAAATTTTTGACGGTTTTCGAATATCCAGCAATATCATCTCCAACCCACCATTGTTTCTTCGTAGCTGTTTTGAAATCAGATGATCCACTCCAATCCAGATGCTCCAAATAATTCTCGGTAGTGACGTATGGAACGCAAATATCCAATTGTCCGCTGAAGATCAAAACTTTATAATCTTCAACTAGCTCTGCTACGTAATGAGCCATTGATTGGATCAGATCTCCTTTTAAATATTCCTTGACTGTTTGAGACGACCTATTGAATACTGAATTGCCAACGTGAAGAGCTCTGCGAACATCGACTTTTGTTACCCATCAATCAGCATATCGATTTATTTCTTCGGGCATTGTTGTTTGCAAATAATTATAATAATAATTGTATCCTGTTATATTTTCAAATAACGATTGTCCTGGTATGTAAAATCGGAAGAATAACGTGTCAAAAACGAAAAGAGCTTCACTATATTTTTTTTGCGTAATCAAATATCTAACTTCATCTTCTATTTCTGCTACGATTCTTCGTTCATTCGAGTCAAACAAACCAATATTATATATAAAATCGCTTCGGTTCATCTGATTGATAGGATCTGTTATGCCGTTGCCAATAGCCAATCCCTTCATATTTATTTTCGATTCTGCTTTTTCACTGTACTTCTTAATTGCATAAGACACTGCCGGTATATATTTTCCACCATACGACTCTCCAGTAACATAAAAATCGTTTTTCTTTAGTTCGGGAAAAAGTTTGAAGAATTGCAGTATTGCAGCAAGAACATCGCGCCCGACGTCGTCTTGCGTTTTGACGTATCCAAGATCATTATCAAAAAACTATATCCAGCGCCTACTGGATTATCAATGTAAATAGTATTGTGATTGACGTGCCAAGAATATTTACGCATTTCGACTGTTCCATTTTCTGTAATAATGAACGGACCATTCTCAGAAAACAATCCAAGCAAAGATGTTGAGCCTGGACCTCCATTCATCCGTATAAGAAGTGGATCATTGGAAGGATTATTCTGTAATTCAATAAATTTCAGATTGATTAAATTTATAACAATTGTATAAAGGTATATGAACAAATGACTTAAATATTCGGTTGCATGTTCTTAACTTGTATTAAAGCATCGAAAATAGTAAAATTACATATTTTCATAGAAAATCATGATGATCTATATGTATATGTAAAACTACTTCAACATTTTTTTTAATTCTGTATATAATTGAGAATTATACTTACTTGCGATGGGAAGAACCAGAAAAACGTATTGGAATTGTAGAGCTTATTGATTGTAAAATATCCAGCATAACTTTGAACATTTTTTAATTGTGGATGCTTAATAGCAGCTTTTTCTTTTGCTTCATTTATTTTTCCACTTTCAATCAAAGGTGTCAAGAATAATGGTTCTTCTACATTTTGATTATTATTTGACTTCACACATACAAATATGTGTATGATTACTACTAAACCAAATATTGCTCGTTTCATGCTTTCACTTTAGACGAGAGCTAACCACTCTTCAATTGATGAAATAAACCAGCATTTGTATTTCATGAATCTTTATTGCCCTCCGTATTTTTGAAAGAACAAATTTTGAAAGAACAAAATCTGATTTGCTATCGAATATTATCTTACGTATTTGTTTAACTTGTAATCAGTCCTTGAAAAAAAATGAAAAAAAAATGCTGATTAACGTGTTAATGAGAAAAGACTTACATAAATATCCCTTGATTAATCAAGAGATATTTATACCGTGAGGGTGCTATACTTCAAACAGACTTACATAATTACTCAATTTTTTTCAAAACAGTAATTCGTGAATGTTGAATCCTAAAATTGTCTGTACTTATTCTTGTATCATTCTTGTTATAGATGTAAAAATGAAATTCATTTTTCTTAAAATGTATTAATTGAATTACATAGAAATATACAAAATTAATTATGCACTGCAGTTTTAACACTTTGTAACATGACAACATAAATAAAATTTTTATTCAAACGTTATAAAGGACGTATACTTGAATAGGTTCATTCTTTTTTGCTTTTAAATACGATGCTCTATCTTATATTTATCATTTTTTATGATAAAAAATAACACTAATAAATATTTTGACAGTTGTATAGCGATCCAGTCTTGAACTTCAGACTCAGTCGCTCAAATATTATGTAATCTTGAATTCAAAGTCTGGATATTTGTTTGATTGTGATAAAAATAATCGCCCGTCGTCATAATTCGGTTCATGCTATTGAAAAAATACTTTCATGGCATAACTGCCTATTCTGTTGAAAATGTTACTAACTTCTTCCATTAATTCGTAGTAAACATATGATCAACAACAGAAAAACAATTAAAGGTCAATAGAGAGATGAAGAAAAGTGGAGTGCCAAAGTAGTCAGCGCTTTGTGTCTCAGTGGCAGTTTCTCGCGGTCGTTAATACGTCCTAACTTTTGTAAAGAGAAGAGCCGAGTAAGCCAGTCACGTTCGTCGAAGTTTAGGGGGCTCGAGAGCGATGGCCAAGAGGGATCAGCTGTGGTCTTCCAAAAGCAAAGTCCCATGGGAAGTCAATCAACCGATCCTTTCTTCGCCTCGTGACTCTTCCATCTTGGCACTCGAACAATCGTCAGTCTTTTTTTTTCTCCCGTACCTCCACTCTTTCGCTCGACGATAAAGGGATGATACATGTGAGCATCGTACAAAAGTCTTGATGTTCATCCACTGCTGTTCGTGACACTGACGCCACGTGTTGAGCTTTACGAACAGCATCATTATACGCCAGTCGAATGCCAAAATAGAAGCTCCGGAAGGCTTTTATCGACGTGGCCTTTAACAAGCATCGTTGAATCATCGCAATTTTAGCGCTCGCTGTATAGGTGGATAAGCATTGGGGTATTTTGGTCAGGTGTGAAATAATCTATTTTCCACGATACCCGAGCGGACTCATACGTTGCGCATTTTAATCCTCTATATTTCATCATTTTATTTGAAATAATTTCGAGACAAAATATGCCGCAATTTTCTACTTTTACATTCGAAATCATACCATTATAAGTACATTGAATGGAATTCCACTCATTCATCTAAATATATTATTTGAGTTTCAATTCAAAGCTCTTTACCAAATCAAAAACGAAAAAAAAGCTGAGTAATTCCACGATGTCAATAGACAATCCGAATTGAATGAATAAAAGCCACAGTAGGCAATTGATAAAAGCTCGCCAACTGGCGATCTCTCTCCCCCAGTGTGTACGGCAGCGTGAACGACGATATAAAAGAGGAAAAGCAGCGCAGCGTACAAGCGCATTATCGTGGGATGAAGCTTTGGGTCGCGTAATAAAGGTATAACAGGCAGAGCGCGAGAGCACTCGGTTGCTGCCCCTCTACCCGGCGTACGACAGAGTCGAGAGAGTAGAAAGGGGGCGGGTCACGTTGAGAGGGTTGGCGATTGGCATTTAATTAGCAGCGCGCGGCAGCGGCAGCAGCGGCGGCGGATGACCGGCGCGTCGTCGCCGCCTCCAGATCAATACGCCGTGCTCCCTCTCCTTCCTTCAGCTTCCCCTGCCTTTTCCACCCTCCTCCTCCTCGTCCTCCTCCTACTACTACTACTACTACTCTGCCGCAAAACCCTTTTCCGTCGTGCAGCGTGCCGAGAATATCCGGAAGCACTCACTCGCCAACCACCATCGCCAGAATCAAGTGAACCGAGCCAGGCCACCACAGCATAGCCAAAAGACTCGGAGCTTTTCTTCGTCCCCTTCCTGCAAGCCCTGTATTCTCTTTCTGCGCGTGTGTGTTTATGCGGACTATTGCTCTTTTCCTTCCTCTCGCCCGCACTGTTATTCTTTGCTTCAATGCTCTCCACCGGTGCTTTTGTGTGCCGTGGCTAAATGTATTCTTCGACGATATAATAGACGCACGACGACTATTTTCAAAAACTGAAAATAATTTTCGATTGAAAAAAGAAGCGCTTGATGAGCTTACGACCTTTAAAAAGTTGTTTATCACTGGGGTTACGTCGTCGTAAAGCGCAAACTCCCTTCTTTTTTTTTCTTGTTCGCGCAGTTTGCAAGCTCGTTTACGATGACGCGCGGCGATAATAAAGACGCCTCTTTGCACGCGGCAAACAAGAAGGAAGAAAAACAACGACGGTGGGGGGAGGAGAAGAGGGTATTTTAATAGAAAATTCTCTATGCTCTTGGGGTAGGAAGCTTGCGCGTCCGAATAAACCGACGGTGTTCTTTAATTAAAAACTTCTTCAAACTTGCAAGCTCGTCCATTGTTCCGGGAATTTCGAAAGCTCGTCCTCGCTTGCTCGCTCGTCTAAATTTAACCGGATCACTCGCCGTATTTTCGTCGGGGATTCTGCGCGGAACCGGGGCGAGGGGGAGGGAGAGTTAAATCGCTTTAAACGCTCGTCATTGTTCTATCTGGACGCATCGGTCAGCCGCCGCCGCCGCCGCGTCATCGTTATAGGGGGACGCAAAGCGAAAAGGGGGAATTAACACTGGACGCCGTTGTGTGTTCGTGTGCCCGTGCCAAATCAGTGTTTATATGCCTCGAAATTATGGCAGCTTGGATAACGAGCTACGAAAACATCGCGACTGTGCTCTCGCGTGCTGTACATGCTATGGGCGCTCGGACTAAGAGGGATTTGTTGATGGATTAAGAATGTAGAGGGAGCTTTTAATTTTTTTTAATGATCCACAAATGAAACGAGTTAGAGGTGTATTAAAATACTTGTGCTTGCTGTTTGCGAATTAAGAAATTCTATTTTGATATCACCTACATGATGAAAAGCGGGAAGCGGATCTCGTACGGATTATCACATATACTGCAATTGATAAAGACTACTGAAACTATTTTAATATTGTTTAAAAGGTAAATAAAAAGTAACTTCTACATATCCCTTACTACATTTTCGAAATCTCGATCTTGAAATGAGCACCACTGCCGCGGAAACACAAGAAAGAAAACGCATAAAATACGGGACTTGTTAACAATGTTCGCACCTCTTTCTCTTTGGCATGGCGCGGTATATATAAGTGCAAGCTCGCTCTCGAGTCTTCGATGTATTATAGCCTTTCGGCCCCGTGTGTGTGCGCGTACGACCTTCGGCCTCGACGGCACGAGATCCCGCCGAGATATTTTATTCCCCGCGATTTTTACGAGCCGATATATCAGACATCGACTCGGGTGAGAAAAAGAACCAAAGTACCAGATAGTGCGTCATGTACCTTGGGAGGCCCTTTCACGATCTCAGGTGGGATCTTCATCTTCGCAATACGACTTTTTCTTCTCATTTTTTTTTTCTTCTATACGCCCTGAATTATATGATATGTCTTTTTGTATCGATTCAATTCCACATTATACCAAGATCTCTCGAATATTTTTCTCGAAAAAAAAAATACTATGTCGTGAAGCATATAATTACTTTTCAAGTCTTCACCAACGGCATTATATATTATTCACTAGGATACATACATACATACATACATACGTATGCACCGTACAGCATTATTATAATTTTTTTTTTTCGCCAAGCGAACGGTCGGCGTGGAGCGAGCATGAATCAAGCGAGAAATTCCGAGGTGTAATAACAAGGCAAACAATAAATTTGTCACTCGCGACAAAATGATAAAGACGCGGCGTGGAAGATTTATCGAACATTAACTCATCATTAAAATTTTTATTCTTCGCGCATTCTCTCGCTCGTGAAGCGTATAGTCCTTATCTTTCTCTCTCTCTCTCTCTCTCTCTCTCTCGACTCGGCAGGCAAAAGACTGTGTTCGATTCCCATGAGGATTTTCGCATCGAGCGAGCACTTACATCTCGCAGCATGCGAGAAGCGTACATCAAGTGCAAAGAGTCCAGGGGTCCGTTTATGCTGCTAGCTGCTGCTGCTGCCGCCGCCGCCTTCGTAACTCACTTTCGCGCACAGCGCGATCTCTTTTTGACGCCGCACAGACAGGGAGGCTCGCTTTTTACAAGCTCGCGCGAAGAGAAACGAAACTTATCGAACGTGAGCTGGATTTTTTCGCGAGACATGGATCGCCTGTATCCCGCGATGCCACGTTCCGATCTGCCCAACTATCGAAACTTCGTGTTGCTTATTTCCATAAAAGGGCGAGAGCTGCGATTACGAATATGCTTTTTTTCTTTCTTTTTCACTCTTTATCAGAGGGGTATGGTTTTTAATATCGATCTTGGAGATATAGCAGTCATAAATTTATGCAGAACAGTCATGCAAGGCACTAAAGAAAATTAAAAATTTGATCGGACGTAATTGTGTCGTAAATGAATTCACAGATAATAAGAACAAACGAAAGAAAGATAAAACTGTGATCCGCGAGGTAGCTGCAGCAGCGGCATGGAACGTTGCTGTCGCATGCTGCCTATGTCTTGTCGTCACGTTATCGCCATTTCTCGCACAATGAGTCGCAACAAAGGAAATATGAATCCATTAAAGCTTTAGTTCATTCGCGGTCCTTTTTTTTTCTCTGTCTCCCTCTCTCGATCAACGACGGCGTTATAAACATTGAGTGATTAATGACTCTCACGCAATCCAGTGTCTTTGTCGATGTTCGTGCACACGCACACGTTGTATTTATTGCGATGTGTTGTAATTGCTGCATTGTTGATGAATTTAATGAAGTATTGTATGCTGTTTTCTGTGATTTTACGGAAAAATTATTTTCTTCAAATTTTCTCGTATTTCAACGTTAATTTACTCTGCATTGTGTTCTGATCAGCTGAGATAAACATTTTTTTCTAAATTTCTATGATAATTGTGCGATCAAGATAGTGAATGTAAAAATCAGCGAAAATAATTCCTGTTAATCAGCGTGTATACGAAAAAAATGATTTCATTGCGGCTGCTCGCTTGATTTCTTTTTGTTTTCTGGTCTCGTAAAAGATCACGACCTCCTGGCACGAGAAAGTCCCATCATTGCATTATATTCCCTTTTCCTCGGTTCGCGCGGCCGCCGCTTCATCGTGCGTCCGTCCTTTCGATTTATTAGAGGTCCTCTCTCTTTCTCTCTCTCTCACTCTCTTACACAGTCGGTCGGTCCACTCAGGGGGGTATAAAGAAGAAGGGAGTCCTGTCTTTCTATACTCTTTTGCTCGCGCGCGACACGAGAGGGGCTGAGAAAAGAGCGAGACAGAGGGCACACACACACACAGGCCGAGGGAAGTTAATTAGCAATAAATTGCTTGTGTTCGACACCGTAATCTACTCATCCTTTCTCTCTCTCTCTTGCCGACTTCTTCTCTTCTTTTCTATTCTCTCCCTCTTTATTTCTTTCTTTCGCTGCAGGGTAGACGGCCTCCTTTGACTATATATACACGCGTCTAGAGGTGTGCTGTTTTTGCCTTTGTTTTTAAGAAAGGACGAGAGAAAGAGAGAGAGACCCCAGACTATTCATATCTGTAAATTGGAATATGGAGGAAGTGGCCCAGGATATTCGTTAGATTGGCTGCGTTATTGGGGCGCCTTTTGGATCCTCGATGATATATGCTCGTGTTTATTTTTTTTGTAACCTCTTCCGTTCTTTTTTCTTTTTTTACGCCCCGTTTGATGCGGGGTTGTAGGGAGTTTAGGTGTTCGGATTAATGAGTATCGAAATATAAATAGCCTTTTGACAAATTGATTTTGAAAACGGTTTTTTAATGCGCAATTAATCAGATCCTAGACCGACGAGTTTTTTTAACATATATACATTGTAGAATAATTATTATGTCTTTTGAAATTAGTATTCGGATGAATTAAATAAATCAAATGGCAACTTTATGATTTACAGCGAACAACAAAACTTCAAAAGAAATAGATGACCAACGTAATAGTTTCCAATTAAAAATATATTCCTACTGATGCATCAATACCGGAATATCCGATTAGTCACTTATCATCGACCTCACACCTCGCGTCGTTCATCAGTCGAATGACGAGAAACAGCAGCATGCAGCGAGCGCGACGACGACACAACATGCATCACACAAATCCACACACACACACACGCAGACACTAATTTCCAAGCATGATACCACAGGAAAGTTATCCGGGCGCCAAACCGAGCGCATCGAATTCAAAAAGCCAATCGCACCGCGGCCTCGGACTTGAAACACATCCCAAGAGAAGAGCTGGCCATATTACACGCGATGAGATATATATAATAAACTGGACTGTCGGGTTGTGCTGGTCGGGGCCGCAATTTAATTTCCGAGGCGCGTGGAGTCGAAAGAGAATGAGAGAAGAGAGAGAGAGAAAAAAACGAGAACGAGAATAGAGAGAGCCGGCGTTTATACGGGTGTCGTGCCAGGGAGCCATCAGAACACACGCGTTCTCCTCTATACTCTTGCGCGCAGGGCGTAGTCGGGAATGCAAATCGTGGGAGGTCCCGCGTTCGCGGGCGCGCGAGCGCGCCAGTGTGTATGTGTCACTTTGTCTATTTTGGCAACACCTGCCGCGATCGTAAAAGTATAATTGTACCGCGATGAATAAAACATTTCCGCAAATTTTACTTGGAACAAATCAATGTGGCTTGAATTTTCAAGTGAAAAATTTTGTGGTTAAAGGAATAATAATCATTTTGCTTACTTCCGAATCGATCATATTTGGCATGAAGTTGAAGTTGACAGATTGACTTTCTGATAGATTCGGCGGAGCCTAGAGGTTAGGTCATCAACTAACATATTATACGGCTTGGTGAATATGTGTAAGATCATTGTTGTTTACACCAACAGTCGATGTCTCAAAAGCTCATTCTCAAAGTACAGTTTGATGAGTGCAACCATAAGTCGCTGTACACCCTTGTACGAGTTCCTAATGAATTATAATTCTATTCAGAGTCGACACACCAAATTTCGTTGAAATATGTCTCTGAGTTCCGAAGTTCTGAGTCGGCAAAGTTAATACTGGTGGCGATTCTCGCATATCGGTGTTCGGTCTCTCAGCTTCAGCTTCATTACTCGGCGACCTCACAGAAGTTCGAGAGAAAACTATAACAGTACATCATCGACCACAAACAACTGCAACAGAAAAGAAACGCATTCAAATACTACAGCAACAAAGGATAGATCTTCACAGCAGCAGCAATCATTTGTCTATATAACAGTTCCGAAGGAAAACCCTGGTGACGATATCATCAGGCGGGGGGTATGCAGCTCCCATTACACGCCATTACAGTTCATTTTCCAGGTGATCGTGTGGTGAACGACGCCGACGACCCGACGACGACGAAAGCGCGCTATAGAAGAGAGATAGAAACTCAAGTCGCAAAGGTGTGGCCGTCACGATGAAAAGTCAGCTGCGCTATATAGGAGAGACAATGGCCGCGATCGATGACGGGCTTTAAGCGCCCTCCTTCCCCCCTGCTCTGTGTGTAAGCCAATCGGAAATTGCCGATCAATAGAGACTGCGAACCCGCGCCGTGGCCGCCCGACTCTATGCGTTTAACTCTCGACTCTTTCTCTCTCTCTCGCTCCCGATTAAAAAGAATGAGATTTAGGAAAGGCGAGTGACGCATGACACGCGGTCATTTTTAAAAATGACTTTTTTTTCTTCTTCATCGTCGTGGCACGTTGGAGATTTGTGATGTTTCGATATATGATGCGAAACCTAGTAGGATAATTAGCCATCGGATTCGGCAGCGTGCCACGAGGGAAATTCGGCAACGTTCTCGGTTATTCGGAACATTTTCAAATGAGTTATTCCGCCCGCACGTTTGCCATACTTGATGAATGAAATAATAAAAAACGCTTAATTAGAGCGTTCAACCAGCGCGCGTGTTGGATGGATTTCACATATGGTAGTGTAGCTTAAATTAAAAACCAGAATTGCGCGACGAGACAAACGTACGTACACCGACGATGGATATTTGGCTCGCTGGCTTATTAAATTCCAAAAAGGGTGTACACAGAGAGAGAATGAGGGCGAGTTCGTAAAGCCGTTCGCATTAACGCGTTACCCGTTTGTTCTACTGAACGCGGATGCTAATGAAAAAAAAAATCTCCAACACGCGCGCCCATTGTGTGCGGTGATATATACTAATAAAGATCGCGAGCTGAAAACGAGTAAATTAAAGATCGTGCCGAGTGTATCATTTTCATATTTTTGCAGTGGAAAATAAAATTATAGATTTGTTTTTTTGGATTATGAATTTTTTTCATGGCTTTTCCTCTTCGCGGGTGGCATATGGCTCCAACGATAGGTTTTTTCAGCAGCGAGAGCTAAAGCAGTATAATAAGATTTAAAAGGCATATCTTTACAGGGCAGCTCATCTACCTGCCGGGGCAGTACTTAATGCGTACCCAGCTTACGCGGGCACTGTTCGCCGACACGTGAAAAACCAATTTTCTTTTGGGATCTCTTTTTCTAAGTGGAGAGTCTACGCACATTCTCTCTCGACAACTTTCTCTCTCGCACGCAAGCTTCTCTTCTCTTCACGTTTTTTTGTGTGCAGATTTAACAATTTTCCTGAATAATTCAGACGCCACGTCGACCTCCTTTTCTTGTTCGTGCGTAGCGGTGGTCGACGGCGCCAGACCTCGCTTCTTTTTTTTTTTTTTTTTTCTTGTTCACGCACGCTGCACGCGCACGGACGGACGTCTTCTTTTTCCACGCGAGGTGACGCCCAGCCTCTAAACTCGACTCGACGGTACGAATTAATCCTTTCTTTTCTTTTTTTTTTCTTTACTTTTTTTTTTGCTGCTGCCAAAGGCAACTTTGACGGCTGTACATTCTTGCGAGACTTGTTGTTTCTCCGACCATTATACGGGATTAGGATAATTTGCTTTTCGAAAAAAAACGACACGGAACTACCGTGTTTCTTTCATTTGTAAGCGTTAGAACTGAAATTTGTTGAGTTGTCCATTCGATTTATGTTGAAAATTGTGTCGTTGTCGGATTATGATGAGAGTTTAATGAAGTCTTATGAATTTCACAATACGTCGTCCTTTTTTTATAAATTCAAAAAAATGATTAAACTTCGTAGCATTGCATGACACTAGTTGAGCATCTATAATTCGGCCAAAATATACGTTTATCGTAATATTTATATTTAATTGAATCTAAATTGGATTTATTTGAAAAAAAAAATTATATACATTGTCAAAATTATTTATCATGAATTGTCATTTCCGAAAATCCCATAAATAAATAGAAAATCCCGAAAACAAAAATTTCCAAACCCCCCGAAACTAAATCCGCAAATCATCCCCCTTTTTATTTTATCTCTTTCCGTGTCGCCAAGTCCAGTCTGTCCCCGCGCATTTTCTTTTTCACCCTCTTTAGGTTTTAGCTCCGGTTTGATATTATTCCGGGTAAACGCATATACGCAGCACGAGTTGACTTAGTGGTCCTGAGGGTGCCGTACATCTTGCCGATACTTTGTCGCCTCGCGATATATTTATCGCCGCTCGTTCTCTCTCTTGCGCCATTTAATTCCGAGATGCGAGAGCGTTATCTGTCATCCGAAATTGCTACGTTGTAAGCCGCGACAATATGCGCCGCGTTTTCATTATTTTCACGCTACTCGCGCGAATTCCCTGCATTGCAAATTCGAACGAAGGGTACGTATGCATATGTACGCGGGAAAAATGAGGGTGTGGAAATCGCGCGCTGACCGAAAGGCTTTGATGTTTCGGCTTTTGATTATTCGACTAGTGAATTTATGGTTATTTAATACGCGATGCGCGGTGGAACTTTGCGTATACGGATGATTTATTTAGTAATTCGTGTACGTATATGGCTTTTATCGTA
Organism: Galeopsomyia nigrocyanea; assembly: GCA_035047105.1. Taxonomy (NCBI): domain Eukaryota; kingdom Metazoa; phylum Arthropoda; class Insecta; order Hymenoptera; family Eulophidae; genus Galeopsomyia; species Galeopsomyia nigrocyanea. Next base: position 7,620,378 of record JAWWMK010000032.1, on the reverse strand, counting down.
TATGATTATCGTGGCATCACTTTGTATTTGATTAGCCATCGGGCGAAACAGTATTTGCCGCAAATTTACTCAAACTCTTCGCTTACAATTAATTATATGATCGATCGCGACGTCAAAGGGTAATAAATTTTCGTTCATTATGTGCATACAAAACGAAAGCTCTGAATAAAATCAAAACTCAAACCGCATCATTCGTCCATAAATTGAAAAATGACGCTGAAAAATACATCGATTGAAAAGTCGGAATATATAATCGATGAGGCATACAGCAACGCAAACGCACGAGTGGAGTATCGAAGGCAAGAGCACTCACAAATGACAAGCGTATAAGTAGCTAATGACTGGATACGCGCATTAATCTCTCTCTCTCTCTCTCTCGTTCGCGTTCGCTGGTTTGCATCCGAGCGAGAGATGTGCAGCAGCAACAACTGGTTTGTGTCCACGGGCTATATATCCGCAACGATTGCATCGCCCCCGAAAATCCCCCTTCGGTGTACATTAATAGACTGGAGCCGCACGTCGAGTGGGCGCCATACGCGAGAGATCAGCTTTATATACTTGAGATTTAATTCGGTTGGGCCGCCGCGCGCGCGAACTACGAGCTTGCAGCAGTAGCAGCAGCGGTTCGCTCGGAAATTGATGCGGCCGAGCGGATTCGCGCAGCCGCCGCCGCGCTATCCACATGGAAGATTAGCCTTGTTTATTAAACACGATTGTTCGAAGCCTCGTGATGGTGCTCAGTTTAGTACGCGCGCAGCTAGCCAATAGTCAAGCCACTCGAAAACTCTTGCTTTTCCGCTACATCTGCTCGTGGATTCGCGTGGTTATTACAACGTTGCCGGCGCCCTTGTAATGCGCTGATTTTGCAACATTCACGATGTCGATACACATGTGCGGATGCAATAGAGCTCGTAATCACTGTTGATGGCTAATTAGGTTTCCAATAAGTTGCCGCTTCGTGCACTCTCTTGCTCGATAATTAGATATTAATTGGGATTTTGATTAGCCATTCGAAGGATTCTCTACATTATTGTGATGTTGTAAAAGACGTTATTGTAATTTTGTAATGAAGAAAAAATTTTAATTTATAATGCTTATCTATCTAAAACAATGAAAACGTTTCTTTTGAAAATTCAAATATCTATAAGAAATGAGAGCGATTCAAATCATAATCCATTGATTGAATGTCCTTTTTTTAGTGTTATTTTCTAACGTTAAAAATAAGACTGTATGATATCCCTAAAATATAATGTTTATACATAATCTTTGTCTTAATTTAAGACATTCTTTCTCTCAAAACAAATTATAAATAAAAATGTCATGAAAAAAAATCGTGTCTTTCATTCCCTACACACCTTGCGTGTCTTCACGCATGCACTTTAACAAGGCAGCTTGTCAGCAGGATAGAGGACGCATAGGGAATATATATATACATACAATCCCGTAGGCTTGGAGCGATACGCAAGTGGCGATATCGACGTCGGACTTGGATTTTTGCATGATGTGCGCATAGCGAGTCCCGAGGCGGCGATAACCGTCGAGATTAGAACGAAATTATCGTCGTTTACGAGCTTGTCTTGTGCAGTGCACCTTTCTTCTTTTTATTGTTTCTTTTTTTTTGCACAACACACGCACTGAATAGATTTCCGTAATGGGAATGCACGCGTGCGCGTTTCTCCTCTCTCTCTTTCTCTGAGACTAATGGATCGCTCGGATTATGCATGTTAAGTATAGGAATACTTAATGCTCGGCCGCGTTATATTACGTTTTAATCTTTCATTGGCGATCGCGACTTTTTGTATATACGTATAATACGTAATTGATGGACACGAGATGATCGCGCGCGCCCCCCTTTGATTTTCGTTTGATATAATTTTCGATGCCTTTTGATTTCGAATTTAGATTATAATAAACCATCGGCAAATTAAATAACATGTTTGCTCGCTCGAACGCACTTTTTTCTCTTCGTCTCGTAAATTCAATCCTGGATTTCTTTTTTTTTTTCACTTCGTCTTTGCATATGTATATATACGCAAATGACCATCGAGGCGTATGTGCTGCGCACGCAACACGCTCGTAATGCTTTCACCGCGTTATAAAAAAAAATTAAGTTATATACCTTAAAACTTGCATATATACACAACGGTAGGTTGTAAATTCGGTTTCGCGCAGCACCTTTACAAAGTTTATATATACGATGTCTTACTCAATATCCCGCGCGGACCGAAAGAAGAAATTTATACATTCTCGGTCAAGTCGCTCGCGTATATATATATTTTTCGGGGTAAAAGTCTTAATTGATCCGTACACGTTAATTAATTTGTCCGTCTACTCACGAATGTGCTTATATACACTGGCGAGGCAATTAAGTGTGACATTAACTGTGGCGCTGGTGAATTCGATGTGTGTGTATAAACAATTCAGGCGAGCAGTTTTTTCGTCGTTTCTCGAGCGAAAAAATCTCTGCGTCGAACGGAAAGCCGTGATTTCGGGTTCGTTAAAACGGCTGCAGGCAGCAGCTGCTTGTTCTGCGCGTCGTTTTGTCATACGCAATCTCGGCCAACAGACGAGAGAAAGAGAGAGAAGGTAAAACAACAACAACAAAAAAGAGCAAAGGTGTGCCGTTACTTCCGATTATTCTTCTCTTGCTCTCTCTCGCGCGCGTGCAGTACACCTGTGCGTATGTATAATGAGAGAAGCTCTCTCTCTCTCTCTCTCACTCGCGAGAGAGTGGTAATAAATGCCTCGTGACTCGTAAAAACCTAACTGCTGTACGACGAGGAGACACAGTCCGTGAAAATCGCGAAAGGAGGCCGAGTTTTAATAATCCTTCGTATATGACCGTGTAAAAGAAAAAAAAAGCCTTCTATCCTCATTCTCCTTCTCTTTCTCGCAAGAACATAAATAATACTCACGGGCCTCGCGCGCGAGTTAATAAAATTTTTCGTATACAGTACCGAGTTATTGAGACACACACACAGACAGACAGGCAGGGTGGGTTTTCGTTGCACGCGCGCCGCGTGTCGCTTCATTTGTCTTTATATTGCTTTATTCATAAGTCCAAAGCCGCACTTAATAACGCGCATTAGTGAGTTATTGCAGTCACGGACTTTATATGCGCGCGCGAGTGAGATTAACTTCGCGCGTGTGTCTCTGCATTTATATTATATGTATATGTATATCCGCCGACTTAATAATTAGCGAGTTTTCAACGCGGGACGATGGCAAGCTGAGAATTTATAGACGTCGAATGTGGAAAAAAAAGTAAAATATCCGTTGCAATTACCCGTGCTGTCTCTCTCTCGTATTGAAAATTTTCGCATTTGTATATATGTATACGATTAGAATCGCGCGTATAATTATGACATTACACGCGCGTCAAGTTAGAAAATCCGTTATACACGAGTAATTTACGACTTGTCATTGCGAATATTAAGCTTTCGCGTGTCAACTTTTCCATTTATAAATTTCGGAGTACTTCAAAACCTAATATATACATATATCTATAGTAAATTTCAGTACAGCAGTATATAAATCCTCGAGCTAATCGAAAGAATGATGAAGTAAGTTTGATCCTCGCGCGAGGAGAGAGCATTATCTAATTTACAGGCGTGACATTAAAAATCAGAGCTTAACAGAGAGGCAGTTAGATGTACTTTTAGCCGGGAGCGCAAGTCATATACTCTTAGTATTATAAAGACACATGGCGTAGGAGGGTCGCGCACAAGGCGAGAGACCGAAGCGCGGCTCGATTCATTTGTCTTTATATTAACGGCACACGCCGCGCCTTATATACCAGCCAAAGCTATTTCACTATACTACCCTATGTCAGAGAAAGAGAGAGAGAGAGAGAGAGAGAGAGAGAGAGAGAGAGAGAGAGAGAGAGTACTAGTACACACCTTTTCGAAGCTTCGGCCTTAGTATATTAGACGCCGCTTGTTCTTCGCTTTTTTAAGAGACACTACATGTTGTCTCTTTTTTTTCTTTATCACAGAGAATATCGTAAAGTCATTCTGGAGACAATAGTGTGTTTTACTGTCGGCTGTAACAGTCGAGGATAAATTCAGTTAGTTACCTGCTCGATTGTTTGCGTGTAAATACTCAAGAGTGTTTTTATATATATCATTCTAAAATTCTCCGGATAGCATCGTTCGGAGAATTTCTACGAAATACACAGCCAACGAATATTTCAATTAAGCTCGGCAACGTTTACATCACATTTTTATATTAAAGCACGAAAATCTCGCTAAAAAGAAAATTTAGTGACTTAGCTCTACTATCCGGCGCAGAGAGAAAGCGAAGACTCCGAGCGTAATGAAAATTTCAGAGCAGCAGTAGCAGCAGCAGCAGCAGCAAGCAAGCAGCATCCCTTTTCTCGCTCGTTTTTGTTTATGAAAGCATCCGAGCGACGTATAATACACCTCGAGCAACGAGGAATCGAAGGCTTGCCACGCCGTCCCTGGGGCTTAATTTTCCATGCGAAGGGCGAAAAATATTCACGGTTCCTTAAAAATCAGCCGCTTATTCTTTTTTTTTTTTTTTTGCCTTTCACCCTCTAGGGCCAGTGGTATATATAGCGTCACACGAATTATTAGACCAAGAGCTCTTTCGTTATCACTGCCCTGGAGACATGACCTTTTCCTGCATATGTATCAATTTGTAATCTCGTACATGATTCGATCATCCAATACTTATAATCCATATAATTATGTTTTCTTTTTTATTTCAGTCGATCAGATGCACCATTCCTGGATGCACTTGCGAGTCATTCACTCCGGGCAAACGTCATCTTCGTTGCTGCGAAAACTGTCATCACGGATGGGTGCCACACGGTAAGGGCTGCTTCACTTTCGAATTCACCGTCGAGACAATGAATAAATATGCCATGAATTATTGAACGCGAACATAATCTACGGATATATATAGATATATATCGCGATACATATATATATATGGGGAACGTCCTGTGGGACAGAAATTCAATTTCGCGGGCCGACGATGACCAGTGCCGCGACCATCCCTTTTTGGCGGAAGATTGAGAACAGCATAGCGATCTCCCCGCGATATAAGACTGCCAACTTTATGCGCTCGTATAACTTTCCCAAATCTACGTGCCAAAGCAACGCGCGTTACGCTTTTCATACCAATGAGATCTAAGCTTCAGGTGTAAACTATCTATTTATCATCTGGATTGAGGCAATCGCGTAATAGATTACTTTGTCATTTGATGACTTTTTTTTTGTAGATATATTTGCCTATACGTATCGGATCATTACATCCGTCAGTCGAGCGAAAGAAAGAAGAACGAAATAAACAAAAAAGTTATAGAAATCATAAATTCCAAACGGACACAATGCTCGTAAACGTATCGCAAAACTTAAAATTCCGAACGCTTGACCAACGCGCGCGAAGCGATAGATTGGCGGTGGTACGGAATACATATCAATTTTCTCTCTTTCCCTCTCGTTGTTGTACTATATATGTATCTATATACGTACTGTCCCTTAGGAATAAAGCTGCCGCTGCATTTTCCAACGGCGCGTCTTCCATTTATTCTCGTGCGGAACGGACCGCGACCATTATATCGCCTGCATATAACCGGACGAGGCGAATTTCTTCTTTCTCTATTTTTTTATTCTCTCTCCTGCCGCTATATTTCCATCGAAACGAGCTTGCAAGCGGACCATACCACCAGCTCCTTTGGGACACTTCGTACCGCATGCGAGTAGGAGGCGGACGGCGATTTTCAGCTTGAGTGGCTATTTTGTCTTTCTTTTTTTTCAGCCGCTAATGGATACCATTTTTTTCCAGTTGTTCCTTTGCATAGATTTATTTATTAAAGTAGCTATTATTCATCATTAGTAGAGGATTTTTTGCTATCACTTTTAATACAAAAGTAAATAAATGTTTTTGTTGTTGTCTACTTGATGTCAAAACAGTGACATCGTTTCGAAAACATCCGATCAATATCGAAACAATATGTTTCGAAGACGGGATTATAATCATCAAATCAATTACGTTTCAGTAAAGCTCGCTTCCAATGATCATTACTGTCAATGAGTCGGTAACATTGATATCACGGCGGCGGTGCCGCTCGCGCGCACATTCAAATGAGAGTCATTAAACTGGTCCAGTCAATAACTCGCTAAGCAGTCCGTTACGCAGACCCTTAACAGCCGCATATATTCCTTCATTTTTTTTTGTACAAATGATCTTCTCCATGGCAGTCGTGAAAGTCGACGATTTATACACATCGCGGACAGGCCAAAAAAAAAAAACGTCATCGTGGCGATGCATCAATTTTTGTACGCGTGAAATAAAAAAAAAGAGCAGAGATAGTGGGTCTGGCAGCACCCTTCTTTCTCTGTCCTCGCTCTCGGTGCAAGGCAAGGCTGACAGTTTGACACCGCGTGAAAAAATATCCGTTGGAAAACACACGGGGCAGCGCTCGCTGACAAAGGCAGCTCTTTTAAATTGTAATGAACTGCCAAAGAGTGAGTTATGTGCCGTCCAGAAGTGTGTGTCCTCTCTCTCTCTCTCTCCTCTCTTTGTCTCCCCCCCCCCCCCCCTTCGTCTATAAAAGTCCGCGCGAGAGCCACCCCACGTCATGAATATATTTACATTGATCGTGCGCGTCTCGGCATTTTTCATTTGCCCAAGTCCTCGCCTTCTCTCTCTCTCTCGATGTGTATATGTGTGTACTTTATTTATACGTCGCCTCGGGGCTACACTCCGAAAATCCTTGCCAAACGCCCGACGCACCGATGAACTCGTTGCCGCATGTGGACCTCGACTATACGACGCTAACGATCCGCGTCTTCCGCCCTATACATTTCGCTTCTTTTTTTTTTGTTTGCCCGTTTGGACCAAGTGGAAATCCCCAAGTGGCTGGAGGTTCCTTCGAGGATCGGTTAGACTATGAAAAATTATCAGGAGCTGCGGCGATATGAGGCTGACGTAATTCAGTTTTTAAGGTTGCAGATGAAACTATCGCTTTTGCGGAATTGGTTTTCATGCTGCTCGTGTACATTTTGGTACTATAATTTTAATATTTTTACCAAAAATGAAACTATTGCGATGAAAGAATTAAACCAGAATTTAGATTACAAATTTATAAGATAATGCTCATTCAAGTGCTTGTCATACTTATTTACTAAGTGATGATTTTTGGTAAAACTTTGTTGTTCGAAATGAAAAGCGAAAAACGCAAAAAAAATTTTGTATTGAAAAAGTTATGAAAACAATTGTTTTTTTTTCGTTGATTGGACAGAGGGCTAAACGTTATGTAAACATACAATAAAATATTTAAAGACGATATAATATCACCGGTTGATTTAGAAATGACTTTTATAATCTATGAATCGACTGTTAAAATTGACAGTATTGCTTTCATAATAGTTGAATTTTTCATTTACACACCAGATTTTGAGCTTGCTTATGTAAGATATAAATAAGATAATAGTTATCAAGTGAATATTATGAAAACAAGTATGTTTTTTTATTTTCTATCACAGTGTCACCAAAATTGATCAACAAGCTCTAAATAAAATTCGACGCTTGCAAGCTCTCTTTCTCTTTCTCTCTCTCTCGCTTTGAGAAAAACTTACTAATTTGAGAAAAAAACAATGCGACGCGCAAATGGAGTAGAACGTATATGTCAGATATCAGAGCGGGACGTATAGCGTTCCGAGTGAACGAGCCTATATACGCGCCGCCGCCGCCGCCGCCCCGCCGCGTAATTGGCTTTACACATAAACACTCTTTAATCATGCATCAATGTGCTCCTCATCGAAGCGCGCCGATTGAAATCTACGAGGCAAAACGCGGGGCTGCGCTTCATTTTTCTCTCTTTTTTTCTGTCTCCCTCTGCCCCTCACCTTCTACTCTCATTCAGCGATAAAAAAATGCATAACGCGCGGTAGCTAACAAGGCGTTCATCTCTTATATGTTAGCATCAATTAAAACACATGCTATAACCAATAGTGAATTAGTTAAGGTACAGGAAAAATTTTTTTAATGATTTTGGAAGAATTTTTGGATTCAATGGGTTTAAAAATTTTTGAAAAGCACTAGAAGTTCAATTCAGCCTTTTACCTCCATTAAAAGCGAACTTCAACTTCAATCCCATTAAGTCGCACTCGACAGAACCTCATTTTTCCTCGCTGGTACTTATCCATCATATTCTATCCATTTTGAGCTCTTTTTTTTTTATCCTCCCTAACTACGTTTGCTTGCAATTAGTTCACCATTGAAATAGTCTTCTTTTTACCTTCGATCATTGATTTCACATTCAATCGTCGAACGCAATTACTATACAACTGCGAGCACAGCATCAGAGATCTATTGACAAGATAAGTTCAAGTCAGAGGTTAATCCATATCGCCGAATTTCGCACAGCCGCGGAGAGAAGCTGTAACGCGCCAACGCTCACTCGGCAAAGCAATTCAGCCGGAAACAAATCGTTCGATGAGAAAGCCCATATAACTGCACGCCTATAAGGAGCAAGCGAGGTAACGACAGGGTTGAAAGGCAACATCTGCGTCTTTCGTCCGCGTGCCACATCGTCATCGGCAGCTGCTGCTGGAAAGAGTTTGCTCAAACTCCGAAATCAACGAGTAGAGATCGTTTGAGAGAAAAAAAATTGCAAAAAAAAAGTCGAGCTTTACTTTCACTTTGGCCAAAGTGTGCATTGCATTTTCGATAATTACCAGTCGAACAAAAAAAAAACCCGTAAAATTATCTAAATGCGTGACTCGGTAAGAAAGAAAAGATTCAACATCGTTCTAGCGAGTAGTAATAACTCGCTTAACCTTAAATCAGCCTTAGAGTCGGTTATATGCAAGGCGTAGCCAAAAGTGACGCACTGCCGCGCGGCGAACGCCTTAATAAACTCACGCGCGCGCGGTGCCTGTAAAATTACCCGGCGTTTTCGCGGGCTGTTGTTTCACGCTCCCCGCGGTGAAATTCTCTTCTCTCTCTCGCGAGGCCAATGACGCGGCGGCTGCTAAGCCACGGAGACCCCGAGGCGACAAACCATAGCCACTTTTCCAAAGGGGGCACGAATATATGTATATACATGTGTGGATATGGCTTTTAAGGAGGTAAAACCTTCTCTGATGGTTTGTTCTAATGCGAAGCTGATGCTAATGGCAATGGAGGAGCTTGCGACCTATACACTTTTATGAATCATATTTTATTTTTTACTTTAAAAGGGGCGTTTGTCTTAGGGCTATTGAGTTGGATTTTTTGATTATTATAACGAAAAAAAAATTTCTTTTAAGTTGCGGCTTAGTCCTCGTTGAAGAAGAGATTAATGTTTGCTGTGGGAAAAATTATTGTGGTTTGAAGAAGAAGAAGAAAAAAACAGTTTTGAATGAATATCATTCGCTTTTTTTCTCTGTAGTTCTTGATTGAATGACGTAAAAGAACGACAAAGATCGGGGGTCTTTGATCTGCGGCGAACTATTAACTGTGATTGACGACTCAAACTTGAGATTGATGAGTTGAAATTTGAAAATGTCAAAGTCTCGAAATTAAGGATTCGAAAGGAGGCTGGCTTTTTAAATCGAGAATAAGAGCTGTATTCTCGGTGATTAGAGTGTACTTCTGTTATTATAATGTTAGCTAAATATAAGTAAATAATTAATTTGTGTATTTATGTAACAAGTTATTTAACGCTTTATAGAAGCTTATAAGACCCGGATAAAGGTCATTAACGATAGACATTTGAAGAGAATAATAATTATAGTAAAGTGCTGACTATAGTACCTTGTAATTGTTTTTTAAGTATTCAGATAAAATTAATAACAAGCCATCTGGCGGTATTTCTTCCGAATAATACATGAGCAGCCTAAAAAATCTTTCATATAAGTGATTTTCATATATGCTGCCTAAAACTAAATTATGTCGGCGTTAAATTATCACAATTCTCGATAATTTTTTATAGTCTATCTAATCCTCAGTTAATAATGTTATCACTCAGATCCTTCAAATAACATCTCGGTTAACATAAGATATTTTTATTAAACAACGAAATGACAAAAGATTTGTACCACCGTCCCTTCACTTTCTTCGCGTCCTCGAAAATTGTTCCTTGGCAATCAATCGCGCCACTAGGCAGCAACGATTCGTCCTTGCGAATGAAAGCGCAACATTAAGAGCCAGTTAATCAACGTCAAATTTAACGCGCGCCAACAGCCAAGGCATTTAATCGCTCAATCTTCACAGAGCGTTCGCACTTCTGTTACATCTTTAACGCGCCAGCTTCGCGAGTCAAACGCGCACAAAAATAGCCTGTACGCGTTTGAGAAGTCGAGAAAGGGAACATATATATATACGACGAGTAGCAACTTTACGACACGTACGCGCGCGACGACGACGACGACGACGTTGACGAGGTATATAGTGGCGGCGGCTTTCTTTGACACTGCCCGAGGCCGGATGAATCTTTTTCGGGTGTTTCGCGGGATTCGTTAGAAAAATAATTTTCGCTTACATGCGCGCAAGGTTGACGCAGACGTAACACACATACGTTTTCCCTTTGACACGTCGCGCGCGCTCGCGCGCACTTTGTTTGGATCGACGACTTTACGCGCGGGCGTTCGAAGTATTTCGGGTGGTTGTTTCGAAAACGTTTTGATATTTATGGCAGTTTTTTTTTTCTCTCTCAAACTTCGTCTTTCATCTACCCCGCCACAAAAATTAGTCTTTGACTTCAAATTGAAAAAAAAAAATTTTCGTTCACATTCAATTAGCGTTTTACATCCGTGATCTTTGAATTGATATCAACTGCGCGGACTTTTGTATATCTCAGCGCAATAAATCACATTTACATTTCTTCTACCCGCAATAGTAAACTTTCACTTTCGCCAAAGAAAGTACAGAGTCGGATATTTTGCATTGGAAAGTGCGGGAATTGCAACGGGAATCCGATCCCCCGGTCCAGTTACATTATTTAAGCTTATAAAGACGCCTCGGAATCTATATGCTTCGAGAGAGATCCTATGGTGTGGCAGGAGACTTATGTATATATCGATTGAAGCTTGTATCGGAGAGACGCCTACGTCTATACGTGGCAATTCGCCAGATTACGATTAAATATTGATGCCGACAGCTTGATACAGATTAATGCGCGCTTTTGGTTCGCCTCGTGGGAGCGCTATTTGTCTCTTGTCCACTGCGTCCTCGTCTGTGCGCTGCAACTCTCTCGAATTCTTGTACGAAAGATGGTTGAGATAAACCATTTTTTTGGAAAGAGATAATTTTATTTGTGAAGTAATTTTTTCGTGAGTTGTTTGATATCAAAAGTTTTTTATTTTATAACCTTAATTATATGATCTATTAATTAATAATTCGTCTATTACAAAGTTTTTCTACACGTCTACTCAACGACATAATATACGAAGTTCTGCTATGATGAACGATGTCACTGAAATATAGGGCTTTTATCTGAAGATACTGTCCTAAGGGAATCTGTCAGATGATACGAGGGATGTCACTAGACGACTGATAAGACGAATTATGGCTTTGCAAGTGAATACGCCTTGCTCACCATGCAGTAAATCACTTCTACACCGTTATGAGATATGAAAGGAGAAAAATTATTTTTTTTAAATGCCTTGGCAACAGCTATTGCATATTAGAATATTCGATGAAATGTCAGTTTCATTATAATGTTTCAATTTTTATTCAATTACCGCAAAGTTACTTACCTAAGTCAATTTGGTTCTTAAACAGACCTGAATAAGCAATACTTACATTTATACTTGGAAAAAGGGGTGGTTAAACAAATGACTTCATCAAGTATGAAAAAGTCGCTTGAAGGGAGCTCGACCAAAAAGACATCAGTTGGGACGAGCTCGCATTTGTCAGCGGATGTCCAGTTTTTGCTAAGGTCGCGTTTCGTGACTGGCCTAACTGAGGCGATCGATCGATTTCTCACGAGGCGCCTTGAAATAAGTTATGAGCAAGCTTCAGATACATCCTCTCTTTTTACAGTTTGTACGTGTCTTAATAATTTTATGATTTTTATTTAGTATGTTTTTCTCCCCTAAAATTATCTAAGATTAAATTCATCATAAAAATACCATACTCATTGTATTTCCTTATATTGATATTTGTTTCGAATCTCATTACAAATATATAACTACAAAAAATGGTTCTCGATTTTGAAGATAGGTACACAGAAGGTAAGGTGATATAGCCCGAGAATACAGGCCACAGAAGGTAAGGTGATCTTTTAGTATGATTGAAAGGCGGAATACATTTAGACATACATAAAAATTTTCATCTGCAATAAAATATAGAAACCGTTGCTAAACTATGTAATACTAGAAAATTTCCAATCAGTTGATTAGTTTATATTTATATTCATAGCCCGAAATTGATACAATAAACCAGTCTGATTTTTGACTTATGTTAATCATTTTTTCACAATGTTCTGCCTCAAAACTCAGTATTATAGTTGTTAATATTGAAGTTAGTTTTTAAGGCGAGGCAATAATGACCGAAAATCGTGTTATACTGACTCTTTACCATTGCCTTCGCTATAGAAATTTCAAAGATGTGTTTGCAGTTGCTAACACTGTATAAAAGAAAAAAATATCTAAAATGAATAACATTACAAAAAAAAGGTATTTCGTTACAATAATAAAAGATGGCTTCGCATCGTTGACGATAAACTGAAAAAATTCTTTTGGTTATCCTAAGTTTGATTAGTTTTGCAGTAATTTGATGTAGACTAATTTGAATAATGAAATCGATAGATAAAACACGTAGTTTACCCGAAATAATGCGAAAAAAATCCGATCTCAACCATAAATCACTCTCACTAAAAAGAAAAGCGAGTTTAAAAAAAAACCAATTAACATGAGCAAAAATCAGCACTGAAAACACTATAATCAGGGCTATATCACATCAGCCAACCCTTTATTAAGTAATATGTCAACTACATCCCATGAGCGCGCGCGCGAGAGAGAGAGAGAAGGCACCATAATTATTGTGCAAAGTCTTGGCAATAATATGAGGTCGAGTAAAAAGCTACACGGACCGCCATGCGCGAGGGAGAGAGAGAGAGAGAGAGAGAGGTCGTAAGGTCCGTTGGTGAAACCGCAAGGAGAGGAAGAAGAACGACGAAGACGATGTGCGGTTGGGTTTCTCGAGATTAATGTGTCGCCTCGGCGTATCGTTGGTGATTGACAGCCCGTACTACACGTCGTGACCGCGACAAAGCGCCCGCGCGCCAACTCAAGCGTACATATGCACGCGCGGAAAGTGAGCTTTTTCCGCGAGACTCCGCGAGTGAAATGCACAGTCACCAATTATCAAACCTCTCTTCGACCGCTGCTTGCACACGTTTCCAGCTTGGGCACCACGCTGGACTCGGAGAGCCAATGTTAATGATCGCTAAATGCTTTTCTTACTCGTGACGCTTGTCCGTGTTAGTCTTACTTAGCCTGTTATTACGTCTTCTTCATACTCAATCTTTTTTTTTTTATTTTTTTTTATTTTTTTTTTTTTGCTTTTTTTTCGTTACTTTTCAGATAAAAGTTTTTAATCGTGAGGTTGGAAACACGAGTCTTCCTGCGATAATTGCATTTACTGTTTATTTAAATTTCCTTTTGTTCGCTCGTTCCATTCCCGTCAGGTGCATATACGCTAGATTTTCAAACACGACCTCAACAGCAACAAAGGAAGAGACATTGAAAAAAAGGAAAAATAATTAAAATATTTTCATGGACAAAAAAAAAGAATCGTTCATAAAAAAGAAGGAGAGCGTATTACGAAAGAAAGATACATGTAAGGATGGAAAGAGTAGTCGAGGCAGGGCACGACTGATTAGACCTTCCTTTCCGAAGGCCACGGACGACGTCAATTAGAGCCCCCCTTCTCGCTCTCTCTCTCTCTCGCTCTTGGAGAAAGGGTAATTAGATAAGCGCGCAATTACCGTACAGCTCCTTCTGTCCTCTCTCTCTCCTCTCAGCGGTGCGATTCTCGCGTATTTACATCTCCCGCGGGAGACTCGTAGCCTTAGAGCGCACGAGAAAAACGCGTCTTGAAAGAAAGGGTTAATTAAAAACAACAAAAGCCATTAGCGCTCGTTTGTATGCGCCGGCGTTACGATTATGTTCGGCTGCTGCTGCTGCTGCTGCGACGATGCCGCGCCTTAATGAGCTTAGAAAAAAAAAAGAAGTCTAATGGAGGGGGTGGTAGTGGTGTGCTTTCATTCAAGCACGTATACACTACTCTTTTTTTTCTCTCTCTCTCGCGATTATTACTGCCGTCCGAACGATTATTGCCGCGTATCGCGATAGTCGTAGTCTTTGGCAATCTGGTCTATATCGGAATAACGTTGCTTTTATCTATTTTACTCTTATACGGGGCTTTACTCGCTGTAACGATAATACCGCACCTTTACCAATGCCAAACTACGAGCGAATTACACAAATTGGTATGTGTATACGCGCGTGTGTGGTATCTAAATAATCGTCGTTGGAGGGGGGTGAACGAGTTCTACAATATCGGACCGCACGTGTGATTATCGAAAAAAAAAAATTCGAGAAATTGCTGTTTAATTTTCTTACGTATACGACATAATCAGTCTACGCGAGGATTTCTGAGAAAACCCTAAAACACCATCGTCGTATATAGTCTTCGTCCCTTTCACGCGACGACTGTAAAAGTAACAGATTCCCGAAAATTCATCCAAAAACTTTTGACAGCCTGATTATATTCGGTGTCGGCTAGACGCACAAAAAAAAGAAGAAGATACGGGGGAAGAAGACACGAGAGACGCTTGACGACGCCGCTGCGTTCCGTGGTATATATAAAAACCTTGTCGGCTCGTATATATACATATATATACGCGGAAGTATCGTGTCACACACATACGACGACCTATACCTAATTGGACCATCGCTTGTTATTACACCGGCAATTTGGACTTGTTGTTCACGCATATTGCTGAACCTTTTTTTTTATATACGAGACATATGTTCTATGCAGAAATAAACAAAAAAAAAATAGCATGAACGTCTCGCGCTACGGAATTGGTGCCATTTAAATCGGCTGTTATTATCGCATCGTATTATTATACGCTAGTTTTTGGGCGCCCGGATTGCGAAGAATTTGGTCGTAGTTGTTGCGTGTCGTCTGGAAACCAAATTGTGCCTCCGTGTATTCATTTTTGCTCAAATGATATTTAATGAACGTAATCAACGATATGGCTAACGTACTTATTTTTCTTATGAATTTATTAAAATCGATCCGTTAGAACGACAAAAACCAAGCACCCTCGTTATTTCAAGCTTAAAAACTCATCCCACATCCCTCATTTCCACTAACCGAAGACGAAGCGTATCAATAAACAGAAGTATAAAAAAAAAAGCCAGACGAGTGCAACGGAATCCTTCCGCGAAGACAATGTCGCCCAGCAGCAAGCAGCAGCACATGGCAAGTTGGCTTTAATTACCACGCACGGATGGATGTTCTGTATAAAGCTGCAGTCACACATACACGCATGGCTCTGATGGCGCAAGCACACATATAGGTCGGTAAATCTCTTTGATGCGCTTGTAAATCGGTCTTGATGCTTCGGACGACGTGCAATCTTTCTCCTGCGCCCGCGCGTAGTCGCTTTGCGTGTTGACCGCCCGTTCACGTATTTATATATATACCATCCCTCCTCTCCTCCCCGCCGCGAGTTTCGCAAAACGTTATCTGTACTTTGACATTTAACACATTTACACGTCGATTGTTTACTACGATTAGAAGGTATAATAAACGACGATTCGAATTATTTTTTCTTCAATCGAGTCTCTATTACAATAATCGCCTCGCGATTGATTGTAATTATTTTCAACGCACGAGGGATTTATACTTTTTTTTTCAACTCTTATACTTTCTATAGATCGCCGCGTGGTTTTCCCACGTAAATTGCTGGTAATTAGCTCGATGGAAAATATGTCTTCGCGCGCGTTGGCTTTTTTTCTTCCTTTTTTCGTAAAACGCTGCAATATTTTTTATGGCCAACGTCTCGTGGAAAATGTACGCGAGCGCTGTAAACGAGTTAATTAAAAGTGAATTGAATTGCACCGAGTGATGGATTACCTATATAGCACCGCTTGACCAATAGCCATTTGAATTTTTTTTTAAGCCTAGTTGGCAACAATTTACAACTCGCGCGAGAGTGTACTCAAAGTATAATCGGCTTTTATCGATAAGAGCGTAATTTTTCCCCCGCGTATATCTCGCAATCATCATTGCGGCGAATGCGAAACGATATAATTTTTTGCAGATTTCGACATCGATGTATAACGAGAGTTACGCATTAAACAATTAAAAGCTCCCCTATGGAGATATAGAAAAATTCTTGAATGAAATCAAACAGCAAAGTTCCTATGACAGGTTGATTATCTTGAAGTACAACTTACCCATCCAGCCTATAAATCTGGAACTGAACTCCCAACGCGTTTTGTCAATCAGTCGACTATAGGCGATCTTCGGCGCTCGATATCAAACTGTCCTCGTCCAAGAATACACCCCTCTCACCCTCTTACCCCATGAGAGCGAGACACTCGGACAAAGTTATCTCCCCCGCAAATATATATTAATGCGAGTGATATATCAGAGAAGGCCGCTGCCGCCAGGGACAAAACCTTAAATATTGGATAAGTTGGTCCGAGCGAGAGAGAGAGAGAGAGAGAGAGAGAGAGAGAGAGAGAGAGAGAGAGAGAGAGAACGAGAATCTCTTCTTGTGTTATATGTGAAAGTGATGGATGGGCTGGCGCTGACTGTCATAACAACCTTTTTCCAGGGCTCCGCGGATTTCAGAAAAGTCCTTGCCTTTCGCATGATACGCATCGTATACACAAAAACCGTATCGAGCTTTATTATCGACCCTCTCAAGTAATGATGTATCTGCTGCTGTGCTGTGTATACCTTACTTATGTATGGACAGCGTGATAGAGCGAGTATTCGTTGTGATTCTCGATTTTCCATGGTTTTCCATTTTTTCCGTCCAATGAAAGCTTGTATATAGATTGAGTGTGTGGAGATGAGATCATCGATGTCAATTTTTGGCATACTTTGAATATTCGAAAAAATTTTACGTTTCATTTTGACGATTCATTAATGACAGGAAATACGAGCTATTATAGTCGAATTTAATTAACAATTTTTTAAATAGTTTCGAAAAAAAACTGCAATGTTCTTCTTTTACATTTTAAAATGTTTAGAGTAAGTTTCAAAATAGAAATTTTGTGTGAATTACACAAAGTTTAGTAATGTTAACGCTAGATGCTTCGTAAGTTCGTTTCTCTGCACGTAATAAACGATACCTCAATCTTTATCTTCTATCCATCATTCTGACAGTGAATACATTTAAGTGAAGTGAAATGAAATCTTTTGAAGTGAAATCTTTCTCACAATACTTTTAACTTTTCGCAAATTGAATCAAATTTTAATTTTTTGTCTTTTACTAAACCAATACATAGGCAGATAGTGCAAACTAGCATCTGACTTTGCAGGATTGTATAAAAAATAGAAAATTTCTCACAAACTAAATCTTAAAGACTAATACTTACAGACTAATGAGAAATGTTTTTCCGATAATCTTTTCTAAATCCAACTGTTATAACAGAGAAGAATTGATAATAAAAACAATTGATAATAAAATTCTTCATAATAAAATGAAAAATGATAATCAGTAATTCACAGCACTCAACAACTCATCGATGGACATAAAAAATAATCATCGCTATATTCTTCGCAACCACGCAAGTCCGTAACCGAGCCAAACAAGCCGGCAAAGCGCTTGATCTTAATTTGCCGTGGGGAAGGAGAAGAGGGAGGAAGGGGCACAAGAGAGTCCACGCAGCTTGGCCTCGTTTATTGGATTCGGTCTTGATAATTCTCTCCTAAATCATAGAACTCACTCTCTCTCTCTCTCTGAGACTTTTTTTTTGGATGGGGGAAGGGGGGGATGAGACGATCTCTAATTTCGCCGGCGGCGGGTCTCCATGGGCTCGTGGATTATCCGTGGAGTTGCGGAAGCAAAAGGGTTGAGACCCGTATATATCCTCACGGGAGAGTAGTATAGCGACGACGTGACACTACTTGCCAACTCTCTCCTCTAATAGAAATACACACATACATACACAATGCGTAGTAGGCAGTTTAAGGGACGTTTACTTTCATCCCCGCGGGCTGTGAGGATTTCCACTTTGGTCGATATATGTATACTACTGTGTAAACGGCATTTTGTGTAATTGTGAGGCGGGTTTCCTAATAAGGCCAATAGGTTGTTGATATGTACCTTTGGTTTGTCGATGATGCGAGATATGAATTTTAATGCCACCTCGTTTATATCGATTGGAATTTCTTATAATAATTTGTTTCTTAAAATTAAACAAAATTATGAACGTTCAATGTTCGTTGAATGATTCACTCTATTCGTAATATCGACGTGTTACAAAGTACACTAAACTCATTCATTTCTTAATACTGTCGTGAAATATGCATCTGTCATCAATGATCGAACGCGGAATCCTAAACAACAATATTATCGATACACGCAGTCACAATCCAAACACTTCCAAGTATCGTATTATTATCTAATGCCGTCAATGAATGACAATTCAATTTTCCTCTCCGCTCACATCTATCCGAGAACAATATATCAATCGCGCAATTGTCGTCATCGTCGTCGAGAGAAAACGAAAAATCCAGCATCAGAAATAACTAATCTCGAACCGGACGCTTCTATTAATAGAGCTTTGGCTCTGTCGCTCACTTGGCAAAAAATACTAGCGACAATAAATCACGTAACTTTCCTTTTACGAACGACGATGACTTTCTTACGGTTCAACGAAAAAAGGTTGCCACCGCACACAATGTGACAGTAAAAATTCGAACGCGATAGTTGGCAAATGTCACGAGTATCTGAGGTTATCAACATGCGAAGATGAGGCTTATACGACGCAGAGAGATGACATCGATCAATCCGTAATCACATTTGCATTAATTATTATTGCCTCTTCGACACTTTTCTGTCGCAGCACGAAAAACATTATTTACGGGCAATGCGATAAGATTCGCTCTGAGCGCGCGCGCGTCAATGTTGTGTGTCGCGCACGATATGCAAGGAGACAAATAATTTTCCATTAAGATAGTGCACTAATAAAAATAGCCGTGTAGAGGAGATTGACAAGGGAAAAAAATTTGACATACGCAGAAATGCCGAGCGTGTCAATTAAAAAGTATATGTAACATTGACTCGTCTCGTTCGCATTTTATTGCTTGTTTTACAGATAAAAAGAAAACATGCGCCTCTTGTGATGGGTATGACCCTCGAGTGACAATTTTTATCGAACGAGATTTAGCTCACATCAATGCACTATCTTCGGCGAAAATAAAGAGAAAAACATCGAATCATTGCGAAACCGCATCGTTTTCGTGTCCGCAAACATAGCGAATATAAATTTCGATATTTCCGTCGACATCTGCGGCATTATCATCGTCGGCGACTAATTGGAGCGTGGCGTATTCTTCGAAACGAGCATATTATCATACGCTAATTTTTACAGTATGGCCACATTAGCTGCGTTGATAGATCATCCGTCACCGACATATGTGTGTATACGTATATATAAATCGCAACAGCCGATTAGAAATGACGAACGCGAACGGATGTATACGAGTAGTCAGAGAGAAAGAGACAGAGGCTAAAGTACACGCGTGGACAGCTTTTGAGAGAGATGACTTTATGAATGGAGCCCAGTGTCAATGCATCGCGAGACTTGCATGTAGGTTACGCGCTGTTTGAGTCTCCGGTCTCTGCGAATATCATATACTTGTATTCAGACTTATCGCAATATCAAAATCTTTTATTGCAGTTTCTAATTCGACAAGTATACTGTGAAAATAAGTTATCTGTCGGGTAATTACCAACCGACTAAATGAATTCGAAGAACTCACAAATCATCTAATCTAAAACAGTAGCCAGCTCAGGAAAAAAAATGAAACGTCTAGCATCATCAGATTTCAATCTTTCACAGACGTCTAGCAGACTTCCATTCGAAAGCTCCATCATCGAAATGTCACTGTCCATGGATGCATACACTACTCGTGACAAAAACCATATAGAGACTGTCTGCTATTGGTTACCAAGTTCTTTTTCCTCTCTCTCACTCTCGGTAACAGTGACTCGCTTGTCTTGCCATCCGTCCAGCTCGCTTATCGGGCTTGCATCGAGTTTTGAGAGAAAACACGCGGACTTATATGCACTCAGATTCATCGGACCGATTGCCCCTTCGACCGCGACGAGACGCTGACTTACGAGGAATTGCAACTCACGTCGTGTATATAAGTCGAGCGCTTATGTATATTTTTTTTTAAATGTTATAATTGAAAGCAGATGGCGACGAGTGCGATGCCGATGATGATGACAAATTGGGTTTATGAATCTATTTATTCGAAGAAATTTTTCAATTGAAATATCAAACCGAGCTTACAGTTCATTTTACGCTTGTATACATGGGCCAAACAATATTGCTCTATTTAAATCAGTAACTAAAAATAAGAAGCTTTATTAAAAGAAAAGATCTAATCGACAAAAGAAATCTGCATGTCTTCGAAGTATAAATCTCTAATCGCCAGCCACTGATTTGCCAGTATATACGCGGTAACAGTATGCATGTATATCGCGTTCGATCGATAACGTTTAACCCAGAACGCCGAGGAACCCTTATATACTGCATGAATCACTGCAGAGAGAGAGAGAGAGAGAGCGACGGTCGTCCCTCTAATGTCGAAAAGGCGACCCGCCACCACCGCCGCCGCCGTTGCAAGCAAGGCAGGCACCGGATGCGCGCAATTCGCGGCACGCGAGTGCCAAACATGTGCGCCCGACAGATAAGGCGAGATTATCGGTCCTTCCCACACATACATATACATACACACGTGCCAAACGTGTTCTTGCCTGGCACTTTGAGGGCTTTTTTGTCCGGATGTCGACGATCTGCTTATGCAAGGCTTTCGACGACGTTGCCGCATGAAAATTGTGGCCTGTAAGGGGGTAAACGACTGTTTGTTTTTGGAAGCTTCGATAAATTGTGAAAAATTACAGTATATTGAAAGTTAATTTTTTTTTTTGTTTCAGGTAAGTAATCTTTTCGCGAAATTCTCGTAAGTATGGTTCGAACACTTTGCGGTCTAATACAATATTCATATACTCGAAAAGTCCGTGTATCCACTCAGGAAAAAAAAAAGAAGTTCGAGGTATAATATACCCTTTGGCACTCAAAAACTGCCGCCGAAATCCTCGGGCCGTTAATCTCGAAAATCCAAAGCCACTCGAGAGAGAAATTTCCTCCTCTCTCGCGGCTTTAACAAAACTTTCGTTCGCGAGGGGCGAACAATCATGGTTTGCAACGAGAGAGAGAGAGAGAGACTCTCTTCTCAGAGGGTATATACTACGTACGAAAAACTCTGGCGCGCGCGGGACTCCATAATTGATTTTGTTCTTGGGAGCATGCACTCGCCCACGAGACACGAGCTGAGCAAAAGTTGCTCTCGGGCATCAGCGCGAAAGCTCTGGACCCCGTTAAAACTTCCGGCGGGCAATTTCTGCTTCGCGGAAAATCACGCGGACCGTTCTCTCACTCTCTTCCGAAGTTACGGGAGAGAGAGAGGAATGCCTCCGTATATACATTCTCTGTCGGGATATCTATATAGATATATATACAGAGAGAGAAAGGACGTTAAAGGGAGAATGAGGAGAAGGGACTCAAACTCTGTGTGTATGTGTATATATAGTTAGTTATACTATAGCTTTTCCGTATACCGTGGACCTCCGGGAAAACTCTCCGCTGCCGCCATCCGCGTGGTCATTAACTTGAATAAGACTACCGTATGTATATAGACGCGGTCCATTTTATCCTCAACTTTATCATAATTAATTTTTTTTTTTTGGGATCAAGGCTCATGCTCATCCGACGGGATATTTCTTTTTATGATGATCAAAGTAAAAATTTTCTACGAGTTTTCTATTCCAGCGATAGGTGGACTTTATTGTGTGTCAAGGATGCCATCTACAGAGTTTATTATTTCTATTCGATAACAGATCTGACTATTTGCTTATTGAAATACCTTTATTTAAGAAGTACTTTTTGAGTTTACATGTATAATAAACAGGTTTGGTTGCTAACTGAAAGATTTAATAAAAATATCTAGCAAAATCATTGCTGATCCGATGTTTACAACGTCAAATTATAGCCGTCAAATATTTCTCAAAAATTAGCATTCAATTAATTACAGTGTACGTATAGCGAGAGTGTTTGCGCTACTGGTGTATAATAGCAGCTTAGTTACAAGCTCTTATAAGATCGATATCTCAGTAGCCAACGACGAACACCCTTCCCCTTCCCTCCATCCCGTGTGTTGTTTGTTCCGCTTGTTGCATATTCAAGCGACGACGTCAAACATATAATACTATTGATGTAACGATTTGCGTGGGCGCATATTATAAGCTGTATACAGATCGCAGATAGATACACGCGATGCCATGGTAATAAGAGACTATGATGTAGGTGACACATCTTGTGCGAATAATTTTCAAACTTAATTTATCGTACCACTTTCTTGCCAAATTACAATTAGTTAATGCATTATTATTCACTTTTTAATCAAGAGTCAAAAATCAAAAACTTTTATCGTTCGGGTAAAAATGAAATTGAATGATCACTCTTTATAAGCCGCAGCGCGGCGACGACGACGACTGCACCTGCTTATTAATCAGATGCTATCCGTTCAATTTATTAAATCATCCTCCAATTAGAAAACTCTTCTTGGCAGTTATCGATAAACGATCGTTGCAGCAACATAAAGAAACTAAAAAAAAAAACTAAAGCAAACCGCGAATCAAGCCATCAATTTACCAATTTCGCGACGCAATTAAAGTCGGCGCGCGTCGACGCGAGTCTGAATAACGCTATATGGTAGATTGTAAGCCTGTATAATTATCAGGTTTGAGGGGCGAAACCGAGCGACACGGACATTAGCATAACGGCGGAAAATTTTTTCGCCGAACGATAAAAGTGTCAGGAGAACGCCAAGTGCACGCACCTATAATATATATACGGCGCGATATATAATACGAGTTAGTCGTCGTCGTCGCTCGCTCGCCCTGCGTAAATCATCCTAATAACCGAGGCGCGTATATATATACTCTGTTATATATGTATATGTACGTGCAAGCCTCCAAATGCAGACGAACGTAATGTAGTATTTCGTTTGTGCGACGACGCCGCCGCTGCTGCTGTTCGCGCGATATGCATTATTCAATGTGGTTCCTGCCACTGAGAGAGCGAGAGAAACAGAGAGAGAGAGAGGCTTTATTTGCAGTTAGCTGTACGCGGACTCTTCACGCGGATTTGCATAAGCGTATATATACTGCGTGCGATGCGAATTTGTCGGGGCCTCGTTATATGATTGATGACTACAGTAGGTACTACTTCGAATTGTCGAAATTTATAGATGTGAAAGTGTAAAATAATAAAATATAAAGATTATAAATTTTGGGTGAGACTACGAATGACTGGTAATCTTACATTTTGTAAATGATTAATAATGTAAAATTTGGATTTACAAATTGTTTTTTTATTTGTATAATCTTTTAATTCCACCATTTAGTCACTACGTGGCGCTATTGAAGATTATGATTATCATCAATTAAATTTTTTACATCAAGATATTATTAAGATTATCATTATTAAATTTTGTGTGAAATAAAAAAGAGTAATTAATATCTGAATCATGTCTACTCGTTACTTCTATCGAATCAATATTACAACAACAACAACATTATTCGTCTCGCTAATCACCCGCCAATATGCAATCGCGTGCATGGTATTCGGCAGAGCCACAGAACGATTGAGACAAGCATCAAAACAATGGCACGAATAACGAAAGCTCGCGAGATACGCAGACGAACGAAATTCGCAACAACGAGATCATCTGCGCTTACGCCGCGTGCGCGCATATATAGAAGGATAGGAAATAGAATTAACGCACGCACGTATGTGTCGGAGGAAAAGGCACTTTTGGCGAACGAGAGAGAGAGAGAGAGGAGAGAGATAGAGAGATATGTGCAACACTGATAGAGCCGTAAAATAGCTCCATAGCTCATTGATCCACATAATCGCATGCATTAGCACACACGGCGTCGGCGGCGGCGCGGCTCTTCGTTCGTTCGCGGGCAGCTTCTCGGTTTTCGCGCCGCAGGCTATGTGCCGTTGCCATGCATTATTTTGCCTCTCACGCTCGTATAGTCGAGCCTTGCCGCTGCCGCTGCTATATATGAATGAAGGATCGCCAAGAGCTGGACGAAACGAAAACCCTGCTGCCACCGCCGCCGAAGCGCTTCAATAATGCAATACTAATCCGAACCTCTCTCTGACTCTCTCTGTTATTGCGCAGCAGATGGCTTGTCTTATTACGGGACGATTATTAAAATTTCATACGATTCTGTTTTCCTTCTTTTTTTTTCGGGGAGAAATATGTCGTTTGGCGTTGCTCAGTCAATCGCTCAATGAATAGTCGAAAATAGGTACACACGATGGCCTTTTGTTCGATGTATTATTCCACCCCGAAAAGAAGAGGCTGACTTTTCATTTTCCATTCGAGTCTATAGACCTACCTGTGCTCTCTCGTATATATACAGAAAAGAAACACAATGGTTTGGCAAAACACACCTGTATCTCTCTCTCTAAAAAAAAGTTCAATAGACAGTGTATATAGCACCTCCAGCGACGTCGACGAAGGCGACTAAAAATTAATTCGTTACATTCTCCACGCACACCAGAGCTTTTTCCCATACGTAGAGCTCTCTAATCACTATTAGCCTCTGAGAAATCAGAAAAAAAAGCAGAGAGAGAGAGAAGCCATATGCGCACAGGAAACGAATTGAATTTTCACGCGAGCGTGTGTGTGTATATAGCGCCATGGCGACTTTGGCCGCGCGGCATCCCGCGGGGGCGGCCCTCTTTGTCCCAAGCTAATGGCGTGCCCAGAAGAATGGGACTTGTCACCAGGGGGCGAACATACGGCCCCGAACTCGGCCTTGATTCGTCCCTCGTACGTATATACCTTTTGTTTTGTTTTTCTTCTTATACCGACGTTGTTGCACGTGTGTGTGTGAGATTTACCTTCTGATGCAAGCAGCACACCGCGTCATTAGTCCTCTACGTCGACGCGAGACCATTCTTCATTTTCGACGCGTTCGTGCCTTCTTCTTCTTCTTCTTATTTTTTTTTCTTCTTCTTGTGGCTATGAGCTTGGTTTGGATTGTTTGAGGATTGCGTGAGAACTTGTGGAATTGACATTTTCCAGATGTTAAAATTCCCGCGATTGTCGTGGATTTAGTTGACAAGTTTAAATCAAAAAATGGTATGCGATTGAACGTAATGTACAAAGTAACATACATACATTTTCCATTATTTCAATTTTATGAGATTGTTTGATGACAATGTGGTAGGCGGCTTTCAGCTGATCAATTATTTTCATTAAGTGAACTGACCATCACTCTAGATAAAAACACTTGCTTTCATTGCTTGGATTCACTATAGAAATATGATTGCATCATATGAGGGGATTAGATTTCGTCTTTTGCTGGCGATTATATACCCTTAATCACTTTTTTTTCAAACCAGATCACTAATTAGTCATTGTAAAAGTTTATTTCCACCTGAGAAAAAGTGAAAAACAAGAATAGAATTTATCACCGCACATCTCTCTCTCGTCGTTTTTAAAACGCTCTGTGTCGGTCCCAAACGATTTCCTAGGAAGTGCACTAAAACGTTTAATTTCTTCTCGGAAGATTTAAGAGCATAAAAATTAGCATAATCACTAGATAAAGAACGAAAAAGGGGATCATCGTCCACGGAATATATTCGACGTATATAGTTGCACACGCGACGAGTTTTTTTAACTGTCCCCCCGCGCGCCTTCATATCTTCACCTGCCTTCACGGTTTTTTTATAAGGGGATGATTATATCGACGACGTCTTATCGCGAGAAAATCTGAAACGAGCACGTTTTCGCCTCGCGCGATGCGAAATATTATGCATGTTGTATGCGCGCGCTCGCGGTCTCGTCGTAAAAAATAATAAAAAGAAGGCTTAGAAACGACTTATTACTACGTCGAACGAGAGTGAAACTGTCTCCGCGCGCTTGCGTGTGACTCTCGCATATA
Source organism: Galeopsomyia nigrocyanea (assembly GCA_035047105.1). NCBI lineage: Eukaryota > Metazoa > Arthropoda > Insecta > Hymenoptera > Eulophidae > Galeopsomyia > Galeopsomyia nigrocyanea. The sequence goes on along the minus strand of JAWWMK010000032.1, from coordinate 7,594,130 downwards.
GAGCTCTAAGGAGAATAAAAGGCTAATTGTTACAGCAATGGCCTCGTGCTCAAATAAAATGCGTGAGGACTGCATAATTGCTGTGGCAGGCTGAGAGAGAGAGAGAAAGAGAGCGACCAATCGTTAAAATAGAACAATAAGTGATTGCAACATTTATGAGCCTTGCAAATAGTACCTTTTTCGCAATATGGGTACATGAAGATTTTTCGTCGAAAAAAAAAGAACGACCTCTTAAATGTCTTGTTTTACTTGCAATTATCAGGTTGCGAGAGAATGACAAACGTAAAAAAAAGCGTCGTTAAAATTATTAAGCACAACGGAGAAAGACTTGATAAATCAAACTTCTTTTTTTACAATCTTATTAACATGTTTACGACGAGCTATAAAATGATGTCTTTTCCGAAGAAAGCTAAAAATGTCCAAATCTTTCCCGTAAAAAAAAAATAAGAAGATGTAAATCATTATCATCGTCAACTTTCGAAAAAAAAAAGATGACTCGTTAAAGCTTCGACTAAGCGCAGCGACCATAGCGACTTGATGTAAACATCAGCTTTCGCAATCCCGCAAAGGCTTCAGATTTTTCAACGATATATATATAAAAAGCGGCGCTAGAGGCATCTTCTATACAAAAGCCCGAGTCACAATATATATCCCTCATCGTCGGGCTCTAAAAACCAAAGCGGCTGCTGCGGCACAATTCGATTATCGCGGAGCGGTCGAAGGGCGTGGCGACATTCCTGACGATGAAGAGAGTAGAGCAAAAAAAAAAGGTGACTCGAGACAGAAAGATAGAGAATGTGTCTTTCACCTTAAGGCCTATATAGTCGGTGGACGCAATTGTTTTCGGCAGGCCCACGAAGCATATATAACTCATCAATATGGAGCAGCAAAGTGTCCGGCCCCGAGGCGCACGCTATAGCCCTTTTTTTCTCTGTCTCTCTCTCGCCAAGGCTACGAGGCGGGACTGTCATTCTTTGATTGGCTTTTACTACAACCCATCTCTCTCTCTCTCTCTTGACTCGTTTTGTTCTTTATTTTTTTGTTTGTCTCGACGACAGCAACGCTTTTTTTGGCTGCTAGTTATTCCTCGTCAAGCCTTAGTATATACCAACGAAAAAATCTAAAGCTCGCTATCATCGTGTTTACTCCACTTTAAAGCTTTTTCATTTTTTTTTTGGGTTCAAACGTCGTCGGCATTCTGCTTTTGATGTGTAAAATTAATTGCTCAAATTCGAACAGCAAGTATTCTCGATAAAAGCTCGTGTATATATTCATTGACACTCGAAGAAGAATAAGAAGAAGAGAAAAGAAAAGTTCGTCTCTTTTACTCGGGCGTATCGCCGGCGCGGTTTATCACTCGGGGTTATCCGTCGAGACAAAACTAACGGCATGTCACTCGCGCGCGTAAGTGCAGGCGAGTTATTGCTCCGCTCTCTCTTTCGCGCGTCAACCGCATGTCATTTTGTTATCGTTTTATGCCTCGCTAATTAGCGGTATCTAATAGCCTACTTAAGAGCATTTGCATGCGTTATGCGTTGGATATATATGTCGCCGCTTGGCGCGTATGTATATTGCGTTCGAGAGATTTACGAGTTTCTTTTATGGATTCGTGCGTAATTGTCAATCCGTCCGTATGTTTATTGATTGGCACTTTCAATCGAGCGCGAGCGTAGTTTTCAAAATTGATTCATTAGACTACGACTACAAATCAATCGTTTCGATTGTGAGTACTGTACGTGTCGCGTGTCGTCGAGTGCACGTGCAATATTTTGCGGCAAATCAATCAAATCCGATCGAGCTAGATTTAATATCGAGTTGATTATAATATTGTAATTCATGCATTAAAGTGATAAAATTACTGGTTAATATCTGGATTATAAACGTAATATATTTTTGCATTTATGTGACTTTTATGATCCTTAATTTTTTAATCATTAATGACTAAAATACGATCATCTTTCAAAGCAAATCTAAAATCTAAAAACTGAAAAGTCGACAAAAACGAATCATAACTGAGTTTCGCAGTGTGCTTACATGAATACTCGTAAATAAAAGTTCAATTCATTTTATACTTGCTACATCTATCGCTACAATTAACAAACTAATTCGTCAGATCTCGGTCGCATCAACATACAAACGAATCTCCAACCCCGCAAGAAATAAAAAAAAACATAAATGCACCATCAAAAAACGCGGTAGCGTTTTGAGGCAAGTAGCCGCCTCGAAGAGCACCGACGTTTAATATATATACAATCCATAGCGTGGCGCGCTTTCGTGATTTGACGATTTAACCTCCTTGAAACATTTTCAACTGCTTGAAATAGTTCCTATCGATATACGAAACATTCGTAACCGTAACATTATAGTCAACAATCACAAAAGCCCCATCGTCATTATAGTCAGTCAACTGCGAGTCGGAATAAAAGTCCACGACGGAGATTGGCTATAAATCAGCCTACTAACCAGAGCTTCTCATATATATATACATACATATACATGCGCGTGGGAGAAGAGAGTTTTTTCGCGCGGCGACGCGCGCAAATATAAACGTCCGAGTATAGGGCTCCTACCGCGCCCCCCCTTTGATCTGTTCTCTTTCTTCTTGCGCGCGCGCGCGAGTGCGAGGTGTTGTGGGGGCGCGCGCGAAGAGGTGATTTACGAAAAGCACGCCAGAAAAGAGATGTTGCACACTCTCAAGCGAGAGCGCGATCGCTCGAGGACTCGATGCGATCTTACAACGCTGGTATATAAGCTTTGCGTCTTATTTCACGTGCCAAAGCACTTGTAACGTTTTTTTTTTTGTCTTTTATTTATTTTTTTTTTTTGCGCGCAAGAGACCTTTATTTATCGACGCCCTAAGTGCGTGTTATAACGCCAGAGCTATATATACTCTCAATGCGCCCGTTTAAATAATAGTAAATTATTATTGAATATAGTGTTTATGGTGCGTTCTCTCTCACTCGTATAGTTGCGCACGTTTCGTTTATCCGCGCTTGCGATATATGAAATGCACGGTCTTTATGGTAGTGTATTAGAAAAGACTTTATTATGCGGTAAATCAATGGACTTTCAATTAACGCACCGCGCTTTATCATTATTCTTTTTTAATCCGACTGACCCATTAGCTTCGCGAGATCAATGTCGTGTAGTCTCTAGAGGGAGAAAATATCGCGCCAATAAAAAAAACATCGCTAATTAAGCGAAATCCGAACTTACGGGAATAATAAAAAAAAAGAGAAAATAATCTCGGGAATTCTCGGTTTTCACCCCTCTCTCACTCTCGTAAAGAGGGCATTATTGATTCTTTAATTGGCCGCTTTCAGCGTGAATCTCCCTCTCGGCAGGCGCGTAATGAACGGGGCGCGCGCGAGTGCGAAGAGCAAAAAGAAAAAAGAAATTATAGCGAGCTCGAGAGCGCGAGCCCGGTAGCAATTTATTCATTGCGCTCGCGCGCGCCCATTGAAAAGACGACCCTTATAAGCGCGAGTCTCTGCATTCATTTGAATAAATAAGCGATCAATAACCAATAATAAATCGGGCGACTGGTTTGTCATACGTACTTCATTTGCCTTTACGATCGAGTGCATTGCTCGCTTTATGTGTATAAGGTATTATTTGGTTTGTATATGTATGTGCGTGGACAGGTGTCTTGGAAGCAATTGAAAATTTGTTCGGTTTTCACGCCTTTTAGTTGACTTTTGTTGAATATAAAAGAAGGATTTTATTTATTATTCACTAAAATTTTACAAAGCTCTTTTAGCATATTAGTCGGGGATTGGTGATCGCACCAATAAATATGTTTTGACGATTTCTTAACGGCATTTACTCGTACTTGTCGTATAGATAATATAGGAACAGTCTATTCAAAATGTAAATTAGAAACGATTTATTTGTATCATGGTATCATTGCCTGACATCGAAAGCTATCTAGCGAGGCAAACAGAGTGATAATAATATTGCGTGATTAGATTCATGCGCTGACAATTGCATTAATAATATAAGGATTTGATATTTTAAAAATTAAAAGAATAGTAAAAATAAATTATAACAAATACAGCCTCTTTAAAAAATGCCTCATTATGTCACAGCTAAACGTAAATTTAATCCTGTCGGTATCTTGCAAGCAATTGGAAAATACATCCAAACCTAACAAATTCATTTGAAGAAATTGCTACTACCGGTGAAGAATACCGCACTACAAAAATAAAGAACAAAACTGCGACGATTGCAGCAGCTGAACCAAGTAGTCCCCATAAGTTTCTATTAAAAAATTCCAGAATATGTGCGTGTGTGTGCGCTCGCGTCGAAACCCAATATTATCATTAAACGCTAGGTCCATCTGTCCTCGCGAAGAAGTCCCCGCATACGTATATAGGACGAAAAAAAAAGGATCTTAAATTTCGAAAATGATAATAGACTCTTGTCAAAACGCGCGCCTGGCACATTAAAAAAGTCGAAATTTATGAACTCGAAGAAAAAAAAAAGAACAGCGCGCTCGTCGCGCACAGCAACGAGAGAGCCAACGAGAACTAAAAAACAAAACAAAAAGAAGAGTGAAGAGAAAACGAAGAAGAAGAACAAGAAAAAGAAGACGAAGAAGAAGAAGAGTAGATGGTATAGCTGCGAGTTCGCGTCTCGGAAAAAAAAAGTCTGACAGGAACGAAGGAAGGACGAGTAGAGAGAGAGAGAGAGAGAGAGCGAGCGCAGGGCGACGGATGGTATAGCGCGTCATGCCGTAACCTCGCGGGTCAGAGCATCGAGCATCGCATCGCTTTTTGAGAGACATACACACTACTCACACTCACGTACATATACGAGGCTGAGGGCGGGTCGCCTCTGGCCCCCCCGTTCTCGCTCGCGCACTACAACAAAGAATACAAGAAGTTTATATACAAGGGAAGTACGCGAGCGGTTAATGGGATCGCCGCCGCGGATCTCTCTCTCTCTCTCTCCCACCTGACAGCAAGGACGATCGAGCAAAAGGACGAGTATAAGAGCCCAGAGAAAGAGATGAGAAAGAGAGAGAGAGACGACGACAACACCCAATGAACTGAGGGCCCAAGAAAAACGTCAAGCAATTTCAGTCAGCTTATTACCAATCGCCTCGTCAGTCACAAATTGGTTTGGCTACGTGCGTCCCCCCCCCCCCCCCCCTGCCTGCCTGCCGGACTGCCTGTGTAGTATATATATCGCGCAACCATTTGCAAGTGAGATTGAGACAAGGTTCGCACGAGCGGCGGCGGCGGCGGCACACCGTGAAACTCAGCCACTGATCAGCCAATCCAACGAATTACCGCGTAACCTGGATAAACGGCGTATCGCCGCTTCACTTTTCTTCTTCTTCTACTCTCTCGCTCTCGCTCTTCCCCAATGAGATCGAGATTGAAGAAGCTCCAATGAAAAGAAAAGTGCTCGACTACGCTTCTTTTTTTTTCTCTCTCTCTCTCTCTCGTACTCTTTCAGATACTTTTTCTCTATACTTCGAGGCCATTTTAACGCGTGCTATGGCCTTGATGTTACTGGTATCAGGATGCTGATAACATGTATATGAAAATGAAATGAAAACAGCTCGTACAAATAATAGTCTTCAAAAACTATTTATGATATTCGGATTTCGATGTTTCCAATATTTTGCAAGCTTCATTGTACAAACGTGCAGTCATATGAAATTTTAGGTGCATAATGGTTACAACAGATGGCTAACTGATATCATGCGTACAATAATTAAATAGTGCTGAATCCCTCATTTCAACGATAAGTTATTCGAATTTTAGTGATACAGAGAATCGATGTAAGTATTGTGTATTGTTATAGTCTAAGTTGGATATCTTCGCTATAAGCTTGACTTCAGATCGGCGATTACGTAATTATAAATCAGATCATTATTATTTTTCTATATCTAACTATAAATATTTGGATCGAGATCTATCAAAAACTACACTACCAAGAAAACTTATAAAACAAGCTTGCAAAAAGATGAAATAATTTACAGAGTATACCGTAATTCAATTATGTAAACCTTATCTCGCAAACAAAAAAAATTTTTTAAACATACCAACGACAAAGGATTACAGCGAGAGCAACGAGCAGCCCATACACAGATAACTTTTTAGATTGCTCGCAGGGGCAGGAATTCGAAATTTTTCCTCGCGAAAATTGCCCGAGCAAACATCTCATTCGCGCACTTCCGCTCTGTAAACAGAGAAATACTTCCATAATGAACTGCCGAATGAAACCGCAAAAATGCGCTCATTCTCTCTGTCTCTATCTCTCTGTCTCTCGTTCCATCCCAAGCATTCATCTCCACTCTCTGTGTCTCTCAATATTCGAAGGCACACACACACATACATTCACATACATACAGAGACTGAGGCGCAGAGCAAAAGGGAGACGCAATCATACCGTGTCGAAAAAGCAAAACAGCTCCGGACAATATTCTTCGGGACGGCCGCCGCCGCGATCGTAATGAGAAAAAGGAGTCTAAGCCGAACGTGTTGCAATCACGAAAAGGACTCTGAGACAATAGCACAAAAAGACCAGGAGTTAGGCCTCGCTCGTCGCGTCATTTTCTCTCTCCTTTTCTCTCTCTTTCTCTCTCTTCGGACCCGCGCGAACCTTTTTACCAAGTCTATACTATACGATGAGTATCGGTATCGCCACTCCCACTCGCGCCCAAGCGAGAGGACACGTGAGAACGCGCCCCAAGTGCGAGTCCCTTCGTCTCCTGCACGGCGGCGGCGGCGATTATTATGCCTGTATAGTGTGGTGTCCCGAAGACACCTGCCACGGTGCTTCTTCTTCTTCTTCTTGTTTCGCATCCTCGCTTGCATCGACACGAGGCCTTTTGCTCATTACCCATCTCTCTGCTGTACCAGACCAAGCTGCATATATATATACGTATATAGCGACGAAGGAAAGAGAAAGATGATTGGCCAAGTCAGATTAGAGCCGACCGATCGCTCCTAGGCTAATACCTCTACGCAAATCATTCACGGTGTATACGTTCACTCTCTCTCTCTCTCCGATCTGCCTTTTTTAATCGAGGAGACCCAATTTTTGCCAAACCGCAAATTATACCCGAGAGTGTCCTTCGCATCAGACAAACTCTATTGTTTCGTCATCGTCCTGTAGCTTTCGGATAGTATTTTTTTTTCGTTTTGGTGTGAATCGGAATGAAGTTTCGAAAACTATCTCATCTTGATTTTTGAAGACATATAGGTCGCGTAGTTTAGAGAATACTTATAAAAACAAAAATCAGCATCACACACACATACCGCACCCTTAGTCATTTTAATGATAGGGTTGAATAACAAATCGTAAAAGAAGGAGAGAGTGGAATCGAAATAAATCGCAAATGAGGATTCACGTGTGTGTGTGTGTAGGGTTAATTGGCGGAGGGCTAATCGCGCCGGAGACCATAAACTGTCGCCTGCAATCAAAAACAAGAAAAAGCATGCGCTCGCGGCGTTGGCGTTCGAATTTACATTTAAAAAATATAATGAAGCAGCGACTGAAAGAGAGAGAGAGAGAGAGAGAGAGAGAGAGGGAGAGAAAGAAGAGGGAAAAGACCATTAGTCGTTCGGCGAGAGGGATGACAGACGGTTTCGGAAACCCCCCGCAGCTCCTCCTTCTCGCGCGCTCTCTCGCAGCTGAAACAAAGTCGCCGCCGCCGCAGCGGAAGAATGAGAAATGGAGAACCAGCTTAATGACATCGATCGGTTTGTTGTTGCTGAATTTTATCAATTGCCCTTGCCTGTCGTGACTTCTTCTTTCTTTTAACACCTATATAGTAATTTTCGAAAAGAAAAGAGGCAATCGAAAAGGATAATTACGATATACAAGCGAGCGGTTAACGAGGTTATACCGCATGCGTTAATTTTTCAAAAAAAAAAAAAAGGAACCAATGTCAACCGAATCTCGAATCAATCAATCTTACGCACAAAAGTCCATTAATACGTTGACTCGCGGTTGCTTGGAGAACGCACGCGGATGACAAAACAACAACGAGAAGAAAAAAAAAGATCCACGGTTCATCATCGATCGTCGACGTCAATCAATTTTTCTTCGATGATGGGCTTCGAAGAGCTAATACGCAATAACCCGCGGCAGATGGAGGAAAAAAAAGGGTTATATACGTGTCGCGATATGCCGCGCATAGAGCAATATATAATTGATTCGTTAAAAGTCGGCCTTCGTTTAAAGTCTATCTCTCTGGAGACTCGCAATTAGGCGGATTAGCATTTGCGTAACAGCGAACTATTCGTGGAGGATCTGTCAAGAGAAAGGTCGTGGGGCTTCTTTGACTTTAATATACATTGGATATATAGCTACCAGTGCTGCTGTGTGTTATTACGTACATGACTAATTGTCTTGTTTTTTTTTCCTTGAACGTGTATTGATTCCATCTGGAACGTTACAAAAATGAAATTATAAATAGATTATAGCTCATAAATTGTAACGATTGTCAAGTGTGCTGAATAAAATAACCAGTGAGTAAAATATAAGTTATCGGTGTAGTGACTCGTTGCCACAATATTTATTCGGAAAAAAAGGATGTATTCAAAATTTTTCGTAAGGAAAAAGAGAGCAGAGTCTAATCAATCTCGCATTGTGATTGCGTCTTATTTGTGAACGAAAAAAAAAAGAAGATGAAGAAGAAACGCGAGAGTCGAAAGAAACAATGAATGGCTTACAATTGTAGCTTGATGCATACACACACAGAGATTTCGTAACAAAAGCTTGGCCCCGTAAACAAGCCGGGCTCTGTCTTCTCCTTTGTCTCGAGCTCGAATCTTCCTCTTTCCTCCCGATTGACTCTATAAAGCCTCTATGGTGTGTATGTATATACGCCGCCGTCCCCGAGAGACGAAAAGTCCGTCCGTCCATCCATCCTCGCGAGACTCGACAAGAGAGGGAAAGAGAGAGAGAGAGAGAGAGAGAGAGAGAGAGAGGGAGAGAGAGGCGTGTGCACTCTGGCCGTGATTATTATAATTATTCTCTCGGCCCTAGGACGAGAGAAAGAGAAAGAGATAGACCGCAATTAACGGGGCTCCGGGACATCTTGACAGATCCGAATTCCACGTAATGATAAAAAATAGCCAACACCGAGCAAAGCAAAGAGAAGCTCAATTACTTTGGCCGTTTCTTCTTCTTCGCACGCGAATAGACGAGAAATCGATCGATTATATATAGCTTCGCTAGACTATTGGATTCGAACCATCTTTTTTTGGTGATATTCATAAATGATGCAAGGACTTAAAATTCAAGTTTGAGGTGGATAATTTTTTAATGTTTTGTAGTGATTGATTTATAGATGAAATGCTGTAAAGCTGTTTTCTTTTGGAAGTAAAACTACCAAACTCTAACTAGCACACATATATTATATAGCCGTAGTTAATCAGGATTTTGATTATTTTTTTAAATAATCGTAATTTTTTATATTGTACATGAGCAAAAAATCCACTTGATTTCAAAATAAACTCGAATTATCGCCACCTGTCGTGCCAATTGGAAAATTTATCTAAAAATTAACCAAAGAAGATACAACATTTCGATTCCTTCGTTTAAATAATTTTATTCTTAAAGTGATTAGTTCTACTACTACGATGTATCGATAAAATTACATCAGTAAACGTATAAAAGCTGAGTTTCATAATAGCACCTAACATTATAGCTTCACATTATCGATCTCTCAAAAACGAAAAATGAAAAAGTCCGATAGCCGCGCATTAATGAAAACATTCTTCAGGCAGTTGAAAGCAAAAGCCAAGTGTATATCTGTATATTATACACTACCCCGGCAAGGATGCAATCGGAAGTCGGATTAGCATCCGTTTCGGTAACGCCCGATCAAGACACTCACTCTCTCTCCCTGCCTCAATCTCTCGTCGGCACTAAAGATAATAATCGAACGTTATAGGTCTCTCTAGCTCACGTATACACGATAATAAGCATTTCGATCGATAATTAAATCAGCGCGCGCACGCGCGTTTGGCGCAATTATAATTAAGGATTTATTAGTTGGGCGAGAGCCGCCCCATGGCCGATATCGCAGACCACAAGAGAGGCTAACACACGCCTCCTCGCTCTCTTGGCTTTTTATATTTCTCTCTCATGTCGCTTCTCTCTCTCTCTCTCTCTCTCTCTCTCGAACAGAGAGTGGAGGCAGGGAGAGAACAAATTAAAAACTGTCCCACTGGCCGTAAATAAAAACACGCGCATCGCATCTTCCGCCCATGGCTCGTTCGTTATTTATATCTTCTTTTTTTTGGCGAGAGAGAAAAAAAAATGAACGACGACTGCTGCCCCTAGACGCACCTTTCAGCTAACTTCATAACGGGCGCCTCCCTCGTGTACCTTCCTAAATCGTTTCTGCCTGATTTGCTCGGGACCACGGCGGCTTGCCTCTTAAGCCTGTAGATTTTTCTATTATACTTTTTTAAATTGCATTTTTCTTTTCAACCGATCATTCGCGCGAATTAGCATTTGAAAAAAGAAAAGGGCATATACGTGTCGTGCTGTTCGTTCTTCTTAATAGAAGAATCATTTGGCGTGTAAAATGCAATTTCTAAAACGCCGTGGCATTCGATAATAATCGTCAGCAATGCTATGTATATACAAACTTGTTAGAGTACAAAGGAAAACACAATTGACTGGGGCAAACTTATCAACGTGTGTGTGTGTGTGTGTGTATATGTGCTGCTATACGAAACTCGCGCGAGGCGCTTAAACGATAATGTTCGTATAGCCGAGCTTCGCGGTGCCAAGGTAGCAAGTGGATACGCCGAGCAAGCAACCCACACACACGTGCATATGCATACGGAAAGGGGAAGCTCAATTTCTCTCTCGTGTACGCGCAATTCCAACTTTACGCGGACACCTTGGCCTGCAGTAGTGGCAACTTGCGCGAGAGCGCAATCTACCCCTCGAAATCACCGTTCGCTGAATTATCACCGTAACCACGATTGCGCCAATTACCCCTCTGGGCCTTTCTCTCTCTCTCTCTTTCGCTCGTGGCTAATTATTGAGCGCCGAAGGACTCCTCGCATACACACAGACAGACGAGTAGGAATAGATATGCTTGACAGTCTGAAAATGGGATTTCTCGAAAGGCTTGACGCGTGCTTGACTTTTTGTTGTTTCATTTCTTTTTTTTTTTGTTTCTTCTTCTCGACGAGGCGTCTCTCGATCGCGTCTGTCTGTGCGAAGATCGTTTACGTGAACGCCGCCGCTCTTCTCTGAAGCTGGCCTTGATACTGAGATTTTAATGTGTTTGATGTTCCCCTGCGTGACTGATTAGACTTTTATTGCCTCTTAATCCTCGATTAACGCTTGTCATTATGTTACTTTGTTTTTCGAGTATATTACTGCTGTATCGCCAACTTTTTCTTTCTTATCAAGTTGTGTGAGTGCTTTTCTTTTATGAACTTATCTCGTCAAATGGCTGATAGATGGCTAAGAATACTCCGAATAACTAATGCAATGTATGTTCATTCGATTATTTCAAGGAAAAATTAGAATTTTTGCAATCTCTTCTAATATACCGTTAAACATTAAATGTTACTGCGGTTGAATATAAGACACTTAAATAATATGTATAATGAAATTGTTATCTGTATTGTTTTTAAATAAATATTACAACAAAAAATTAATATGTTAAGAGCCTAACGTCATCGTAATATTGATTTTTAGTGTCTTAATCATACTAATATTCTCACTTGGAAAAAAAGGAATGTTTTTACGAGTAATAACTATAACAGCTAGTATAAGATTCTTACTCATCTTCAGTAAAAGTTGAGCGTGTTCATACCTAAAAATTAACAAGGCAACTTCACCTTGTTCTCTCTCTCTTTCTTTCTCTCGGTTTCTCACACTTTTTACTGTTTGACTCTCGTATCCGCCTCTCTCTCGTGGCTTTCGCCGCATAATTTTGTCTCTCGCGTGCGCTGCGATGCGCACCCAATAAAAGCCTCTCTCGCGATGTTGCACTTGCGCTCCGAGAGAAAGATAACCGGTCAAACGGTCAGGCCTCGGCTGTCATTACGGCGTGCGCTCGCGAAACGATCCGCAAGAAAACCGAGAACGAACTGCGCGCCTGGTTTTATGCGCGACGCCCGAAAGATCGTGAGAAATCGTCGGGGCAAAAAAGTGCGAGAAGCGCGAAACTTGAAGGACGACGTGCGATTTCAGAAGACAAAGGGAATCACTTTGATTTTTTGAAGGATAGCCATGTACAAAATGGACGAAAAAAAACAGAAGAAGCCGAGGAGACAGTGACGAAAAAATTTGGGTGAGGATGAGAGAAGAGCTGTCGGTCTAAGCTTTGACCGAGATTTTTGCTTGGCACAAGATGACCGCACAAATGGGTGATTCGGTGTGACGATGCCTTAATTGAAATCGGTTGTCAATTATTGTCAAGTATAGTCCAAAAGTTGCAGTTTTAATTGAATTTTCGTCCAAGATTTTTGCCCTCGGATAGATTTATTTTTTATTATCAATAATTATTATAATTTCGTTTGTTTCGCGTCACTTCAGAATTCTGAGAGACATTAAAAACGAATAAATAAATCTAAATGATACGGAAATTTTTAGTAATATGTTTAGTACACTAATTGACCGCTATGTGTACGACACAAGAATATTATTCTGTCATCAACGAAGAAATCAGTTCTTCGTTTTTAAATATTACAAAGCTACCACTATAAATTCCATCAACGATTTTGTTATCAATGCATTTTTTCAATATCAGACAATTTGGAAAAACGAAGTTTATATAAAATCTATAGAAGCCTCTTGAACTCTGTACAATACTTAATGCATGTAGTCCAAATTACTGTACAATAATAAATTCGAAACACCAAGTCACCAAGTTTACCTATGTCAAAAGAAGCCGAGAAGAAGAAAAAGAAGCATCTCTCGCGTCAATTTCCCTCAACCGGAATGGGGGGTGTATTTACGCGGAGCGACGCTGGAGCGGGCAACAAAAGGCAAAAGCGAGCTCGCAAAACCAGCCATAGCGAGCGAGTGTATAACAACGACACGTATACGCGCTCTCGAGAAGAGTATAGAGGCGAATGCTGCTGTCTTCAGGACGCGATCGTAAAACCGTGCAGCAGCGGCAGCAGCAGCAGCAGCACGCCTAAGCCAACAACAACAAACTGCTCGCGTATTAAGTCAAGTGCATGCCGTGGTGGTGATTTTGCGCACAGGTATATCTACACACACGTGTGTGTATATATATACACACACAATACGCATACCTTTGGGGTCCACACACGTACGCGCAAGAAGAAGAAGACGAAGAAGATGCGACCGCGCCCGCTGCTGCTGCTGCCGCCGCGCCACCAGCAAAAAACAATGAGTCTACGTTATATACACTGTGCAGAGAGAGAGAGGGAGAGAGAGAGAGAAGCTTCGGAATTGCGCAATTACGACGACCGATGCACAACCCAGAGAGAAAGAGAGACTTCTTCGTAGAAGCTACTTGCTTTCTTCCTTTTCTTTTCGTACCTTCGTAGAGCCAGCGAGCGCGCGCGCGGCAATTACTCGGCGACTAGCTCACTCACTCACTCACTCACTCACTACTCTCTCTACGGAGCTCGCGAGCGATGCGGAAAAACGCTCGACCGCACCAACTATATATATACCTATCTCGTGCGATTGGTTTGCGAGGAGACCTACGATTGCTCTCGTATATGTGTATCATCGAATTGTGTACGAAGAACAGGATGGTTTTGTCGATGATTCTTGTGTGAGGATGAAGATAACAGTGTGTATGTGTATTTTTGGTGGATTGTCTAATTAGATGATTGTTGCGGAGGTTGGATGTAGTAAAAAGTGAAAATTGGCTTGAATATTGTTGGCTGTGTTATATGTACGATGGTGGTTCTTGTGATTTCGAATTGAGGCTCGTTATGACATTCCAATTATAGTTTCGTGTTTAATAATTTTACGTAGAGTTCATGAAAAAGTATTCATCATAGATAAAGTAAAATAGTATTATCTGTATCGCACTACAAATATACAGCAATAGTTTCGTAAAAAATAGTAGTTTAAAATAGTTTCATGAAAATTACTAAGTTTTTCAAAAATTTTATTCGTAACATCATATCCTTTATTCCATAATTATGAGGAATTCAGTTGGTGACAACCCAAAATAGGATCCACCTAGCGTGAAAAACTAAAGATAACAGATGGATGTAGAGATAAATTTTCGAACTCGTTAAAAATTAAACAATTCAAATAAATTGTGGTTCATAATTGTGTTAATAAGCTTTAGACTCTTTTTTTTTTAAATCGAGCGAAAACAAAATTTCAAAGTAGTACTCATCTTTATTTCTTTTAATTGAAAGCAATAATTGATGATGGCGTTAATAGCAATTTCATCATTCCTCAACTGACTAAATTGTTTACATAATATAAAAATTCTAATAAAACAATTATCGACAAATTCTTTTGCAGCGACGTCCTACTTCGCCAATAAGTAAATCCCAAAACATATTTTCTCACATAACTTTGAAATATTCTCAACAACGTAACTAATCTATTCCATTGATCAACCTCAAGTTTTTCATCAGAATGAAGTACATAGCCCTTGTCATTCATACGGAAGTACGTCAGAATCAACAAGCACACATACGTATATAATACACGCCACACATCACAATCGTAACCAGCCGCAAAGAAGCCTCTGGCATGGGTTGCGATGAGGTCGCCACGATACACTTGTGCGTTGTAAAACACGTGTAAAACCACGATAATGAGTTTGCCCTTGCATACAGCTACGACGCTTTTTCCATCGGGTGGTGTACAAGAGAGTGAAAGAGAGAGGAAAAAAACAAAAAAAAAAAAACTAAATCGCCCGCCACGGTAATTACGCGCGAGAGAGAGAGAAAGAGAGAGAGAAGTAGGGATAAACGGCTGATTAACGTGCAAGTGCAGCAAGAGATTCTAGGCTGATTTCACGGCAGGCGCGCGCACTGCTGCACCGCACAGCAGAAGAAACGTTTAATTGCGAATTTACGCTAGGCTCGCGCAGCGTATATACACAATACGCGTACACGTACATATACTAATTGCACTCTCGTTACGTGTTTTTCGCCGATGATAGAGAGAAAAATTTATCGATATTTAATAAGAGCTCCTAGCTTGTATTCTACGTTTTGTAACGATTTACAGAAGTAGGCATTCTCGATCGACGCACGAATACACCAAAGTGAGAGTAAATGCAGTATCGTTTAAAGATTGCGAATCATCCGTTACGCTCGGCAATTTGTGTTTTTTTTTTTTTTCGTTTTCACCAAAGAAAATAGATCTAGAACGACTGAAGGCAAGCAAGGCAGGCAGCAGCAGGAGCAGCGTGATTGCATCACGTAGCGAGCGACAAGAAGGAAGAAAGAAGAGCGAAGCTATATACGCGGCGCGGCGATGTAGGTGTGCAAGGAAGTAGGCACCGTCGCTCAAGGCCGCCTTTTTTTTTCCTCGTGGTCATATTGCTTTTGAAACCGTAACGTGATGGCAGAGAGAGAGAGAGAGAGAGCAAGAGAGAGAGAGAGAGGCCAATGAATAGCGTCGTATAGTCGTCTCGCAGGTGGCCTCGCAATCTTGGCGCGATATGCCCCGGGAGCCACGCGAGTAGCTTGGCGTCATATCGTCAAGGTTACCACGTTAAAAATCATCCAAAGAGATTGACGCCGCCAACTCTCTATATGTGCATGTGTGTGTGTGTGTGTGCATAGGTGCAGCTGTTCTCTCTCTCTCTTCTCTGGATAGTTATTAAAGAGTCAGGAAGAGCTTGTCTCTCTCTCTCTCTCTCTCTCTTGGCAGCTGGATAATTTTCAGCGGGGGTGGTGCTTGCAGCCGCGCGCGCCGGGATGCAACACGGGATGTTCAAATGATAGACCTTATACCTTTTTCTTCGCTTTTTTTTTGTTAAATGTTAGCCGTGAATTTGATGAAACGTAGGAAGTTTTCTGATTTTTGTTTCTTATGGGATAACAATTTATTGTTGATCGTTTAGTTGTTTATTTGACCGCTATGCGGATTATATTGGCGTTTGGAATATCGCACAAATGGAACATTATTGTGAATTTATTTTAAATTGCGGCTTCCTTTGGAGACATATCTTGTTTTAAAAGTCAAAACATAATTTACTTGTGTTGAGAAAGTCGTGAAGACTTGTCGATTAGATCAGAATTTATTTTAAATTACGGCTTCCTTTGGAGACATATCTTCTTTTAAAAGTCAAAACATAATTTACTTCCACATTTCACTTGTCATGGTTAATAAATATACTACATATAACAATTAATAATCTATTAAATGTTCATTTCCAAAGCACGTATAGACGTAATAACTACAACAACATGCTAGCCACTCAAAATTGAAACTTCACTGAAATAATAACAGACGTACAAAACGCGAATTACAAAGAAAAATGACATCAATCATAACTGGTAAAATCACGTCTTTTATAACAAAAAGCAAAAAAAAAGAACAAGCGTGCACAGAGCAGAGTATACATGTATGAGAGACAAACGTCACGCAAAGAGCGAGGTTTAACCCTTTGGTATCGCGCGTCAAGCAAGGAGACGTTACATGTGTGCGGTTTGTGCAAAAAAGGCGGTTGAGAGAGAAAGAAAAGAAAAGAAAGAGAAGGAGAGAGAGAGAGAGAAGCGAAGAGGCCGGGAGCTATGCGTGCGCAGCTCCGCCCACGCTTTCAGAGACCTAAGACTCAACTTGTCCACCTTTCTCGCGGTACAAGCGCCGGCAAAAGTCTGCGCCATATATATACATATATATATACATGCAATGTACCGTACATACATACATACATATATACATATATACATACATAGCACGCGTGATTGAGGCTAAGATAATGGGGACGTACACCTCGCGCGCGCGCGAGAAACAGAGGATATAATATAAAGCCAACATTTTTTTCACCCTTTCCGATATAATAAATGAGCATCGCGCGATTTATCGTCGTTATATTATTCTTTCCATCCAGGCAACGCCGCCGCCGCTGACTCGCACAATAGTTTCGGTTCCCGCAACATATTTTTTTTTTTCATTGCTGTCCCACCTTGTTTAAAATATATATGGAGATGTATTTCTTTTTTCGTCTATAACATTCAAATATGTCATAACTCATGGAAATTTTAGCGATTAGCAGCCCTTAGGCGCCATCTTCGAAATAAAAAAAAAAAAGAAAAGAAGAAGTTGCGACTCGTCGTGTATTACCCATTATAGCTCAGGGCTGCTGCGAAAGGGACACTGGCAGCGGCATATTGAGCGAAGAAATAACATCTCGCATATACATATATTGTATAGCGGCCCACGAAAAAGGGCCTCGAGCCTAATTTACCAAGAGAGAGAGAGAGAGAGAGAGAGAGAGAGAGAGAGAGAGAGAGAGAGAGAGAGAGAGAGAGAGACGGGCGTGCGGACGATGATATGTGCGGGAGATGCAGATGAGTGTAATGCGGGAAAATTGCCTGTGTGACGGTTCAACGGCGGTGGGAGGATTAAAATAAAAAAAAAACCAGATGATGGAGATATACACCGAGAGAGGAATGTATAATGCCGCTTCTAAAGAAACAAATTAGAATTGGATTTACGCATCACGTCCGACCACAGCGTAAAATTGACTACTTTGGATCGTTATTCGTTATAATAATTATCCATGCGAGAGGATATGAAAAAAAAGAGAGGTTCATCAAAGATAAGAAAAAACAACAAATTGATTTTTATTAATGATCGGCATTATTAAGGGACGCAATCATACTATTTAAAATCAATCACAGAAGCATATATCAAGGCGTCTCCCCTTTGACAGCGTATCATCGGCACACATATACACGTATTCCAGTCGCAGCATCACGGGTCGCGCGCTTATGGCAATTCATCATCCGGATAATTCCACGTTTCTACCTTCACGTGCACATCAATTACCAGGCCAAATATTCGTCTCCGCGTAAGCAAAAAAAAAAAACAAAAAGATCGAGTGATAATCTTGCTCGGGGCAAGAAATCAATCAGAGTTTGGTAAAAGCTTTCGAAACGCGGCGACAAATCGCCATTGTCGCGCGGAATCGGAACGCAACATCATGCGAATTCGGTGTCGAATACTCGCCGGGGGGCAGGGTTTCGATAATTATACGCGAACGTGTCTTCGATGTATATATATAGGTAATATAATCGAGAGCCGAAAACTAGAAAGTTAAATCAAATATGATATATTACAGTCTTCGATCGGAGAGGATACGCACGTTTTTTTTTCATTTGGTGGTTTGTACATGAGACCGTTGACATCGTTCATCAAAACTTGTTTTTTTATCTTTCGGGACTAGATTGTTTGTAGTGGGAGTTGCTCCATGTGCGGTACTCTTTGATGGGATTTTTGAACGATGTTCGAGATGTAGTTGATCACTAATATCTTTAAATAACTCGTAATGAAATTGCTACATATCATAAGGCAAAAAAAATTCTGATCGAATCTTTTCTAAATATTAGAATGTCACAAGTTTTATCTACAACAGATTAAATAAAACTCTAAAACCATGCATACACCACCAAACGGAAGCTTTTGAAAGCACAAGTGGCACTATAATTGAAAAAAAAACTACTATCACGAATTTATAGCAACATGCCGAGCTTTTTCTCGTATATATAGTATAATATGTACATCTCTTGCGGCATTGTATCTCGCGGCAGGATTATGAAGGCACGCCAAGTGAGAGAGTGCTCATAATACGTCCGCATAATCGCCATATGTATAAGATGCCCCCTCGGGGGCAATGTTTCGCTTATACATACTGAGGCAACGTGGAATGCCACACGAAAGTGTTTACATTTGTCTCCCAAGGCGCTCGCTCACTCGGCTTCGCGAGCAAAAGCGAGACAGAGAGAGAGAGAGCACAAAGCCTCGTTTTATAGTCTGCGCGCGGCGGCGTGTCGCGGCCGGCGACAAAACCCCCATAAAGACCGCCTTGTTAATTATACGTCGTGCGTGTATGTATGTGTGCGAGAAGAGATAGCCATTCGAGATAATCGTTACGGTGGCTCTCCCCCTCACTCCTTTCTAATGGCTCATTTTAGTTCATTACGAGGATTTATTCGGCAAATGTGTTTATCAAGTGCAGATGGTTTTGTATAGTTGGTCAATCTCGACAAAGTTGAGAGAGACGAAAGCTTTTTTTTTCTTTTTTTTTTCATTTCGAAGTGTAATCCTTTTTTTATAGGGCGAGCAGACATTCGATTTTGCAAGATAATCCGCATTCGAACGCAGACCAATTAATGCAAGACGGATTTGTCATTTTATTTTCTTTTCGTAACTTCAGCTGTAATCCCATATTCATTCCTTATATACTTTCGTCCCATTCGAAGCGATTGAGGACAGTTTTTCCCAACGACATCTGCACTTAAAATTTCAAAACTCTTGCTTTTCACGTGCGGTACGTTCAACATCTTATCTCGATATCCAATTAGTAAGAATCCATGCTACACTAATTTATTGCCACTTTACAATTTGCAACATGCGAGGTATCATAAAAACGCTTCAATAAATTTAATATACATATCTCTCGCGGTGAAAGTTGCAATGCTATATGCAACGAAAAAAAAACATCTCGCATTTCAATTTACGAGCTTGCAAGCTCAAAGCTTAACCACCAAGTAAGGTGTATACAAAAGCACGCATGCACGTCTCGAAAGTCAGTCCCTCTCTTTCTCTCTCTCTCCGTTGTACACATACACAACTGGTCGCGTTATTCCTGGAGCATGATCGTCACTTGGGCTTTGTTTATACTGGGTGGGACAGAAATACAGTGGCGCGGCTGAGTGTCGTCGTCGTCGTCGTCGTCGTTGTCGGTGGGGTTTTAGCTATATAGGCAAAGCACACATACACACAAGCCATCTGTTTAAAAGCTCCGATGTATTTTCGATATGTGTGTCGAGCAGCAACAGCAACCTCAGTGACATTACAGGCCTTCGTGTTCTACGAATGAAGCGAAACTTCCACTGAAAGCAACTTTGACGACCACCCAATGTGTCGTGCTCTGCTCCCTGTGGCTCTCATATATGCATGATACACTTGTTATGCTCGTGTTTTCGTCGGATGTGTGATTGGCTTCGTTTTTTTTTTTCGGACACACAAAAAAAATCTTACGGAGGCCAATGAAAATAAAGGGCTTTCGAAATCACGACGCGCACGTGCTCTCGCGTGTATGTGCTGTGCATGCTATTCTTTTTTTTACGCTTTCGTGATTTTTTTTTATTGTTGGCTAATTATTGTATTCATAACTAATGACGCTATGAGTCACATTAATCTCGATCGTCACTCATTAAGTACACGAAATTATTGAAGGCTCAAATTATAAAAATACAAATACGACGAAAATAAACTTGTAATGTACATCGTGTGTATGTGCAAATTGCAACACACCGAATTTTACGTCCCGCAACGGAAACGAGCACCGGCGCGCAAACGTACATTGAAGCAACGCAAAGTACGCACACACAGTAAAACAGCGTACGCCCAATTTCCATTAAAAGCCCTTAACGACGAAAAGCTCGAGTGAAACAACGCTGTATACGCTCACACACATTAATTAACCGTGCGGTCGTATAAATGTGGATTAGACCTTTATTCTCATAAATCTTCGGGATAAATGGATGCGTGAAAAGTTTTAATGCGTTTATATGCGCTGATTGCAAGGGTAGATGGATGTTGCGCGAGTATAACATATCTCTCCAAGCTTTACCAAGTGGAAAATTAGTAAATTCTTTATTTAACGGTCACTTCATAACCAGGTCTTATTTTATCAACATCTCTATAATAATAACGTATATCTCGTTCTATAGTTCGCGTGCGTTTTTTTTTAATTGCTTCTGCATATACAAGCTGCGAGTAGTTTTGTTAATTTATAGTATTTTCCAGGTTAAACACGGCGAGATAAGCTGTATGTTTTTTTATTCTTTTTGCATAGATCCTTATTTCATAAATGATGGACGATATTTCACCTTGTATACTTTCTATCGTATCAATATTTATAGCTTCGCGTTGAACAATGTAATTATTTTATGCCTCTCCGAAGTAATTGAGTTAGCTTGCATTCTCTCTATTCGTTATAAATAGATCATCCAGTCTTCACGGAAGTTTAGCAAATAGAATCCGATAATTTGCAAAAGCTTATGCTTACATAAACGCATTCGGAAAGAGAAAGCACGCACTTTAGTCTATTAGTCTGCTAAGACATCGAACACACACACACACACACACACACACACACGGCAAAATAAGACAAATGTCTTGCAGACCGCGCTGTTAAAGCAAAGATGTTTTGACGAGAATAGAACGCCGTGTGCCAATAGCCACTCCGTATGGCTCGCGAACGTGAAACTTATGGTCCAAGTTATTAATAAACGCTCGAGCAATGGTATTCTTCTTTTATTTCTCTAGACTAATATCAATATGCCACTTGAAATATCACGAATGTAGAGCTGCAATTACGCGATTCATTTTTCTTACAATAAGAGGCATTGACCCTTTTTTTTAAGACGTAAACAACATCATCGCCGAGAGAAATATATACGAATGTGTCCGCTGGCGGCGGCAGCGGTGCGAACACAAAAGAAACCACGGCGATTTTGTTGCGCGTCAGAGAGAAAAAGGGAGAGAGAAGAAAGCTGACCAAAGCATCGCTGCGGTGGACACTTGACATTGTCGTGTGTGCGACACACCCAATAATTAGCCTGCCAAAGTGTCGCCTGGCGGCATCAGCGTCCGTCTTCTCTCTTGCGTGTTGGAATGCACGCGAAGGACCAAAGTACGCGCGCGAGTTGTGTGTACGTGTCATTATGTGTCACCTGGGGGTTGCGGTGTGCGCAATTTTCGTCCTCTGCACTGAACTGCACGCCGCGATTGTATACGACCGAAAAGAAAGCTTCTTGGACCCTCCCATCTTCTTCTTCTTCTTCTTCTTTTTTTTTTTGTCATCGTTGCGATTTCACGATGGACTCATGTATAAGAGCTCGACTCTTGACGACCGCAGCAGCAGCAGCAGCGTCGTCGTCCTTGCAAATTGCTTCGTTCCACTTCTTTCTTCGGGCGACTGCTAGGCTCTTTCTGACCAAGCGATGGCCAATTGAAATCCTTTTGTTGCTCACTTTTTGCCGAGGCGATTATTCCTGTTTGCCTTGCTTGACTTTTTTTTTGTTGAGGGTGATTCTTTTCTAAGCGCTTTTTTCGATCAGAGAGGGCCTGAGAATCTTGTTATAAGTTGAACGCATTTATTAAAACTGCGATGAGATTGAAAAAAATTGCTTAGCTCGTTAGCATATTTTTTTTTTATTTTTACAGATGAAGAATGAATATGAATGTTCATCAAAACTTAAATCTCTAGTATTGGTACTAAAGATTTGAGTTTAAAAAAAGTTTTAAATAAACTCGAATCTAAAATATTTCACCTCCGTACATGGTAACAACTTACAATATTTTTTTATTTGGATTCGTAACCACCGTGAGAAACGATGATTCGAATTTCTATGGCTATAAACGATATATAATAGCCGCTCATCAATATTCCATATTCTATATGAAACACGAGAGAAAAAGTTGTTCACTTTCAATTTTTTTTTCTCTCGACGAAAGTGAATATCGCACGATTGAAACTTCTTTTTTTGGAAGAAAGTTATTTTGTTTTCGTGCCCAAAATGATCAAAGTTGACCAGAAACCGCAATAACTTTTTAGCAATTTCACTTTCGATAAGGTCTTTTCATCGAATTCAATTTTTTGGGAGAATATTGTGAGAACTGTCGCGTGTGAGTTGGAGAAACGAAATACTAATACAATGCATCGAATCAACAAGACCGCAAGCACATATAGTCGATCAGTTGAACATTTTGGTAAAAGTATATGCTAAAAAAACAATGTATATGAGGGTACGTCGCTGGCGGATATTTCGCAATGCATTTTTTTTTTTCGATTTCAAAGTTTCTCGCAAAACGTTGGCATGCAAAACACCAAAACCGCAATTCAGCAGAATAGCACTTTCAATTTCTCACACGAGAATCATTCTATTTGTTTGATATAAAAAGTTTAACAAATAATTAGAGCTTCCTTTCTAAATAATCCTGAAAGTTCGCAAAGCTTGATTTCCAATAATACCAAACCAAAGACACCACCCTCAAGCTCGTCATCTCAACCACAAAATTAGCCACCGCCGTAAAAAAAAACGGAGAAGCTCATACACCAGATACATTTCCCGATCCTCATGTCGCAATAACAATAATGGAACTCGAGCGGCGCACAATCAACCCAGGAAGGAAGCTGACACACGTGGGATCTGTTCTTTTTTTTCAGTAGCTTATACCTATATACATATCGACAGTATAAGCGTGTCGGAAATAACGCGCAACAGAGACGATATGCACGCGCCCGCGATGTACAGTAGTATATATATATAAAAAGCGAAGCCGTTGACGTACGCGGCAATCGAGAAGAGAGCATGGGCCATGTGCTTCACTCGCTCGCGCGTGGCTTGCTTTTTGGAAAAGTGCTTTTAGTCCCGCGATCGAGAAAAAAATAGAGTTGAGTGCGGCGCAACATGATTTGATAAAGGCTCTTAACTTCGGGCGCCGGTTGTATATTTCTTTTTTTTTTTATTGTCGCGCAAAGTGCGTTTCATCTTCGAAAGTTTTTAAAGGTTTTCAGCGAAAGACAATGAAAATCCTATTTGAGAAAAGCCAAGCTATATTAGATACCGCTATAATCACCCTTAAAAGAGCTTTTACAATGTCGTCAAAAAAATCCCTCGTGACACTCGCTAAAACCTCCTTAATTTTTGCCAGCCGTAGTAATCTCAACAAATTTTCTGAAAGAACAACGGCAAAAACCACAAGACAATTATCGACTCGTCGCGCCATCATCGTCGTCACAGCAATTACGAGCGACAGACCGAGAGAGAGAGAGAGAAACAGATCGAAGAAGGAAAAAAAAACAGCTGTTAGCCGGCGCTGAGCGGGCGCGGGTGTTGAAATAATATAAATAACCGCTGGCAATAGAAACTCTGTCCTTTCTCTGCTGTGTCTGCATGTTGCACACACACACACACACGCGAGAGGCAATTTTCCTTCGGGGCCAGACGGGCGGAGTCGGTCACACCTTTTTCGTGGTTAGGGGCGCGCGCCCAGTCATCGTCGGCCCATTGTTTTTTGCGAGAAAAACCCCCGTGTCATCGCTCTCCGAGGAAATCGAACCACTTCGTCGGCGCCGCTACGCGCCCGCGCTCGGACGATATGCTGCAGCTTTGTCGCTGCGGGATATCCCCCCCCCCCCTCCTTACTGATACACACACAAACTCATATAGGTATATGAAACGCGGCGCTTATGAGCGATGCGTTTTTTCGATGATATTTATGGGCCAAGCGGCCGTCTGCCCGGAATAGAGAAAGATTTTCTGGCGATCAGATGGTGTATTAGACGTGTTATTTTTTTTTTCTCTCTCTTCTCTCCGATTCTTTATGCGTCTCTTTCGAATTGAATGGCGCTTTTGTACGTATTTATGAGACAGAAAACAGCTATAGATACAAGTAGGCAATGGGATTTTAATTGACTATAACGTGCATTATAGCGACACTATTGAGATATAATACGTTATTTTATTGAGTCAAATTTATGTAATAAGCAGTATAATTTTTGTTTGTTTCAGGTAAGTTCACGATGCATATATTCATCGTCGAAAGGTACGAATGGACGACGGTTGTTGTTTTACACAGTTTCCTATTTTTATCTGATAAGCCGTCTGTAAAAAAAATTATACCTAGTTATTTTTGTAGACGCTAGGAGATTCAATAATTTCTAATGTAAACATCTGAAATTGAATTCAGAGGCTGTAAATATTCTATTATTTTTCATCAATTCGTTCAATTTAAAAAGAGTAAAACTATAAAACATGGTTCTTTGTGATGGGAATCAGTATTTTAACTTTTATTAATACTCACTATCAAAATCAAGTAGATCCTGTAATGCTCAATTAACGTTTCATATCACTCGAGCAAAAATATATCTAGTCTGACATTGACAAAAAATGTAGAAATTCATCGAATGACTTCCTATCATTAATATAAAAGGAAGACTAGCAATATGACTTGTATCACCTAGAGATTAAGCCGTAGAATTCGAGAAATCTAATAACTTTGCAATAATAAATCCACCTTTTTTATTGAATTGATTGATCAACTTAGCCGCAATGACAAAAAAAAAATTTTTTAATATATAGATATAGAAACATAATGTTTATATCATTCTTATTGAACTCATGTCAGCATAGATTTCTTACACAATCAAGAAAAATGCAATGTTTCAAAAACATCTTCTGCAATATCCTAATCAGTTCCATTAATTAAGCTGAACATTTTTTTACAAAAACAACTTGGTAAAATATCCGGTATTTAATTATTTATTCCTCTAAATCATACTACGATGAATAATACGAAGCCAAAAAACATGTCTATACTGCCCAAAACAAAACGTCCTAAACGCAGCAGCTGAGCTCGTAAAATTTTCATAATTACCCTACGCAACACGAACACCCAAAAAAATTATACGCATCGCATCGCGGTATCTTTTTCTCGTGCCTCTCCCACCATCCCTCCAACAGCGCGCAATCCCATGCTGCCGAAAGAAAAAAAAAGAAAAGAAGCGACAACGAGAAAAAAAAAATAAAAATGCATCAGCGACACGCGCGGAA
The DNA here is from genome assembly GCA_035047105.1 of Galeopsomyia nigrocyanea. Taxonomy (NCBI): domain Eukaryota; kingdom Metazoa; phylum Arthropoda; class Insecta; order Hymenoptera; family Eulophidae; genus Galeopsomyia; species Galeopsomyia nigrocyanea. Next base: position 7,568,379 of record JAWWMK010000032.1, on the reverse strand, counting down.
TATATAAAAAATGGGCCTTGTTCCACGAAATTCGGCGCGCGCGCGCTTTCGAAAATTGAAGAAAAATCGATTTATTTGTTTTCGAGCTTTGTCGGCATCGCGCTGGCGGCGCGTCTGTCATATTCGTGCTATATGTATATATGTATAAGGAATCCCCGCTGCAGGTAAAAAGACGCTCCCGAGTGAGAGAGAGAGAGCCTCGTGATTTTTCGCTTTCTCCCTTCTCATCCCGTATAATCTCTCGCAGCGGGGAAACGGTTATACGTTATTACGACAATCGGCCATTGTAGCCCTGTCAACAATTAGTTTGGATGATGCTTCGCGCGCGATGCCACCCGAGAGAATATATATATATATATATATATATATATATATATATACATATATACTGCAACGCGAAAGTTTTTATGTTGTATACAGGACAGAGAGAAATCCACAATCGCTATGTGTGTGTGTGTGTGTGTGTAGATAATAACATTGCACTTTCGCGTTAATTGCGCTCATCACGTATATACCATAACGCACATCCTCTTTTATATACACTCGTTGATTCGTTACACGCAACGGTAGCCAGACAACGAGTTATTACTATATTCGCCGACGCGCGATACGGATCGTGTGTATCCCGGTCCCGAAAGCGTAGACGATTGCTAAAGTGGGGACTTGAAAAATATGCACTAGCGGGTGTGTTGAAAACAAATTGCTTTCTAGCTGGTCCCGTGGTGCGAAGCTCCAAAATGCCATAGCACCGAAAAGATCTTCTTCGCGCCTTTGCGGCTGTGAGAAAAGTTGACGTGCCGAAATCGATCTTTCGCTAATGCGTTGCGCGTTGCCTTGCGCCCGCTTATATGGCCATGTGTTTTTCCAGGTAGGCGGGGAAAAAAAGCACTTTATCTTATTTCTTAGGTGCGAGCTCTGCGCGCTTATGTTTAATTTCGGGATTTCACACTTTTGCGGCGGCGGCTGCTGCTCTGTAATTAGGCTCGTAGCTTCCGACTTTCATCTATAACAGAATAGAGGACGATTTTCCGAAGGATATTTTAGTGAATGCTGGATGTATTATTATTAAGAAATGAAAGCTTGAATGATATTTACCAAAAATGTGAACACAATTTCACTGAGTAATATTCAATGCAAGTTATTGTACAATTATGCAAATTCAGTTTTTTTTTTTTAATTTAGTCAAAATCAACATTTTCACAAAAGAAACATTCGACACCTATTAGAAACAATTCAAACTAAGTTCTAGGACAAAAATTTTAAAAATATCTACATGCTTCTCACAACATTTCCGTCTACTCTGCATTAGATTCAAAAGAATCTCGTGAAAAGCGAGTAATACAAAAAAAAATTGCGAAACGCGCATAAACCACGCAAACCCGTGAAATTACTCGCGGGACAAAGAGCGCGGAAAAATCTTTAGGTTATAGCTCCAAACTCACCTCGACGCGGCAGTATGTCAAGCGGAATCATCGCGTAAAGAAATCAAGACGAATCTCGGATACAGGATCAAAGAACGACAAAAGACACGGGGGCAAGAGAAGAAGACAAAAAAAACAACGACGAAAAATGTCGGTGTACAAGGGCGTGTGCTTACGCTCGGCAAGGATGATACGAAATATTAATATCGCTCACGCGCGCGCGGTCCCTCATAACTTACGGCCGGCTGAGCGTATTACGCACGCTCGAACGTCTTCCCCGGGGGATGTCTTTGTCGTGTAGGTTAAACAGGACTTGCATTGTGTGTCGTGTGTTTTTCCTCCCCATTCAAAAAACCAGATGAATGCACGCTTATGACAGGATCATTTTTTTTTTCGAGTGCGTGTGTGTGTGTGTTTTTGGATTATAAAGAGCTGCTCCCGATACACGATTCTTCTCTTATTCTTCTTTTTTTTTTGTCTCTTTACCATTGTGCTGACATAATAATTCGTCAAATTGTTGTGATTGGTCGGATGAAGAATATGACGTTACCTCTGCGAGTTTCTCGAAATTTCTTGCATGCTCAGCGATAGTGAATGAGTCTTTTATGATTGTGTGCAAAGAAAACCTTTTTTTGAGTTATAACTATCGCTCTCGAGTTTCTGGAGCAGTTGTGCGCGCGGACCTTAAAATCTCGAGATTTATGGTGTTTACCTTTCGGCAAATTAGCAGAAATAGATAAGGAGCAAGTATTTTCCCCGGTGGACGTAGCTGAAATTCTTGTTTAAACAAGATAAAATTTGTGCAATAGTTGTGCCGAAAAATCCAAAGAAATGCTAAAAGTCACGTACAATTATTCAACGAGCAAACTGAAAAGCCGTGACATAATATTCGACACACCGGCAATTTTCTCGTCACGCGATGCATTCACAAAAAAATTTTCCGAATCAGTAAACTATAACACGGCGACGAGACTTTCCTAATTTTAACAAGCTTAGCATTCGCTGGGTCAAAGCAGCCGTAAGGACAAAAGAAGCGTTAGCAGAATACAAAAGACAAACAAGACAGGCAAGAAAAAAAAAGGGAAAACCGATAGAGCGATCCATTTTCTTGGCAACAGTGGTGGCGGCTGACATAACTCGTCAAAAATATTGTGATTGGTCGACCGGTCGAATATGACGTTACCTGTGCTGAAAAAAAATCCCCTCGTCGACAAAAAAAAAGAGAGCGAGTTTCCGTGAAATCTTCGCTCGCTTGCCCTCTACAATGAAGCGAGGTTTTGGCTGGCGCAACGCAGCTTCCGCGCGGCGTGTGTGCGTCCATGTGTCAAAGGAGAGGAAAATGATGAATTCGTGCAGTGAAAGCGACGAGCGAGTGGATGCGTATACGATATTATATTTTCGCTCGATGCTTTTCGTAGTCTTCAATTTTTCCGCTTCTTTATTGGCGGGAGTTTCTGAATTGGCCATGGCATCTTAAACATATAAGAAATTTTTACAATTAAATATATGTTTTATATTGTTCAAAACTGCAATACAGAAAAAAATATGATTCGTAAAGTTAGTTTCCACATATTTTTAACGTAACGTATGAATATAAAAAGCTTACATAAAAATGTAGTGAATTATCTCAACTTTTTTTATATGCTTCATTTTTACGTATCAGCGGCTATTGCAGTTTTTAATAGCATCATCGCTGCATATTCCAACAATTATATTTTTCATGCCCTTAGAACTTTCTCTGCCATCTTATCAAGTAAACTGTAATAAAACTTTTAAATCCTCAAGCTAATCAACATCCTTCTAGCGGAGATTCAAACGATTTCACATGCGAAACTAACGGAATAATTCACAACTATCTTGTCGTCGTGACAAATCCGATCGCAACAGCATCGAAAAAGTAATAACGATCGCTGAAAAACCAATTTAAAAAACCGCGATTTCAAATCAAGTGTATACCAAACATGCTATATACACCACGCGAAGCGTCTAATCTAAGTGTATGGATGTTCGCTCCAAGATAGCCAAAGAAGCAAAGGAGAGAGAGAGAGAGGCGTCTTGGCGTGGCGTTATCACGTTTTGCAGAAAGTTTGCTCCGGAGTATGCGCAGCGCCTCGCGTCTAAGATCGCTAAAGTCCAGCAAGTATCTTGGAGCAATGTCCAGAGCAAAGTTGTACGGAGGCTATTTCCAAAGGAAAGCAGCAGCCGCCGCCGCCAAAGTTGTGTCTCGAGCGGGCGATGATGTTGCAAATTTAATCATCTGCATACTTGCCGATTACACGCGCCACCGATCACACAGAGATAGAGAGAGAGAGAGAGAGAGAGAGAGAGAGAGAGAGAGAGAGAGAGAGAGAGAGAGAGAGAGAGAGAGAGAGAGAAAGAGAGAGGGCCAAGCGCACCCTCAGGGCTTATGTACTATGAGAGTAGCGTCTAATTGTGCGAGTTGCTGCTGCTGCTACTGCTGCCGTGCACACACGAGTCCGCAATTACATGGCCTCTCTCTCTCCTCTCTGTACACTCTGCCTCGCACAGACGTACAGAACAGAGATATAGTCGACAGAAAGTGATTGTCTCTGATGTGATTGTGCATGTATACGTGTATTACTCTATGTGTGTGTGTGTGTGTGTGTGTGTGGAAAAGTGATGGCTGTAATGCGTTGATGCGCTTGATTTCATGCTTAATGCACGGCTAATGATTCGGAAAGGCTGCCACAGCAGCAGAAGCTTCGTTTGTTGCTGTTGCTGCCTATACTCGCGCTTCGATGCTCGCCACGTTTAATTAAGCGATTAATTCGATTTTTGTTATTTAATTACAATGTTCGAGATATACGTATATCTTTTGATGATAATCAGGATAGATGTTTATTCGGTTTGTTATGATAATTCGGTTTGCTGACTCAATTTTAATATCCATGAAAAAAAAATATATACCGTTCTAAAGTTATATCACAAACGCGAGATCAATACCACATACTTTCGATTATTAAACATACCGGAAAGATATAACCGGTGAATGTATATATCACGCCTCAGAGAGCACATGACAACTCTCGAATAACTCGGGTCCATCGGCCAAATGAAAACTTAACGAGATTTGTCAAGTGGAAAGACGACACAGCAGCAGTAGAATTTCTCCCCTAAAAGTCGTGTCGTAGCAGCAACATATATCCCTTCACGAGTGACACGTGTCTCTCTCTCTCTCTCTCTCTCTCTCTCTCTCTCTCTCTCTTTCTCTCTTGTCGGTGGTGGTTCAGTCCCTTCGGCAAACAAAACGTGTTTTACATGAAATTAGCCGTGTGATCGTCGCTTAACGGAATTCCAACAGGGTAATTGCTTTTTGCCCGAGTATTCGCGATCAAAGGCGAATTAATTGAACGGTAGAGATAGAGAGAGAGAGAGTCGCTTGCTTTCCTTATTCACGCTTCACTTGCGACTGGCGCTGAGCTTTGTTTGCCTAATAAATTATTACGCTTGCTTAGGCAGCAGCCGCTTGTCTCTTTTTCTCCTTTTTTTTTTGCACGCGCGAGCCATGGATATCGAATGCGCGCTATCTGATACTGATCTGCTTTTGATATGGCTCGTTTGCTATATATACTTGCAAGCGCGCTTTTGCTTTGACATTCGACAATTGAATTTGTAGGACATTAGTTCGGCTTCAGTTAATCCGAGTGATTACGTTGGGCTATCAGAAACAGACTTGTTACCGTTTGTGTGTATAACTGGTTTTTTTTTTCGTTTGTTTTCTACTTTTATCCGGTTAATTTGGTCGAATGATTCGGCAGTTGTGCAAATATTAGCATTACACGATAAGTTTAATTAACGATCATTAATTGAGTGATCTTTTTATCAATCGAGGAAGATAGATTCGATAAGAAGCAAAATCAATCCATCAAAAATCATCACTGACACGCTTCGAGTATCCGAGGATTACCCGCGTAAACACTCGAGGGAAAAAAAAGAAAGAAAATATTTGTCACGTATATAACACTTACGGGGACAATAAAAGCCGAGCAAAGTGGCACGAATAAAAATCTATTGTGATCGTGGCTTGCTCAAGTTGCCGCCACTTTTTTTTCTCTCCCCTGCACTGTCCCGTAGAGCAGTTCACTCCCCCTCTGTCTCTCTTTCCACGACAACGACAATGCGAAGCTCGTCCTCCCTCGTTCTTTTTTTTTCTCTTTCCCTTTTTGTATAGCTCGTCTTTTTCTTCTTTCCTCCATCCCTACTTGTGTCGCGCGAAGCCTTTATTAGCCGAAGCCAACTCGGAGACCCCCTCGGGGCTGACTTTTTTATTTCCCTCGACTTGACATCAGCCGCACATCTCTCTCCTCTTCCACTTGTTGCTTGTGCTCGTTCTCCTTTTTTTCTGTATACGATGTCCTCTGTCTCCTTGCCGAAGAAATAGGAGGCTATATTCAAGATAAATGCTTCCGCAATTGAGGAGGTCAGTGGTGGTAATCAATTTTTGATACTTGAGATTTTTGGGCATTTAACGTTTATTTAGAGTATTTGTTTGTTTTTAGTTTGCAATTATAGGAAGTATGTGAATAATTGTTTGACAAAAAAAATTGCTTTCATATTGAATTGCTGTGGTATTCTTGATTTTGGCGCTTGTCAAATGAGTGCTGTTAGTCTGCATACAAATTTTATATAATTAACAAATGTTAAATTAAAAAATCATGATAGGTTCTTTGCGATTTAGGATGTTATTATGTACTTTAAATTCTATATTCTTATTGAGGATTCAAAAATACCAGTGTGCCCTCTATAGTTTTATTAAAAATAACTATTTGTATACCTTTTTGAATTTTCAACCACAAACTACTATAATAGAGAAAATAATAATAATCAAGTTTGAATGTTTATTCACGCATTAACGCTTCTCTTTCATTCTAGAGAAATATTTACTTATATTTTGAAATATGACATCAAAAGTTTGATCAACTTGATTAGATTATTGTTTTATATTTTTGACAAAGGAATTATTTCGACCAAAAAATATATTTTTCTAGGTCAGATTTCTAAAAAAAATCGCTACTAATTGAACAAGACTCAACAAGCACAAATTAATTAATCATTACCATGACATGTATTTTTACAACTTTGCTATTCCGCAGATGACTTCATTGAATTTAATTTGTCTAGCAAAAAAAAAAAAAAAAAACAAGCCGGAATTCCCACCTTTCCAAGAGCACACACGCACACACACAAATAACCAATCGAACTCTCTCGGTACGAAATTCTCAGTCGATTCGTACCACGTACGGCATTCTATACGTTCAATTATTCGGCAAATTACGATGCCCTCAATTTTCTCGTCGCTTCGTCGGTGTCTCATTTTCGTACAGCTCTTATCGAAGACAAAACTCCAATCGTATTATTTTATTCGGTCATTGCGAGTCCCAAAGCAAATTGTTAGTCTCTTTTTTTTCTCTCTTTCTCTCCACGTTGCCCATCTCTGAAAACAAGAGAAGAACCGTAATTTATTTCGTCATTACGCCTTACACAGCTTTAGGCGTCATTACGTACGGAATTGAAGCACATATAGCGTCATTTGAGAGGAAATTATTAAGGTATATATAAACCAATAAGTTGTTCAATTTCGCGTACACATATCTATCACCTGTTTAATATCGTAAAAAATAAACGAGGCACGGCAGTATTATCGAACCACACGGCGAAAGAAGAAAGTATATACACACCTGACCGATTTTTCCCCTCGCATCGAACAAGGAAGGGAAATCGATAATCAGAACCGCAGCAGCTCTGGAAAAGCCGTCTAATCGTTGGTTTTAGATAATTAAAACCAAACGCAAGCCAATGTTCGATCGAGCAAATCTTATAAATATATATATACACTTCCCAATCCCCGTAGCCAGAGGATATTCAATGCTGCGATGTCGTGGTCTCGCTAGATTTAACAGACTCCGAGGCGTATAATATCCAGAGCGCGGAGAGATTTGGAATTTTACAAACCACAAAACCGCAGAGTGCCTCCCTCTCCCTCTCTCTTCGTAATGAGATTTAAATTGGCCATCCCGTGTGACACGCTGCGCCAGAGATTCTCGTTGATTCGATTCTTCTTCCTTCTTTTTTTTTCTTCTTCTTTCGTTCATTGAAATTGTTGTGCCGTGAGTGTTGTGTGCCTATAGGCAATTAGGAATGGAAATTCGATTCGGATTCCGAGAATGAATGAAAAAAAGAAACGAGCTGCTCGATCATTATCGTCGCTCGACAAGTCATTGTACGTCGTTATATGCGAGAATTACCGTAGAGACAGATTCTTGGGACAATAATGCTTCGACTTTTTTTTTATGGTCTTCTTTTGGTTTTTTTTTTCTTTTAGATTACACATATTCCAATCGCGTCATCATCTTTATATACACGTGTTTTAGCTTACTGAGATTTTTTTCAACGTTTTGTTGCATCTCGACGGCAACTATTTTCCAAAGTAACGGAAAGTTACTGATTGTAAACTACAAGGGTGCGCGGAACACGTCATGTAAGAAAATTCATGCAAAGTAGAAAGTTTCCAAAAGATAAAGCCCGAGCTATGTAACCTGAAAACCTCTGCGAAGTTTATAGCAACCGTCCGAAGTTTCCTCGTCATCACAACGAAACTCTTAACCCACCTTCTCGTCCTCTTTTTTTCTCCTCACTCTCGTTGATATCTCGAGGGTAAAAAAAAACGAAGGGAAGAATCTCCTCGACGCAAAACTCCACGAAAAGTGCCTTCGGGGCTTCTTTTGGGACCTGTCATTACTGAAATCTATATTTAATGCTAACACCGCGCCGCCACCTTTAATCCCGGTATTATCAGATTATCGCCAACGCAGTCACTTGCACGTCTCTCTATGCACGAAAAAGATCGTCGTGCAAAAAATGGAAGGGCGAGGGATTTTTTTTCAAGCGAGCGGGCCTCTCTTTACCGAAGTTGTGAAAGATTGAATCTTTCGAGTGATTTGACGGCCCGCGTGACTATCGTCTTTTCTTGCTTGTGCTCGAGCGACGACGCCTTTGATTTTAAAGATTTGGCGAATGATGGGATGTTACTTCGAAGAATGTGCGAGGATAATTATTGTTGACGAAAAAGAAAGAATGAAGGGGAATTCATACAAAAGGAAAATAGTTATTTTGTAACGGAGCAGCTTTTATTAGATAAATCTTTCTTTTGAATAATACACACCTTTTTTGTGATTAACTGGTCCTCATATCATAATATTATACATCATTAGTATTGCATTTTTATTGTTCTTTTTAACTTATTTATATTAAGTTGCATTTATTTGTCTTGAACGTAAAACAAAATTATGTATCACGATGAATTCAGAAAATTAAATCGAGTAGATTATTCTCAAATAAATATCAATATACTGCTATTTGTACGTAAGCTTAATAATAAAGATATCATATTTGTCTTAACAGAAAAAATATCAATTCGCCCCCTAGAATTATATACAGAAATTAAATGGTAAAAAAACAATTGTAAAGTTTTGAAAGATATTTTATGGGGGATTTTCAGTAACAATAACATTTTATGTTGAACCTATTCGATATACTTATTATTTTACCATCCCGGTTGAAAAAAAAACACGTGTTTTTTGACCAACGGGACACGTGTTGTTTTGTGTCAAAAAAGACACGTGTCCCCGATCAACGA
>JAWWMK010000032.1:7543791-7559201 GCA_035047105.1 Galeopsomyia nigrocyanea | reverse complement strand
TATATACGGCAAGTGTTGTACGGAAGTTTCTCACGGATATCTCATTTCCATACGTACCGCGATGCATTATATAGGTGTGTGTGTGTGTGTTTTCTGTATACGGGATGCACTTGCTATATATACTTGCAACAAAATTTTGACATAGCACTTTCCGCGCGATGCGACACTGTGGGAGAGAAAGCTACTACTGCTCATGCGGTGTTGCGTGCAAATCGCAAGATTTCGCGAGATTTATGGTATTATTTAGGCTTATGCTGTGACTGTAGTGAATTAAAAAGGATTTTAGCTTACTCTGGGAAGGATATTTGAATGAAATCGCGTTCGCATTTTTTTTTCATGAGATTTAATTTATTTGGGAGAAAGTGCTTTCGAGTGATAAATTGGATAGCCAATTTACCATTCATATGTAATATTCAACGTTACATGTTATTACACTCTGAAAAACAAAAACTTCCATTAAAAATGATTAAAATCAAATCAAATTTTATTGATTTTTTTTTTCAAGTAAAATTCATGTACTCTACCCATTCTCCAACAAGTGGTTGAAAAAAAAATCTCAAATTTGTTGCCATTATAAAATTGTCGTTAACATAAATCCTACGCGAGAAGCATTTCGAAATTTAGTAGGACGCAGCAAGGTACATACGCGACAGACCACAGCAACAAAAAAGAGACTGAGACACAACAAACATCCTCTCGCAGTTTTGCCAAAGATGTGTGTCTCCCTTGTAAATTAGAACACAGCCTCGCGGTCGCATGCACGCGCACGAACATAACCGCATGGAAATAATGAAAGCACATATGTGTGTCGTCGTTGTCGAGCAAGTTGCTTTCTGCGGAATAATCGGCATTTAATATCGAGGCGTCGCGTCGCGTCGCGCGGCACCCATATATACATATACATATATATACACTCTTTCACTCGCGTCCTGTTTTATGCTAATGAGACATATCGCCGCCACGGAGACATTTATCCCACGATAAATCGGTCTTGGCCGTCATTAATTGCGATTCGACGATATAGCTTTGGCGTATGTATATATAAAGCTCATATATGTGCGCCCGCGCCGCGGTCACGATTTTCTGCGCGCACGGAACGTATATATGTATAACAGAACTCTTATACACTCGTTACGTTGCATTGTCGATGAAAGCGACGATGTTTGTTTCTTTTTTTTTCTCTCTTTTATTTCTATTCTATTTTCGCTTATTAGCCTTTTAATTATTTGCTCTTGTACGCCGGCCATTAGCTCGATCGTCTGACGAAAGCTTTGTTTCGCCTTTGGGAAAGCTTCGAATGCTGATTTTTCGATATGTTATACGTATAGCTAATTGATTATTTTCTAAGAGGATTAATTAGTGGAAAAGACTTGTTTTTTTTTTATTTTGGTGACCTATAAAAATAATTTGTAAAATTAATAAGTTCACTAATTCGTAGATCAGGTAATTTTTTGTGGATTCACGTTTGTCTATACTACTTTCATTTATTTTTGAACTCTTTTATTAATCTTTGAGTCTTGAACTTTCGAATATACAGGAAAATAAAATAATAGTCCATCTGGTGGCGCTATCGAAGAAACAATAAATGAATAGAATTTTATTTATTCCTGAAGATATCAAAATTTCGAATGAAAAGACATCCACATTTTAATTTACTTACTTCAAAGTAGAACAGAAAGTTCTTTCAATTTCACAATATTATTAAGCTCCCCATTGCTCGCAACGAAAAGCTATGACCAAACACCTCATTATTTTCAAAGCAATTAATAGCTCAAAAACCCGGCGTGAATGATACTCGAGTATCTCAAACAAAGGATTTTTCAAGTAGCCACATCCGAAAAATCTCCATGTCAATTTTGTACGTGTGTGTGAACAAGGATGGGCCAACAATTCTCTTTCTCTCCAAAGAATTTTCACGTATAATATATACACTTTCCCGCGCGATCAAATCCTTGAGCACACATAACCATACCGACAATATATATATTCCTCGGTGTTGTCCCAAGTCCAAAACTCCTCGCTTACATTGACAACAATATAAACGCTAGCCTCGCGCAGTCAAATAAATAGAGAGATGGAGAAGCTGAGGTCAGCATAATATAACGTTATATACGCGACTGCAAAGTAAACATCGCATCCCCGGCGCAGACATACATACATATACAGCTACTGGCACGCGAGAGCATGCATCGTCATGGTATTCACGCCAACGTCGCCGTAGCCGTCGTCGTCGTCGTCGTTGCCGTCGTCAGCGACGTTCTCTCTCTATCTCTCGTCCTCGATATTACCATGACAAAGGGACGCCTCTCTCAACGAGGGGCTGCCGTTCTCTTTCGATTCAAATGCGATGGGCGTATGCTATGCTAATGCCCAACCACCACCACCACCACCACCACCCGCCACCGCATTATACGTGGGAGCCGCACGTCGCGTTAATGCATTTTCAAATGTGACGAGCTACCGTATATATAAAGCGCGAGATCGAGATGCTTTTTTTTTTCTCGAGAGAGAGACTTTTCATTGTTTGTCATGATGGCTCGATGATTATAATACGTGAAGTAAGACATTCTTTGATGTGAAAGTTTTCACGGGTCAAGGAGCTTTCGAGTGCACCGATACTTTTCTATTTCTTTTTTTTTCTGAAGCTTCGATATCTCGTAAAACAAGCGTGTACAACGATTCTGTTTGCTTTTTTTTTACTGTCCAAACTCAACTGTCTCGTAACGTATACACGATTCCACTTGCTGGCCTGCACTCGCGCTTGCGGCGACTATTCCCTCGAGGCTCTCTCTCTCTCTCTCTAGGTAGTAGTATTCAAAGCTTTCTCTCGCAAGCTCGCTTGTTCACTTTACCGTCCATCACACACACATATACATACGTATGCCCTTTTTCTTCTCTTTTTTTTTGGGTTCGTTTCGCGAGCTTTCTTTCTCTTTTGTGACGTGTATGTGCATGTGTGTGTATAGTGCACGCATGCAAGAGACACGCGAGGTCGCGTATATGTGTATGTATACACGAGCGTGACGGCAGCTTGTCACTGAATTATTCACGCTCGTCGGTATGTATGTGTGTGTGCGAGTGTGTTTGCGATGAATACGCAAAAATGCCAAGTGCCAAAAATTTCCAAGCTGAGCTTTTTTTTTCGTGCCCTCGTATATACGAGTGACAGCGTTACACGTTCTTCGCGTGTATGTAACTGCTATTTGATTGATGGCAACATGTGTTTTTCCCAAGTTTGTCTATATATGCGACTTCGATATTGGTTTGTCGATCAAAACATCACCGAGAGATAGAAAGAAAAAACAAAAAGAGCAGCGAGTGTAATACAGTAAATGAGTCAATTGACAAGTGGGTTAAAAGTGGAGAATAATCGAAGCGACAAAAGGCGCATGACCGAGGTATATATATAATACGCTGTCAAAAGAAACAGCATAGCTAATGGGGTAATTGAAAGGCGACAGTGGCTCTGCATTTAACGCGCGGGAAGAAGAAAGAACGTCGTCGTTCGAGGGAGAGCGAAAGAGAGACGACGACTCAACAATGCGGGAGAACGTGCCACGCTTACGCGACTTCGCACAATGGGTATATACAATGCGCCTCTTGTGGATATATACACACCGGAGCGAAGCGTTGTCAACTGTCAACCGGACGCCAAAAGGCGCCAGACCGCAAAAACACAGACCTCAAACGTTGCTATATACTGTACTACGCAAACCAAGTGTGACGAAACGAATGAGCGCGAGGGTGCGAAATGCTTATAATATATTTGAATTTTTAAATTTATTCTGTGATATTTCGGAATAGATTTTTATGATTCTTGATGAATTGATGATACTTTTTGCGAAAAAAGGCAGTGTCTAAATGTTTATCAAAGTTGTTAACGTTGCCGTTAATGGAAACTGTTTAAGAGTGTGATTTATTTTATTGCTAAGCTCAGTTATGAAAGCAACAATTAATCAATCTCTTTACTCAAGTAGGAAATAGCAGTAGCTAGATAATCAAATTATACGTTCGAGTTTTATCGTCAAATAAGAATGTTCGCATCGCAATTATATACTTTCTATTTTGCACAAGATATTGAATATTCCCAACACAGAGACAACAAAAAAAGCACGGCGAAACATTTTCCCTCGTTGCTAAGGCAAAAAATAAAAAAGAGAAGCGAAGAGAAGCGAAGAAATCTCTAATTAAATTTGTTACAGCACACTGAATCACCTCGAGCCCAGCCCATGAAAATCAACAGCGTCGAGAGATTACCTCTCTCTCTCTTTCGAAGATACGCGTCATCGGAGTTATATACGGTGATACGCCGTTCGTATATATGATGCGAAAATGAAGCTTCGAGAGAGGCACAGATTGAAAACACGCGCCAGTGGCGGCGGCGGCGGCCACTAAACAGTCCATTATCGGCCTCAACTCTGGACATTTAGTGGTGTCGTTAAAATTCTGGAAAAGCTGTAAAATCTGTGAGCCAAGCCTCGCTCGTAGCTGCTTTTCCTCTCTCGTGCGCCTACAGGCAAACGCAACACCTGGGCGGTTTTTGCTTGCGCGGCGCATTGAAAACGCAGCGGATCTTCCGGTTTATTACTGCAAAAACTGTCAGATGACAAGGACCGCTTCTTCTTCTTCTTCTTTTTTTTTCTTTATACTTTTATGGCACTCTCGTTCGTGCAACAGCTCGGTTTTGGGTCATCAGGACCAGCAAAACCTCTTTGGGAAAAAATTTTTTTTGTTTCTCGAGTTCGTTTACTTTTATGACTAAAACTCGGTCGGTTTTTCGGGATTTTTTTTCTTTTCGGTCCGGAAATCTATATTTATGGCTGGGAAAATATTTTTCAGCTGTATGTTCCGACCAAATTGACAGTTAAAAATTTGTGAAGCTACATTGCACGCGCGTAAAACTACTATTTTTAATTTCAAGACTTTCGAAAGCTCGAACGATACGTCAATCCTAGCAGTTTTATCGTAATCGCAGTCGGCTCCATTTAAATTAATGCTCTTGTCTTTATCACTTTTCGCCGAAACGACATTACTAAATTTAAACGAGCTTACAAGGTCACTGTCACCGAGAAAAAAAAGTTGTTTTCGCACGCACACGATAAAAACTGAAATGAGATACCGGTATATAAGGTAGGTGTACCCAATATGGGACTATAACCAATATGGGACTATTGATTTTAGTTGGTTTTGATTTGTTCACAATGCTTTGGCAGTGCTAAACTGTGACATTATGTTTGTACTATCAAATAATGATCCATAGATTTTAATTACCCCCGAACACTAAATCCGTTTTCCAGCAGCCAATTTATGTTTTAGACAAGCAAGTCGTCGACCTCATTGAATTTCATGCTAGTAAATATCTATTATTTAAAGTTGTTTAATATATTTTAGCATAAATCGGCGATACATCATTCGAATCGTCTTCTTTAACCCTTTCAAAATCACTCATCAGAAATTTTCTAGCATGTAAATAAGCCAAATGCCGCTCGAATTACTTTTGTCTGTTGGTTGCTGTCGGTTGTACCCAATATGGGACTATGCCGAAAATTATTAATGGATTATGAAAAAAACGCCACATTAATGTTTTTCCATGTTCCAGTTTTGAATTTCTGTGACTAACTTAAGAGAAACCTTGACAGTTAGTCAAAATAAATTTACTTGTTCCACTTGTCAAATAGAATTTCGATTTTCTTTATATTTTTTAAAATTAATGTTTATATGTAACTGTAGCATTGTTACATCGTACTAATTAGCTTATAATACTTAAAAAGTGATAAATCTTGATTTTTTAACTTAATTATACGTATCTCGTATGGTTCATATACGTAAAAATTGCTTTTTCTCTGATAGTCCCATATTGGGTACACTGTCTTTTTATGCCAAAAAAAGTAGTTTCATTCAAAGTGCAATAAATCGGGCTAGCTTTCATCTAAAAAATCGTGCAACAGCTCGTTTTAAAGAGTAAATACTCGGCTTCAAAACGAGTCCACCCCGTCGAAAAATTCGTTAATAGTAAAAAGATATGGCTTTTTGTCGAAAATAGTCCCATATTGGGTACACCTACCTTAGTTGGCGACACAATTAATGTCGTGTTTGACGTATATGTTTCTTATTATTATTTTTTGTGCACGTTGAATCGGTTCTTTGTTGATTAAGAAGTAGAATGTGCAAAGTTTATCGACGTTAATGCAATAAGAGGGGTCAGAAAGTCGATGACCTTGTCACTCAAATGTGTCACCTCTATACTGAATTGATCTGATGCTAGTGGTCCCCGGATCTTTGAGAAATGACATTCAAACGTTTGCTGCAACAGTGGCAAAAGTTTTCAATTTCAGTTGTTAATTTTTTAAATTTCTCAGTGTTTTTTGTCAATATCTATCAATAATACTTCGATGGTGGAGGCCACATAACTCTAAAGTAAGCCGTTTTTTATTTTACTTTGTTATTTTGCACTTAATCGCATCAAGAGAACGGTAAAGCTAACGTTACATTAATATTGGAGTAATTTGGTCCTCACTCTACTCCTCACAGTCAATTTAAAAAAAGAAACAATTGCAAAGGAATGATACTACTTAAAAATATGTTCATTCAGACAAAAACTATAAGCAACAAAAACCAAATTGTTCTCTCGAAAACACCGAGCAGCGCGCATCTATCCTCGCGTTTTCCAGTGCAACAAGAAGTTGGCATGCACGCACATCCATATACAGCCAAGAGTCGTTGTCTACTCGAAGGTGCGGGACAGATTCGGGTCGCGTTTTACGATCGCCGCGTGTGCACCTGTAACGACGCCATAGCATTAGAGAGAGCGAGAGAGAGAACCTCGCGTGATGTATATTTTTTTCCCTTTTTTTTCTTGCTGTTCTTTACTTTACGAACTCGCCACCTTCCGTGACAGCGTCAAGGGAATATAACCCTTCCGCGAAGTCGTCGCCAGGCCTATCTCTCGGTACTCGTAAAGCGATCTCATTTTTTACGACTTCTCCGTCACGAACGATTAGCGGGAGGAAGTACACAGGCCGCGGCGCTGCGATGATCGTCGCTGCGGTGTGTATAATGTGCGCAACTTGCTGTGTAGGTATGTATATGCTACTGCCTGGCGATGACAGAAGCCTTCAACCAAGTTTTACGATATTTTTGTTAGAATTATTGACTTTACAGGCATTTGGTTTTGATAAATTTTTATTTAATTGTAGTCGATTTCGTAATGTTATTTATACGTAAATTGTCAGTTACTGTAGTTTGGCGATGAGAATTTTTATAGTAAATCTCAAACTTGAAAGAATGCTACTTGGTGAGAATTTATTAATTACTTGATAGTATTACCAGGTGGACGAAGCCAATCATTTTCATTATATTCGCAAGGAATACCGTAGCTCTAACATAAATATAACATTTTGAATCTTGATCTAGATATTGAAAAACTTGTTTGTCAGCATACGACTATAATTTCGTCGTAACGATTAACTTGTGAGCGTTGTTATCAATCAACATACACTGATAAAACAAAACTTTCTCGTTACATGCGAGATCGCGAATAGTGAAAAGAAGGCACTTGGCGATTCTAATGATAGCAAAAGAGCCGTGCATGCGCATTAGTAGATTAACTTTACATGTTAATCGATCTAGTTTACAAGAAACGCGAATTTGCATTGTGAAAGTGCCTCTCTCGCTCGTCACACATACGCATTAAATCAGTGGGGGTCGTCGGGCGCGACGCTTGGTTTACTTTAAAACTTTGCTAGCCAACATATTATCAACGCGTTTTAACTGCATTCTCAATCTAAGTAAGAAAAGAGTCTTATAATTACGGTCAGTCAACACACGCGGTATATAAACAAAAACTCTTCGTGTTTCTTTTTCAAATTTCCAAGCCAACGATAACGTTATATTATACTTATCGTTCGACATTTTGCCAGCGCCGATACGCTTTTTTTTTTTGTCGGGTATATACACAAGCCGATACCATCGAGAATCGCGGACTGCCACACAGCTGCGGTGCAGCACGCAGGCGCGTTGTAAAACTTTCCGGACGACCTGAAAATCGTCGTCAATCTCCGAAACTGACCACGTGTTTAGAAAGTATGTACACACAGCCAAGGCAGCCGTTGCAAATATCTCCCCGCGCAAATACGTCTAATCTATTTGCTCGGGAGCAACGTAAATATCTCTCTTCCATAAATCATCCTATTTTTATGATGATAATGGTGAAACCTTTCAGTGGATTAATCGCTCGTCGTCGTCGCCAAGAGAGAAAGAGAAAAAAAAAATAGCGCTCTACTGCCCTCGTAAACGATTTTGCGCAATTTACCCAAGAGGCTTAAAGGATTTTCGAGGACCCAAAGGACGACGACGACGACGACGACGCCAGTCTGACGATAAATAATGCAATTAAGGTTTTAAAGGCCCCCAAGACCTCTCTCTCGCTGGGTCGTACGGTTTAACGAGCGATAAAACCAGGTGACAAGTGTCGACGACTGGGCCTGGCCGCGCGCGAGTATTGCGCATAATATATACCTGAGGGCGACCCGGTTTTAAGGACAATAGAGCGCTTCTCTTTCAATATAATCGTACAGCCGAGATGGCCTTGTCCGCTGATGTTGTATTTTCGAAGCTGCACAACAGTCTACGGACTTATTAAAAGCCTTCGTCTAGTCGTTACGGATTTCCAATCTCTCAGGGTTATATAACCTCGTCTTATCGACGGCTACTATTCGCTTTTGGATCTGTTTGCTTCTGCCCTATCGAGAGTGGTGATAACGGATACGCTTACGTTTTAGGATTTCTCAAGGTGGGTTGTAAACCACTGTTACGGAGGCTGACGGGCTACTTAAAGTGATTTTTCTTAATGACATGTATAAATACTTTGGCTGATTAGAAAATTATCTTGCGTGTGTTTGCTTTGGATGCACCTGTGGATAACGGAGACTAAGTGATGTCTAAATAAGTATTAGACGATTGATTTAATTTAAAAGTGTATTACTCTTTCAGTTTTATAAAATTCATATATTCGTTCGAATGATAATCAAAAACTAATTTCAAAATAAGCATGGAGTTCGAAATAATCGTATATGATTTGATTTGAATCCAAGATCTAATAATAGAAAATTGAAAAAATGCACGAAACCTAATCAAATCATGCACGAGGAGAGGAGCAGCAGCAGAAGCAGCAGCTCATGAAAAATTCAATTTAAAACTAATCATGTAGAATCGTGCTGGAAGCGTTTGTCACTCAAATGCCTCGTGACATTGTCTGTGTAGATCGACAGACGATCCGTGTATAGGGGGGATGGAAGGCGTCAAGTGCAGCTCCTTCTACACATCGGACGTTAAAAAATGAAATTACCTGATGCCCACGAATTTGCGATTCACCCTCTCTTTTCTCTCTGTCTCTTGCGTGCTGCTGCGTATTACGTGGAATCCACTTTGGATCATCCCCCCACCTCCACTCTCTCTCTCTCTCTACGCCAAAAAGGACATATCTATATATTCTCTGTTGTAGCCTCGGGGGTGAGAGTTATACGCGAGTGAACGCGGCAGTTCACGTCAAATGTGCTTTGCGATTTAAATTTTGTCGCGCCGCAAATTGCCTGGCAAATCGCATTTGCCACCGCGCCTATCTTTCTCCTTTGAATCGGTTTTTTTTTTCTTCTTCTCGTTGGTGTGGCTTTGCGACGACGTTCGTTGCCTTTTGATATATTTTCAGATGAATAAATTTATATACGTTATCTTTATAATTATTATTGAAATGTATGAACATGAATATTAAGTCATCTCGTAAATTCAAATATTTATCCAACAGGAAACTCATGCTCATCTTTATATCAAACAACTTTGAATTTCATGTTCACACACACGCACGAAAAAGATACAAATTACCGGCTTCCTTATCGATTTTCCCATCACTCACTGTCCTTGGAATCTCGACGAAAATCACTTGAATACAGCCCCAAGCGTATAAATGAGATACTCGAGAGATAAACAAAGTAACTTCGAAAAAAAAACAACAGAACAAAAAAAAACTCCGAAAATAAATGTGTAATTAGCGGTGTATATATCGCGCGTATACCATCTGTCGCGAGCGCGCGGGACTAAATTCACAGCTCTCGCATTACACAAAGTTTTTCGGAGTGAGCGCATCGTCGCTCGTTCCGACACTTAAAATTTCGCGCACGGGATGTCACGTTCGAAATAACCAATAATTACGTTAAAGTGGTGTGTGCTGGGCGATATAATTTTTTTTTAATCCGAGTGAGAAGAATTTCGCGTAAAGAATTTGGGATGGCTTTTTTTTGTCGATTTTTCAGGGGTAATCCTCGCCGTCGTTGCTGAGAGAAGCGACACAATGATTGTTTGAAGGGGATTCGTCACGCAAGCTTGGTGTTTTCTTAACGATGAAGCAATTTATTCTCGAGTACTGATTTATTAAGAATACATTGTTACTAAAATATTGAGAAAAATATGAAACTCGTTAGTGCAACATTGCGACAATGAACAGAAAGCTCGACATTCTTAAAAACACAACCGCAATCATCGAAAGTACATTCCGCCACGAAAAGGCGAAAACGATACGCAGACAGACACGCACACGCTCATATGTAGCTTACTACGCGCATAGATAAAGGGAGAAATTGGCGCTTGGCATCTAATTCGGCAAAAGTGGCTCTTTGGCCCGCGGGCTTGGAAATGGGATTACCCCGCTCTACTGCTGCTGCTGCTGTGGCGGCGTAGCACTTCAAACGCCGGCGCTTTATATTTCTCTCTCTCTCTCTTCACTTCCCCACCGCGCCGCGTTTGAATTGACAATTGACAGAATTGATCAGCGCGCCACGTGTTCACTGTGGCTGTGACTGTGTCTGTGTGCGCGTGTGTGCAATACGCGCCTCCGGCAAAACTCCATATCTGCCCGCAAGGAAGCGATTCGTTAAGAGCCGCGTCGAATTCTGATGGCCCTTTTTGCCGTGTGTGTTACAGTACAAGGCAACAACGTACGCGGCCGCGTATATATCGGCTTTTGTGCTCCGAGCAGAGCATATCTTTTGTATATACGTGTAGTGCGTGGGTGGAAAATTAGGCTTTCTATTCGTGTGAAATCGATGTGTATATGTGTGTGTGCCTTTTGCTATGGTGCTTGATAGTGTGTCAAAGCGTTGCGAATTTCAACTGCCGCGTTCGACGGTCATTTAGATTGTTCCGGCACGAAGGAAATTCGATGAATGGCCTATTCTCTTGCGTGATGGGATAAAAATTGAATTTGTCGTGTAAAGCGATTTAGAATTTTTTTTTTTTTTTTTTGCGGTCTTGACTTTGTCTTTGGGGCGATCAGTAGATTTTATTGAAAGTTAATATTTTATTCTAACAGTTACTTGTTCAATCGACAGTTTATAATAATATGATAGCGTTATTTTATAAGATTGACACATTCAAATACTACGACTTCTTCTCAATTCCACGTGCAAAAAATTTATTCAAAATTGATTTTGCACTTTGAACATCTTGCCTCCTGATTCTAAATCATTCATACTTATAAACGCACGGCAAATAATTATCCTACAGTATAAAGTACGCCATCTACAAACGACTATAAAACACTATTAACAAGTCCACATACGAAAATCAAGCAATACGTACAATTGTTTCATCAAATGATGAATAGCAGCGATCTCAAAATTCCAGCACGAAACGAAACATACATATAGGTATATCCCAATATAGCAATCAAAACGCGGGCCGCTTTAATACTCGGAATTTAAGGCACGCGCCCGATGTTAGCGAGTTTCGTCTCGTGCGAGCGAGCGCGTGGGCTCGATTTTATATTTGCCTGCGCGCGCCGTGCTGACGAATTTTCGGGGCGCAGACTATTAATCCCGAGCAGGACGCGACGCCAGGATTACCGAAATTATTTCGTGGCTGCGGATTCAAATCGGAAAGGGGGGGCGCCGCCGCGGACAACGCGCTTTTCACCCATTCCACCCTATATATGGGCAACGTGTATGTGTGTGTGTGTGTGTGTGCCTTGCCGAAAATGAACGAGCTGGACGAAAAAGGGAGACCACGAGAAGAAAGAAAGTAAAAAAAATGAGAGAGGGACGAGTTCGACATTGACCATGCGATATATATGACTAACTCGTCGGCGCTGTGGAGTCTATATATTGGAATGAGCACGAGAGTAAGGGTAGACGAATAATAATCCCGAGTTTGATACTTTGATTAAGAAGAGACATTTTTATTTCTATTTAGCTATATTGCTGTTATTCGTTCTGCATTCGCGAGTATGAAAAAAGAAAATTCATAAAAATCAGTCGTTCATGTCAACCAAAAACGTCTTATTTATAATCTCCAAACGCACACATCAAATGCACATCAGACTCAAACGTCACGTCACTCCATCTATATGATATTTGCCAAAGGCTTTAATTTTTCTCCGCGCACAGCGCTCACAAATAGACGCAAACTTATTTGGTGCTGTATCCGAACCCCATAATGCCAGTATAGAGAAACCAAGGACTTGGGTTATTATCCTTTGCTTCGGGTGGTGGGACACAAGGGGCGTGGTAGCCTCTCTCTCTCTCTTTCTCGTTCTCTTCAAGAGTCCTTTTGTCCTACCCCTTTTAAGCATCAGCAGCAACGAGCTCGACGACGATGGCGCATAGTCCGTGTAATAAATATAAAAGTTGGCGGCGAAGGAGGTCGACTCGCGGTAACGTTTTCACCGTTGCAGCAGCAGCAGCAGCGTGCTCAGCGTGAAGGAAACATACGCCGCGCGCCCGCGGAAAAGTGTGCACTGTCACGCTGACTTGGTTCCAACGGTTGTTCTTGTTGTTGCTGTTGTTATTATTGTCGAATGGGCGGCGGCAGTGGCGAGCGCACGCGGTTTCTTAAATGTTAATTTAATTGAGAAAGGTGCCACGCGCGAGAGGAGCAGCTCTTTTTTTCTTTCTCCCTCTCTCTCTCTATTCGTTATTACAAACCGTGCCGGACGTTATGAGTGCCTCTACTACTTCTAAGTCAACGAGGTTGTTGTATTGCGCGTGAGGCCTGTAAGCCAGCTAAACTGCTGTATAGGCTTGCGTTTTGCTGGCTTTCTTCAGCGGAAAAGTTTGGTAATTATCCATCTCTTTATCTTTTACGTTGCTGCTGCTGCTTACGGTTATTGCGAATGGAAGCGTACTGACAAACTGTATAGGTAGAGGGAATTAATTGTTAATTCTGTTAATCGTTGTAGTATAGTTGTTATAGTAATCAGTTCGAAAATAAAAAATAACAACAGTTATAACAATACAATTTTAATTGCCTAATATCGTAAGTTTACTTAATTAATTCCATTTCAAGCCTCTCGAGTATTCGTAAGTAGCGCATATTTAATAACTCCAAGTATGATATTTTTATTCTAAATAGTTAATATACTGTTTTACTAGATTGAGTGTTCGATAATTTTAGTGCGCTAATAAGACACTAAATACATTTCCGCGCACACAATAATTCTAAGCTAATTGCAAAAGAATAAGAAAAAAAGTATATTTACCTTTCCTTCGATGTAAAATTATGCAAAGAAACTTACATATATAGCTACGGGCCATGAATTATAAAAAATTGAGTGCGCATAAATCTGATATACATCCCAAGCAAGATAAAAAGCCCATGCAATGCCGGCAAGGATTAGGGGAATCGTAGCTCAAAATTAGTCGAGATTTTCATTTTTTTTTTATTATACTGTCCGTGAGTGTGTATATATACAGTACGGGGCGGAGCTCGCGCGTACATAAAGATGAACAAGCATAGGAAGCCAAGAGAAAGAGAGAGAGAGAGAGAGAGAGAGAGAGAGAGAGAGAGAGAGAGAGAGAGAGAGACGGTAATTCGATAATTTACATAGCGCGTCCTGCATCACGAGCCACCTGATGGATATTATATGTATCTACAGGTACACATGCACGTATAAGCTCTCTTTATAAAAGCTTTATAATAATGATCATATGCAGATTTAATTAAATTTTCAGATTATATCTATCTTGGATAATTACGCGCTATGCGTTATCAAAGTTGCGATACGTGATGTTCAATGGAAAAAGTTGTGGATTATAAAAAAAGTAAATTGAAAATGTTGCGTTAGAGTAATGATAGCTTTTAGGTGCATCTATGGAATCTTTGAGTTGATGCGTTTTCATGGTTTTGATATTCAGCTGCTATCATTACAGCTGACATCATTATATAACAACGAATATAAAATAGAAGTTTCAAAACTTCAACCATTGATTGCCTTTTAACATTTCCAGAGTTAAATTCATAGTAATTGTTACTCCGATTTCAAATTATATCCCTCTATATGCTCGTTTCAATACTAAAATGAAGAAATAAAATCCCTGACAGTCTCCAAATTACAGCTCAATCAAAAAGCGCAAAAGGGTTGAACGCACCCCTTTCACCCTTTTCAACACGTAAACCTTCACGACTGACAAAAGTGTCTCAGTATACAACGCAAAAGAGAGAGAGAGAGAGAGAAAAAAAAAAGAAAAGTGCTCGCACATCGCGTGTACTCGGGTCGTCGTCGTCGTCACCCATACCAAAAATTCCAAAGTCATTTGGCAGTGTGCATACGGGGTTAATTGCGTTGTGCATGGCGGCCTTAATTGCACGTCTCTCGGGTAGGTATAAGGCAATTGCTTTCCAGAAATCGGTTGGAATCATTTCTGTCACACACACATACACCTCGACATACACACATACATGCGGAGACGGGTTAATGTGTTCGCAAGGAGAGAGAGAAATAAACTTTTACGACGAAAAATCCGCTTCGCTGCGAATTAAAATCAAATTGAACGAGACTATTATACGCGCGTTTGTCGCGCAGTTAGCAGATAAATGCCAAATATAATTCAAACAACTGCGCTCGCGCGCGCGAGAGAGAGAGAGAGAGAGAGAGAGAGAGAGTTGCCTTCAAGGGTAATAACCAGTGCCACAAGGCGAAGGTCGTAATTATTGCACAATATTTAAATGGGGTATATATATACTTGCCACAGCTATTTATATACGTATATAAACTTCGTTTAATTCTCTCTCTCGCTCTCTCGCTGCTTTTAATAGCGTGCTTAATCACGTTAAACAATTGCACACGCACTCGTCCATAAACGTAACGCCAAATTAATATCATCCGGCTGTATAGGCATTTTTTTTTTAAATAAAACGAGAGTTGTTGTTGTTGTAACGGGCTATGAACAAATGAATATACGCGCGTAATGTAGCTCGCGGGTCAATCGCGCGTCGGTGGGCGTTTTCTGCAGCAGCAGTAACGTGCGGAAGTATTATACGTTTTATATATGCATCGCTCGCGAGAAAGAGAGAGAAAGAGAGTAATAGAATAGCGGTCGGTTATTTTGCCTAGTGGCGTTTGCTGTTTCGCGCGCGCGTATATA